>JAOWBC010000318.1:12395720-12416416 GCA_028566105.1 Hypoplectrus providencianus
TTCTAATAATAACAGTTTAATATTAAAAGCCAAATTTCATATATTTCATGTATATTGCGGGTTGACGGGGTGTTACTTTGAGAGACGCAACACCTGTTGATTTCAAAAGTTGATAACTGTTGAAACTAGATGTCGGAGCTCCCTGGTGGTCTAGTGAGCTACAGTCAGCCTGTTCACTGTGTCCACTGGAACAACACAGAGGAGAGAGAAAACCCTGTGATGACCGAAGTGTGAGGGCGGCGAGAGGATCGCTGCTGACCATGTCATCATCATCAAAAAAAAAAAAAAAAAAAACTTGGATCCTGCCATAGAAACAGTATCACTAACCACAGCTCTTATTTCTTCATCCTCCTATAAACACGTTTTATTTTGAAAGTCTACCCGGAAAAGATTTTCTGTCGCTGCGAAACAGCTATCCTTCCTGTTCAGGGAGAGACGGGGCAGTTAACCCGAGTCAGTGGTGGTGCACTGGTCCGACACCAGCCAATGAAACTATGAGTGCAGAGGCTAAAATCGTCATAGTAGGATGTGGGATATCAGGGATTGCAGCGGCACACCGACTCGTTAACGCTGGATTTCGTCGCGTGCGCATTCTTGAAGCAACTGCAAGAAGCGGAGGAAGAATAAAAACCGGCAGACTTGGTGAGCCACTGGGCAACATTATAGCAACTGTTCACAACAAGGCTGCTTTCAATCATTTCCCGCTAATCCCCCCCAAAAATAATTTTCTTGCGGATTGTCAAAGGTCGCAGTCCAGTTTCTTGAATGGCTTTCAGTTCCCCCGCAGGAATTTTTGCTTTAACGTAACCACAACACGTATTTACACTCTGACCTGTGTAACGGAGCAAGCTGATCTCTAACAGGAGCACATGGATATATATTGCAGATGTATTTCACCCGTATGCTCCGGTCAGGTCGGGTGAGGTCAGTCTTCCTCTATCAAAAGGTTAATGTGCTTGTGTTGGCTTTATATTATCTTGCAACCAATATTTTAATCTGATTATTTTAAAGATGGTTTTCCACACAATAAAAGGTCTTGCATATCTAAGTTTGGTCTAATTTACTTTTTAAAAAACGTTTTGTTCTTTCCTTACTAAGACATATACCTACTGTAAATCATGTAACGAACTGATAAATACAAGAGGTGATTATGCAAGGGTTATATATTTTATAGCTCTGTCCTTAACGAACTGCAATTAAAATCCTGCAACTGCACAATAATTTCTTCTCCAGGTGATAACATCATTGAGATAGGGGCAAACTGGATCCATGGACCTTCAGAGGACAACCCAGTGTTTCGTCTAGCCCGCCAGTATGGGCTTCTGGATCCAGAGGCCCTCACCCCAGAGAACCAGGCAATGGACGTGGAGGGACATCCACCCTGGGTTCCCAATGCCTTCAGCAGCTCAGGTCACCAGAAGCTTTCAATAATATAGTCTATTTTTAGTGAGTAAATGTTCTGACACACTTAAGTTGAAGGTAAATATTGACAGTCCTGTTAGTGTGTCTTGATCTCAGTTTCAGACTGGTTTTTCTTCACAGACACAGTTAAAGCTACTTGGATCTTGAGTGTTTTTCCCAAGCATTAGTTCCAAAGTCTGAACTTACGTGTGTGCTTTGTAGAAATGTGTATATGCTCAGGCTTTATTACACTACATTACAAATAGTTACTAAAACGTTAATATATAGCAAACAGTGGCATTGATTAATTACTGAAACATGCCAGTGTGTCTGGTTTTCTGTGGGTTATGCAGGTCGCAAGCTGAATCCTGAGGACTTTTATCCTGCTCAGGAGATGTTCGCTGAGCTGCTCGATGACAGTTCAGAATTTGAGAGTCAAGGAGGAGAACCCTGGACCTGTGTGGGAGATTTTATACGGTCAGAGGTATGTTTCTCTCAGTGGCTAAAATAATACAGGCAGTGTTTGTTCAGTGCCAGTATCTGACATCTCTCTACTCTTAAGACTGCATCCTGGAAGAATAAACTGTGTGTTTTGTTGCTCGATGACTAATGCAGGCGAAGCGAAGAGCAGCAGAGAGGTGGAAAGACATTGACGCAGCGACCAGATCTCTGCGACTGTGTGTGATCAGTAACATGCTGAAGGTAGAGTGCTGTGTTAATGGGGCTCACAGCATGGATGAGGTGGGCCTTGGGGCCTTTGGCCTCTACAAGACACTGCCTGGACTGGACTGCACATTCCCTGGGTTGGTACTATAATATTGTATAGATATAATGCAGAATGAGCCCCAATCTATAGGAATGATGTACATTTATCTTCTTGGGCTATGCCCCTTACAGAGGAGGTAATTGGACTCGCACGTTATCCAAAATCTACTTGGCCTTGTTATGTTGACATGAGCAGGCCAACCACTGTCTCATGTCTCTGTCTGAGAGTGTATGAAACAATGTGTGTGTGGATGTTGTGTAGTCGCTTTGTGCCAGGATAAGAGAATTGCAGACCTTTTGACCTTGTTACTGTTAAGTTCTGTCAAATGTCATTCAAAAGGCCTAATCATACAGTCAAATAGTACACAATGATTACCAAAATTAAATGCCTAAGCGAATGTAAAACAAATCAAATGATCGTATAGTGGAATGAACAACATCAACCAATAACAGTCAAGATTAAATTCTTCACATAATGCAAATAATGAAATTACTAAAGTGGAATGAAATACATCAATAATCATTCATCAATCATTCAATTATCATTAATACACATTAAAAATCAGATGCCAAATTGGACTTTTTTCTAACACAGCTAAGTAAGGTATTTCAGATCTCTCTTCCCACAACATTTTCCAGCAGCTTCTCCAGAATTTCAAGGTCTTTCCAGTCCAGATAAGGAATAGAGCTCTACAGTTGGTTATGGAGCTACCATGGGGTCTCTTATCAGTCAGACAGGCCCCAAAAACCTTCAAAGGGAACACACAGATGCCAATGTTAGAATAGCAGTTCTGACAATCAAACACACAGCCATATATTTTGATGCTGACAACAGTTTTAATGCACTAGAGTTTGTCAACCAGTGCAACTTGGCCCGACTCTTTATACTGTTTCACCTCCTGTACCACTTCTAGTTCCTTCCTCACCAGAAAAATTACATTCCTGTCCCTAGAACCAGTTAGCCATGTCAGGGGTCAGCTCACATAGGTCCCTGCTTTTAAACATCCTCCTGGCTTATAATGCACCCAATCCCAATGCAAGGGTCAAAGGTCATGGCCTGACAACCCCACGCACACAGTTGCTGGCTGAAAGGGGAAGCTCAACAATTTTAACTGATACATACTTTACCTTCATCAGCACGTAGCAGTACCTTATTGATTCTCTCAGCAGATGTGTGCAGAAAGTTGATTTGAAACCTTTTTTTTTCTGATGCAGTGGCTATGAAGGTCTCATCAAAAACTTGATGTCAGAGCTCCCTGGTGGTTTAGTGAGCTACAATCAGCCTGTTAGCTGTGTCCACTGGAACAACACAGAGAAGAGAGAAAACCCTGTGGTGATCGAGTGTGAGGACGGCGAGAAGATCGCTGC
Organism: Hypoplectrus providencianus; assembly: GCA_028566105.1. Lineage (NCBI taxonomy): Eukaryota > Metazoa > Chordata > Actinopteri > Perciformes > Serranidae > Hypoplectrus > Hypoplectrus providencianus. Next base: position 12,399,255 of record JAOWBC010000318.1, read on the forward strand.
TGATCATGTCATCATCACAGTACCTCTAGGTAGAGTCAGACACAAACACAGTTCAATAATTTGTCCACAAATATTCCAGGATTTAAAAATTCTTACACTTTAGTTTCTATTCCTGATTTCTTATTTTACTGAATCATGTCTCTAACCACAGTTTTGAGCACTACTTCTCCCTTCTGCATATTATTAAAGGTTATCTCTGTTTCATCAGGATACCTAAAAAAGCACCATTCAAGCTTGTTCCGTCCTCCTCTCCCTCTACACAAGCTGCACTCTGTCCAGAGACTGGGTTTTGGAACAAACAATAAAATATTTGTGGAGTTTGATTCTCCATGGTGGGATGCTGACTGTGAGGTCATCTATTTCGTGTGGGAAGACGAGGTGAGACAAGAGTGCATGTACTGTAAAGCCTTTCCACACACACTGGATTCTATTACAAGTACATCTGACTTCAAAATGTGTCTCAGGTGTCTATTGTTTTTGTCTTGCCCCCAAAAATGCTAACTCCTGCTCATGTAATTTCCTAGACTTCTTCCTCTGGCCATTTTTCTCACCTCTGCTTGTAAAGCACAACGTGGGGTGTTTTCCCACTTCTCTATATCGGGTTTATCAAAAAAAACAGACACAAGTGTCCATTATCTTGCATTCATTTTCATCTGTTTCTTTGTCATTTGAATTAATATATAATGATGATAGGTTAATGAAACGTCACAGTCAAACGACCCTATTTGCTTTGTGATTGTCGCTACAACTCTCTCTCTCTCTTCACGTGCCTGTGGCTGTAAACCTACCATTGCTTTCTGAATGTTTTGGTTCAAGTTTATATACCGGTATATGCAATGCAGCAAGGAACACAATTTTTGTAAAAATTGTGTTCCTGAAGTTAGTTAGCAGAACATCTAGCACATATATGAACATTTAAACTGTCTGTTTGATGTCATGTCATACTTCAGGATATCATGGTGGACCAGGTGCCTGATATACAGAGATCCTGGATAAAGAAGTTGTTTGGCTTCACTGTGCTCAAGCCCACTGAAAGGTCAACAACCACACATGCTGTTACTTGCCTGCCTTGATTGTGTTGCATTAAATGGAAATAACTGGCAAATTCATCAATCCTAAGTCTTGTATGTGGTTGAACTTTCAGGTATGGTCATGTTCTGTGTGGCTGGATTGCTGGACATGAGTCAGAGTACATGGAGACACTGTCTGAACAAGAGGTCGCACACACTGTCACACAACTCATCCGAAGATTTACAGGTGAGCTCTCATAAGTCACAAGACTGGACAACAATTCCCCTCCATTTGGGGTGTCTTACTTCCTCAGCAAGATATATTTTCTATAAATGTTTCTGAGTATTTTTATATCTCTGTCAGCAATTGCAGACTAACAGTGTGTGTGTTTAGGAAACCCAACCGTCACCCCGAGGAGAGTTCTGCGCTCTCAGTGGTTTCATGACCCCTGGACTTGTGGCTCCTACAGTCACCCAGCAACAGGCTGCTCAGCGCAGGACATAGACAACCTGATGGAGCCGCTGCCTACTAAGGGATCCCAGTCACAGGTACCTACATGTTCAGACTGAAACACTAATGTGTGCACTCAGCATACACACCAACACACACATTCCTAACTGATATGTACGACTCTTTGTGGTAAATATTTGCTGTTTCAGCCCCTGCAGGTGTTGTTTGCTGGAGAAGCGACTCATCCATGCTACTTCTCCACTGTCCACGGAGGTCTCCTCACTGGGTGGAGGGAAGCGGACAGGCTCATCTCTCACTACTCCTCCATCATTCCACCTGAGCTGCCAAAGTCAAAGCTGTAAAAGTAATATGCTGCTTTAACAAAGAAATTGTATGAAGTACTCAAGCCAGTAAAGTGCGATGACCTTATGCTGTTCAGTGCATTAAAATACAGATAGATATGGACAAGGCGAGTTATGAATACAGAAATTATGTTTAAAGCTACAAATACCGATCAAAGGCCTCTTTTAGTATATAAAATGAAAGAATTAACTTTGATATAACTCATGTCATAAAACTGTTTACAAATCAGCTTAGTAACAATGCACGTGTAAAAATTAGCAGTAATTTTGTAACTTTATTGTCTTGTTTTAAGATTGACTGAATTACAGGTTGCAATCAACTTCCCACTATGCTAATTTCTGTATTTTTATGCATTGTAAATAATTATCAGATTTTGTTGATACATTTTACAATAAACTAATTTATAACATCAGTTGTATGTCACTAAAATAGTTAATCCCCACATTTAAGTGCAACAGTTCTATTTAACATATTCACTACTTGTTTAATAATTGCTTTATTGTATTATCTTAAAATTATTGTGTTTTTCATTTTTTGGTCCCACATCTCCATTTTGCTCTTACAGTACATACACTTCCTTTATAAATAGTTCTGTTCTACAGCAAGCCATTCTTAAAAACATTACAAAAATTGCATTAAAAATTGACGGTTGACAGTATTTTCTGATTTTTAAATGTAATTTTAAAAAAAAAACTTATGTCAACAAAATGAAACAAGTATTTTGAACTTGCCTTTACCCAATATTGATTTTGTTCCGAGAATGTATGCAAATAATCATATATTTATAGATCAAATTTCAGAATACATGTTTGTTGATTTGTCAAATCAACGTTCCATGCGCGTTTTATCCTGCAGGGGGCAGTAACGTGGTGTATAAACTAACAAATGGGAAAGAAAAAGAAATTTTAACCGGAACAAAGGTGTTTAACGCAGATTCTAGTCGGCATGTAAACATTGAAGCACACCAGCAAAATGTATGAAACGGAAAGATGTCTCTCTGTAGCTAGTCGATCAAAATAGGCCTTTCTTACCCATGAACTAAGAACAGACGTAGTTATATTTATATGAACAGCAGCCATGAAACTGTTTCAGGCGCTTCTTAATGTTGGGAGCTTCAGGACCGTTTTTGACTTTGGTGGACGGGAAGTGGCTCATTGGTTCCCCGGACACATGGCCAAAGGTGAATGCTTTGCCCAATGTTAAATACAAAGTGAATCAAGTGTATACATTTTGTAATACATTACAATCGTTTGTAAGACATTTGAATCGATGAATTATAATGTTCTTGGCCGTTTTCAGGACTAAAGCAGATGAGAGCTAGCCTTAAGAGTGTGGACTGCATCATAGAGATCCACGACGCCAGAATATCCTTTATTGTGTAATAATTTCAGGTGTAAACTGATTCTGGTTATGTATATAGTATTATTTATTTTTAAAGGCGCGACCAGATTAAGGGAAATGCTGTCTCATAATGACAAAAAAATACAAAAGATCTGATCAAAATACTTCTGCACACTTTCCTCAGTTTTGCATTACAGAGATCAGCTCATTTCATACAAAAAGAAGCCAAATTCAATCTTTTGAAGGCATTTGTACTGAAAGGTTGTTATGTTAACATCTCTGAATGCACGTAATGAATGTAGTGTATTGGAGATTTATGTTTTTATTGAAGAAGTAATGTGTGTCATCTTTAACATGAAGTACATCCCGTTGTCTGGAAGAAACCCTCTGTTCCAGGAGACTTTAGATGTCAGACCGCACTTGCTTATTCTCAATAAGATGGACCTTGCTGATCTGTCAAACAAGCAGGTAAAAAAAACATAATGTTTTTGAGTCACATGTCCTCACCATATCTTAAAATTACATACACAAAATTTTATCTTTATATTTTCCCCAGAGAATCTTGAAGAATCTGGAAAAAACTGGGGTGAAGAATGTTCTCTTCACAGACTGTTTGAAGCAGAGAGACGACAGCATCAAAAAGGTAAAGTTCAAATTCCCTTGATATTACTTAGAAGTTATTATGCTTAAAAATTAGAAGCACTGAGGTGCATTCATTTCTGTTTATTTCTATAGGTGGTGCCAATGGTGGTGGAAATGATTGAGAGCAGACCACGCTTTCACAGAAATGAGGTAAACTTACCTCTCAGTCAACATATACACAAAGACATAAAATAATAACAACTCTTATAGAAATATTAAAAAAAAAAAAAAAAAATTCTGTTGCTGCATTTACATTATTTATACTATTTATACTTTTCAGACTTTTTATTCTTTAAATTAACTTTTTTTTTTTTTTTTTTAAATAAACATTTTGGCCTAGATAATAACTGTCATCTAAATCTTTTAGAATACAAATTATTGCCTGCTGGTGATCGGAGTGCCCAATGTGGGAAAGTCATCTCTCATTAACTCACTGAGAAGAACAAACTTGAAAAAAGGTTTGTATAATAGAGTAGTTGATAATTGTGGGCATTCTTTCAGTCTGATCACCTACGCTTTAAAAAATATTTAATGTAATTATTTTCCTGTCTTAGGTCGTGCATCTCGAGTAGGTGGTGAGCCAGGTATAACTAAAGCAGTCCTGACTAGAATTCAGGTGGGTGGGGAGATGGTGCTTGTCTCTGTGTATGTGTGTGTTGATGGTTTCAATAGCATGTACCCATAAGTACAGTAAAAGTAGCTCTCTTTGTCCTCAGGTGTGTGAGCGACCCACAGTTCACCTGCTGGACACACCGGGAGTCCTGCCTCCAAAGATTGAGAGTGTTGAAACTGGCATGAAGCTTGCTTTATGTGGTTAGCAGAGCAGAAATATTATCATCATTTTTTTCAATTATAAAATGTACTTTATTGAGTAGAATTGTTGTCATGCTTGTTTGGCTTAAAGTTGTTTTCAGTGAGCTAAACAATTAGAAATGTAAGTTTTTTTTTTCTCCCCAGGAACTATCCTAGACCATTTAGTGGGAGAAGACATTATTGCGGACTACTTACTTTATTCCCTGAACCGGCTCGGGAATTTCAAGTATGGTTTACTAAACTCTATCAGTCAGTATATTCCTCTTTCTTCACATGATTGTGATTGTTCACTGTTTGTGTGTCTGTTTAAATGCAGCTATGTGGAGAAATACGACCTTGGAGAGCCAAGCGATGATATCCAGCATGTCCTCAAACGCATCGCTGTAAAACTAAAAAAGACGCAGAGGGTCAAAGCCATTACTGGAGTGGGTAAGAAAGTTCTATTCCTACAGATACTCCTGCTACACAACTAGCTTAGTCAGTTTAATCTTTTAAGGGGGATCTATTTAAATTTATTCTTGTATTTTGAACCAGAACATTTTTCATGCGAATGTTCAAAAAACACTGGCAACTAATTGTGTCAGTGCAGTCAGAAATTGAGGTTTTGGCTGTCAGAGATTGGCTGCATACATAATGAACAGCCCACATTGTTACATTTGGACAGGATAAGCAAAATAGGTCCCCTTTAAAGGAATTGAAAAATAGAAATATGATGACATCTAAAAGATAAGTCCCAAATGCAAATTTTGTTCCATCTTCTCCCTCAGGAAACATCACCGTCACCATCCCAAACTACACAGCAGCAGCGTACGATTTCATAAGAGCCTTCAGAAAAGGAGAGCTGGGACAAGTAATGCTGGACTGACCTGAGACATTTTTTATGGGGACAACCAGAGACTGTTTCTGGGTTTAAACCGGTGTTCCCTCGCAGGAAAGGATTTATATTCAACCTCAACAGCATCATCAAGGACAGTCCATCTCTGATCTTGTGCCTTTGACACTTTGGGGACATGATATGTGATTTGTTTGTGGATGATCGACCTTAGCACTGAATCCTGTGTACATTAAAGAACTTATAGGTAAAGTTTTTCCCCTTTTTTCCTTTTAGAATTCATGAGGCAGATATCCGACATGGTGTAAACAGGATATTTAATCGCATAGAGACAGTGATAACAAAGTATTTATAATATACATAGCATTGTATCATATATTAGAGTGCACTTATTGTAATGGAACAGTCTGTTGTTCCTGAGTGTCTACTGCAGATAAAAAGCTCTACTGGGACGATGGACAGACCATCAGAGACATGAGTAACAGTGAGAGCAGCAGTTGGTTTTGTCTCTCCAGGTCCACAGGTCTGAGAAATTGTTTACTTTCATTTCAGGTGATATAAAAGGGTACAAATTACACAGAAATTAAATATGATTTGGGAAAAATGCAGTTCAGGCTTTTTTTTAAAACATACAATACTCTCATTTGCCTTGTAGGACTACAGTTGAAAAGGACAAGAGGGTCTTGCTGTACACAGTACAAAGTCTGATGAGGCAAATTTGTGTTTGGTGATATTTGGCTTTCTGACCAAATGGATTTGACTCTTTAAATCCTGAAAATGTAATAGCTTGAATGACTACATTTACATTATTAAAATATAAATAGTTGACCTTATGGCACAAATGATACCATTTTCCAAAGGAAGTTACCACATATACACTGGTTTTAATGCTGAAAACTAAAAAGACAACTTACCCAAGATAGGATTTAAATGTTTTTCTTCTCCTCAAAATTGAACATATAGTCAACTTAGGGAGCCCTCTTATCATAATCTTCTCAAGAAAAAAAAACAAAGCCGAAAAAAGGATTCTGACCACGTATAGGATCCATAATTTGTTATATCCAAGTGGAAGACCCAAGGTTTTTTTTTGTTAAGGTTAAAAATTGCAGTTTTCTAAAAACAAAAAGTTAAATTGAAGAATTATTAAAATGTGGAAGTTTTTTTTTCCAGGACAGAATAATGCTGGTGCCAACCTTGACTCTTGAGTTTTACTATAGAAAACCCTATGGAATGACTTCAGTTTTCAGAAACTCCAGCATGTTACTTTCATTTTTAATTATTATTTTATATTATTTCAATGCATACCGTACACATATTTAACCTCAGTTGTACTGAGCAGTGATGCTGGTCATTTATTTGGCACCTTTTGTGCATTTTAAGAAAATAAAGATTACTTTATCTTACAGCTGAGTTTGGCAGTTCTATTAAATTTGGCACCCTGTGTTTCATTACACTCTTTACAGAGGTTATTGATTTTTCACATTTAGATCTAGGAATGTTTAGGGAAAAAATTTACCTTCGAGTTATAGACCAGTTTCTTTCATGAATAGAATTGACAACTCTTGTTGAAGTGAAATGTTACATTGAATAATGTGTTGGTAATGTACATTTGTCCACTGGTATACATGGTTACATGTGTAGAAAACATACAGTACAGTGATGTTTTTTGTGTCCTTCACCACTTTGTTGCACCTCTAACCCAGTGCAGGTTCACAACAGTCCTGCAGGTTAGAGTCAGATTTGGGGCTGAATCAGGAATTTATCCTAAAAGATTGTTGAACATCTACAGTACAGTGTCCAGTAAGAGTCCATATTTTGGGGAGAATGTTGCAATAATAATAGAAACCAGCTGAGAGAGAGAGGATCTATTCGGAGTTGAGCCTGACATTTGTGCATCAAAGTAGTTGGTCCTGTTGTAATAATCCAGCAGTTCCTCTGAGCTGTCAGCGTTGCTGCGGCGATAGGCAGAGGCGTACCATTTGTCCGCCGTTAACGCCACTGCTGCCCCTGCAGCTGCTGCGGCCGCGACCCTCACCGGGGAAGAACGGCCCGCCGACCTGAAGCGAGAGCGGGTCCCACCGTAGGCGCCTGTGCCCCGGTTACTCCCTGCTGAGGAGCTGCGGGAGTGGGTGCCTCTGGAGGAGCCCCGGGACCCTCCACGACCCCCTTTGGACAGCACGGGCTCACACAGGAAAGCAGAGAGCAGCAGGAGGGTCCAGCATGTTGCAAGCACCTGGTTCATTCCTGACATCTGTGCAGGAAGAATACATGAAGACGCACATTTCAGACCTACCTGAGGCGGTTACAGCTGATTGTTGAGTATCATTCCCAGGTTGTCAAATGCCAAATATTTGGGTTGTGCTAGAGTCTAATATTAACTTATTAAGAGCATATCAATATCTATCAGTATCAGCATATACATTGTTTGTTATGTCTTAATATTTAACCCTTTTACATTGCAGAAAACAATGCTTGAGGTAATTTAGAAATTATGTTATAATTGTATTTATTCCTTTTTTGTCATTGTTTGAATGGACACTGAACATACACTAATGTTCATTTGGCCAAATCAGTAATGAGCGAAATTACCCCCTTTAAATCAGTATTGGTCTTGAATATATATCAGTCAGACTGATATATCAGTGCAACCCAAGCCCCAGTTTTAGACCACCTGAGAATGAGATCACAGACTTGCACATTGCACCTTTAACCGTGTAATATAAAGAAATTATCCATCTACATGGAGTATATATATATAGTTGTAACACATTCAGCATACAGCTTCAGCCAGTGCTCTCAATTCACTGATCACTCCTGCATAACATAGCTGTTGTTCAGGACTGTTGTCTTCATAAAAACACATTTGTGCAGATTTTCTCTCTCTCCATTTAAATAGGTCAGTTTAAAAATAAATATGCTCACTAGAGATCGTTTTTGTTGGCTTTCAGCCTTCATTTATATGAAATAACATTCTTGATATGGATGATTATGAAAGAAAAAACGCAAAAGGGCATATTTGTGAGGAACAGCCTACCTAATAGGCCATTTTTTGAACATATTTAATTTTCGGGAAACTGGGACATCGCGTGGGAAGGTCGAAAAAATAATTCATTATTATACGTACGATGATATCAAATGAACATTTAGCAAATGCATGCATGCATGAAATTTATCTCACTGTATTCTCATAAATTACCCTGCCTGTACCGTGATGTGTTGTAGCCTAAAGGAATCAAGCCGCCATTTAAAATAAAATGTAATGTATTCAAATAGATAGAGTAGTTAAGGATAACCAGAACATTCTATTAGCTGGTGCTTACCTTAATGTTTGGTTTTATCCTGGTTTATGTTCTGGCACTCGGAGGGAAGATGAAGGTATTGTCACGGACGATGCAGGCTCGTTCACGAGAGAACGTGCAGCGCGCTCACAGAGGCGCATCAGAAGAGAGTCAGGTGAGGCTAATCAAAAGATTCTTATTTAAATCACATTTTGGATTGAAAGTCTTTGATATTATCTTTTTTTTAATGTGCTGCCTGAATTATGATCTCCTCATGTAGTCTCACTGAGACTTTGTTGGTAACGCCTATTTAACAAAACATGTGTATGTATGTTATTAACGAGATGGACAGGCAAAAGAACATTATTAATGTTGATGACTTTAATAAGATGGAAATACAATGCAATTACAGGTTATTATTAATCATGACATTGATTATATAATAAAGCACATTTCAAATAAAAGTGAGAGAATCGATCAATGGGTTCACCATGCTCTGCACTCTGCATACACAAGGTGTCGCTGGCACGAGTTTGTTGAAGGACACCAACAAAGAAGAAGACGCAAGCGGAAAAAGCGACTTCCAGTGATTTTGGAGCAAGTTCGAGCAGCTTGTTGACGTTGCTGTCATGGCTTTCCTCTGCAGAAGTGCTGCCTCGCTGCTGAAGTCCTCCAGAGCTGCGCCGGTCGTCCTGTCCGCCAGCCGCCTCTACAGCTCAGGTGTGTGTTTAAAACCTGCACAGTGTCGGTTCATAATTTGTGGCTGGCTGCACGAACAACTGGCCCTGCCACAATGTCAAGACATCTGCGTCACTGAGTGTGCGACGCATGTGGAGCAGGCTGTGTGCTAACTTTGTTTTGCTTGGTTTTTTTTATGTGTTTAGCTTTATTTTACCTGGAATGGATTTGAGTGGTTTTAATGGAAGATCATTCTAAACATGTTGTTAACACCATGTGAAGGGAAATTCCACGTCAAAATAGATTGTACATTTTTTTATTTTTATTAATACTGTACAGTAATAGCAATTATTTGCGCATTTATGATATATGGTTGTAGTTAGTGAACATACTTTCTAACTTATGATCTATCTATCTGTCTATTTCAATGGCTACAACTTAAGACTAAATAATACTGTCCTAAAACGCCCAGTTGTTGTGTTCTATTGCCTGTTCAATTATTCAAGTTCAACACAGCAGAATGACAGCAACTCTGAATAGTAATATACTATTTTAATTTAGGTTGACACTATCTTGAGCAGGTTCATTGCATTACACACATGAAGTCTTGATCCTCTTATTTTCAGTTTCAAGAGACAGATGCATGTATTTTGATCTGTAAACTGTCCACAATAACTGGAATAGCTGGGAGTAAACTCTGTTTATTTGAGTGAAATTTGCTTTAAGGCACAACTTCTAGAAGAACTGAATGTAAACATCAAGCATGCTCCTCAAGACGTGTCAGGTACCTTCAAGGTCTCTGTAAGGCCTTGACACTAGGCTGTTAGAGCTGATCCTTAACCTTTTCTTGAATGATTAACCAGGTTTCAGGCACATTGGTGATCCCTCACCTGGTTCAAAGTCACAAAAAAGTCGACATAAATGTGTCAAGGGTTGCACAGAGAATATGCACGTTCTTAAGTACTATTCATTATTTAAGTTTAAACTAAGGGGTTACAGACACTTAATATTCATCTATCTATATACAGTGCAGGGCATCCAGGAATGCAATTGTGTAAAAGGGTAGTTCAGTTTATTGTCACTCATTTAACTAAGGTCTGTCACACTGTTTATATTTAATGACAGTAAAGGCTGTTTTATATAATAGTTCAGCCTTGAATTGCAGCTGTTTTGTAGCCAGCCTCACTCTAGTTTTATAACAATATACCTGTAAATTATTACTAAATTTTGATAATAATTCTGCATTTCCCATCTTAAAGGTATTAAAAAGGCTCTAATTTTTAATAAATATTTTCTTTTTCTGGCTATTTTTTTGTAATATTGGTCATAAAATGTTTTACTTCTCAACAAAAATGAGGCAGCAATGATGTTACAAACTGAAGTGTATATGCTGATCAAAACTTCATACATTAAAAATCTAACCCTGTAGAAAGCATTGATACCAAATACACATAAGTGTGACTCTCCATGTTGTTCTCTCCACATGCAGGTGGTCAGTATGAGTACATTTTAGTGGAGAAACGAGGTGAGAATAAGAATGTGGGTTTCATCCAGCTGAACCGACCCAAGGCTCTCAACGCTCTGTGTGATGGGCTGATGCGGGAGGTGATCCAGGCCCTGGAAGGCTTCGACGCTGACAGTGATGTGGGAGCTGTTGTCATCACCGGGAGTGAAAGAGCCTTTGCTGGTGAGGGAACTAGGTGTTTTTTTCTGCTTTAGTTTACAACAATACATCAAGAATGAGCTCAGCCTTTTATTTATTTATTTTTTTGTTTGTTTTCTTAGCGGGGGCAGACATTAAAGAAATGCAGAATAAAACTTTCCAGGAGTGTTACTCTACAAAGTTCCTGGCTCACTGGTGCAAAGTGGCTGAAGCCAGGAAGCCTGTGATTGCAGCTGTCAATGGATTTGCCGTGAGTTTTACTTATTTCCAATGATAAAATGCATAATATACAGAAATTCCAAGGGTTTCTGTGTTTCATCCTCGCGATCTGCTATTTTAGCTGGGTGGAGGCTGCGAGCTGGCAATGATGTGTGACATCATCTACGCTGGAGAGAAGGCACAGTTCGGCCAACCTGAGATCCTGTTGGGGACAATTCCAGGTACAGAGACATTTTGTATCTACTTTCCTTCATGTTCAGATGTGACATCATTATACAAAAGGCTACTACTTTTTAGTTTTTTGAGTTCATGACGTGTCTGTCTGCAGGCGCGGGTGGCACCCAGCGTCTGACCAGGGCGGTGGGTAAATCCCTTGCTATGGAGATGGTGCTAACAGGAGACAGAATTAATGCACAAGAGGCCAAACAATCAGGTAACAGCAAGCTTGGAAAGGATATTTTGTTGAGTTGAATTTTGATTTTAATGCTGATTTTAATTTATATTCACTGGCTTCTCTACAATAAATACTTGTAGGGTATTGAAGGACTTAATTATTTTTAGATTGTTGTGTTGGTATTTTTGTTTTCTGAGAAGCAGAGATGCAAAACCATTAAAAGTGATGGAATATGTCTATCCAACATGAAGAAGATTTATCAGCTTACATTGCCCTTCTATATTTGTTAAACTTATTTATCATTAAGAGCTTAATGGCTTTTGTGGTTTCTAGGTTTGGTGAGTAAAATTTATCCGGTGGACCAGTTGGTGTCAGAGGCTATTGTTTGTGGTGAGAAAATTGCCGCCAACTCCAAAATTGTCTCTGCAATGGCTAAAGAAGCTGTAAATGCAGGTATGTAAAGCCTGTCTTACAAATTTTTACGACTAGTTGTATATCCTTTTATCTACAAATTTGAATAAGTTTGCACAAATTAAGTTTGACATTTTCCTCTTGTTATTGCAGCTTATGAACTGACTTTGGCTGAGGGTAATCGTTTTGAAAGGCGCTTATTCAACTTTACCTTTGCCACAGTAAGTAGTAGAGCTCATCTGTGAGAAACTAATGTTTATTCAGACTTTGGTGCCCCAGTTTTAATGTGTGTGTCTATGTTTTTCCCTGCAGGCTGATCGCAAAGAAGGCATGACAGCATTCGTGGAGAAGAGAAAAGCCAACTTCCAGGACAGTTAGAAATTAACACTAAGAGCTTGGCTGTGAACACAAAGTTTCTGATATCAGCAAGTCATTTTCCTCTCTGCAATAAGCTAAATGCTGCAAAATTCCTGATTGCAGTGGAACATACAAGATGTTTGATTTAGGATTTGGCATTGAGTGATTGCACAAGAGTGTCTTGTCACAGTGAGGCTATTCCAGCCGTGGTTTGGTATCAAAATCAAAGGCTGTCTTGCAGGAGTGCAGTGGGGTTTGTCTGTGAATACGCCGATTACTTTACCAGTGTGTAATAAGAAGAATCAGTCCTGATTATTGTTCTCACTTTGCCTTTTCATTTTCCTTATCAATTGTATGTCTGCCTTTTATAGACAGCTGATTTACAATAAATCTCAAGTGTAGTTTTAACTACTGTGACAGAAATGGGAAGATATGTCTGCTGTATTACTATTACTAAGTATTATTATTATTCAGTAGAAGAGAATAATTGCATTATTTCAATTTGTTGTTTAAAAGTATTCTGGTTTCAGAGGCTGAGTTTTGAATGGCTCAAACTGAAAAACTTGACTTCAACAGGTGGGTTTGGTTCAACCAGCTTTCAAACGGTGTGTTTTCTTCACCACTAGATGGCGCCGTACTACTGTTACACAAAGGCAGGAAAAATAAAGTGAGACGGACTGAAATGTATTAAATTGTATGAAGATGAGCGCTTAATGAACTAAAACTGCGTTTAAGGTGATATACTCAATTAATTCTGTATAATAATTGTAAAAAAAAAAAAAAAAAAAATCCGGGACGAGCGCAACGGAAAAAATATACTTGACAGCATGTTAATATTTACTTAAAATAATGAGCACAAACGTAATATTAGCGGAAGGTTTCTGCAAACCATACCCAGATTGCTGTTGTTGAGTTTTTACAGGCTAGCTGATTGTCTTTGGACAAAACCATTGCTATTACCGTAAGATTTAACCATAATTGGAGGGGTTTTATTTACTTTATAAAGCAAAGAAAACATAAAAACATAGACCACAAATGTCTCGATATATTAAAAGAATAGACCGTTCTGTATATTGGCTGGAAATATTCGGGAACGCATAAAACGATCATTTGGACTTCAAAGAAAACACCAGAACAAATTTGGTTAGTGTGCGCTTTCTCTCGCCGCTCCAATCATCGCGAGGCACCTTTTTTCTCTCTGATCTTCACACGGCGGCGCCCCATATCTCCACAAGGCCATGGCCTAATTGATTTTTATTTTCATTCAATATTCCCCTGGAGCTTGCTTTCTTGTCAGCCCCCCTGGAACAAAACTTTAAAAGGAGCAGAGAAAAAAAAGTCGTCTCCTCACTCCGCGGGGAAACACAAAAGTCTGCAGAGAGAGCCCGAAAAGAAGATCCTCTTTGAGGCTAGCGAAAGGTCAAAATAATAAATGTAGACTCAATTGAGGCTCTCCACACAGACAAAGGGGGCAAAACGTTACATTTTGGCAGCGCAGACCCTCATAGCGTGATAAACTCATTTAAAGAAGCCGGAATAAAGAGAGAGCAGCATGGGTCCAGAGAGGGAGAAAGGGGCTTTCAGTCCGGCAGACAGGCCTGGCTCCAGCATGGGCCCTTTTCTCCTGTCCAGCAGCCTCCAGTCCCTCTCCAAAGATCACAGTCATATTCCCAAACTGCCCCGCCTCGGTGCCACTCTGTCATGCTGCTGACTTGACGTTTTTTGCATTCAATTCATTTTATATATTCTCGTTGATATATGCATGTATCTGTCATTTGAATAACCCAGATATATATATTACAATAAAGTCACTGAAAAACATGGAGCCGATAGAAAAGGATATGTATGATGTGTTGTTGGCTGCTTTCTTGCTGCACAACTATCACAAGAATAAAATTTATGAGTTTGACTTTACACACAGAATATCTGAAGTCCTCTATCATATCAAAATGCTTAAGTTTTTATTGCAAAAACACAGCTAATATTTACAAAATAAATACACGCAATTAAGTACCAGCATCCTCCATTATTAACAGCAGCTGTATGTGGATTGTAAATGCAGTAATCTAACAAGCCTGAAATGCTAAATGCTGTGACTTGACTTTTACTTTTATGAAAGACTTTTTTTTCTATGAAGATCTTTTGCCCTTTTTTATTTTTCACAGAAGCAGGCTCTGCGGTCATGGAAAGGATTCCTCAGCATTTTTCTGCCATCCAGCTGAGAGTTTCTCTGGCTCAGATGAAAAGGGCCGGGTGGAGTGTTTTTTTCATCTGACAAATATTTTCATTATCTCACATTCTTGGCACCAGAAACCGTGTCGGAATAACACATTCACCGGTGTCTGCTTTGAATTATGCCCACCCAAGGGTGTCAGAAATAACATAGACCGAAGATTAGCCAACTATGCAGTTTGTCGGACTAATGACACTATCCATTCTTTACATAACTTCATTGGCACCCAGGATGTCATTAGATATATTATACTTCTCCTATAAAAGCGACTGCTCATTTTTTTAAATTATTAATTAATTTTATAAAATAAACAGCATATTATTCCTATTTAATAGTACTTGAGTCATGTTGGTCAACATATCGATTACATGCTCTACTTTAGCGCAAGAGAGACAATTAAAGGAGCAAATATTAACATACCTTCTTTTGCTTGTGTAAAAACAGTGGGATTACATACTATAGCATTCAGTATTTTATTGACAAGAAGCTGAGAGATTACCTCTGAATTCCACTGGCACTTTAGCGAAATAAAGTCATGCGCCTTGTGTTAAGTGTTATGTATGGTTGAGCTTTTCTAAATGAAGGCAGATTGTCATAGAACCGTGAACCAAACTCTCCCATGGTGTTCTCCCCAAAAGTAACATTCAGCAGCAAAAACCTGAAAAACCCGCATTCACACAACCTGTGCTTAACAACATTAACATAACATCATACCAAGACTCCCATATAAAACACACTGCTATATAAAACATATCTGAATGTAAAAATATAGAAAAGCAAGGCATGATGGGAAACACAATGAAACTCCCCAACACGTTACAATACTGAATATGTATGTATTTGAGTAAATAATTGTCGCCACTAATACATTACACTAACATTGAGAAGGGACTCGGCGTGGTAGGCCTCTAACCAATCAAATCAGGGCTACTGATCACATGATTCGTTCTCTCGCGAGGAAGGTGAATATCAAGATAGTTACTCAGTTCAGAAAAAATATCCGTCCAACAGAGCGAAACATGAAACAGTCTATTTTTTAGCGTGGCGATCAATAGGAGATACAAAGACGTATATGTAGTACTAGCATCTTGTTAAACAGCTTGTGTTTTTTAATAGGCATTTTTTTCTGCTTCTGGGCGGTCCTAACGTAACAGGAAGTAAGAAGGAGTGAATGCTCTCGCTTTACTGCGCTTCCCTCTAGCTGCCAGGATGGTCGTACTGAAAGGAATCCCCTCTGTTTTATCACCTGAACTGCTGTATGCTCTCGCTAAAATGGGTCACGGTGATGAATTGGGTATGATATTAAATCACGCGATAATAGAACGTCTTTTGGTAGTATGCTGTAAACCTATGAGAACCCATAACGTGTTTACAATCACTGTAGGGCAGCAGGGTAATCCAAGTTCAAGTCAACACTGGAGTAAAGAGTGACAGAGCTGGATACACAGGATCATTAACTGCAGTTACACTGGCAAAGGCAACATGCTGTAGTTTATTCACCCACTCAGTGTTTTCTTTTCCTTTTTTCAGTTCTTGCTGATGCAAACTTTCCAGCATCTTCCATTTGTGCGTGTGGTCCAAAAGAGATAAGAGCGGATGGTATGTAAATACATCTATCTGTGCATAACAAATGTTGGCTGAGTGTGTTTATTAACAGCTGTGTCTCATCTTTATGTAGGTTTGGGAATCCCGCAGCTTTTGGATGCCATTCTGAAGCTATTTCCTCTGGATACCTATGTCCCCTCCCCGGTACAGGACACATAAACATACAGTTAAAACCACTGATTTTTATCTTGCAATAGCAACAACAAAAACATTTATTCTCAAGTTGCATTTGTTATCCCTTTTAATTTAATTTGTTAAATCTGAGCGAATATGTTTCCACAGGCTGCAGTCATGGATCTGGTAGACAGCGACAAACAGAGAGGTTTAGCTGTCCCTGTGTGGGACACCTACACACAGCTCCTGGGTCAGGCAGGGTCGCAGGTTAAAGAGCCTATCTACGGATTGACTTCATTAAGTAGTAACACAAACTAACTCTTTGCTTCTTTTTATTGTACCAATTCTTATTTTCTGTTTACATGCAGACTCCTCTTGAAAAGGTGGAAAGGTTTGCTTTCTATGAACGAGCCAGGAAAGCCTTTGCTGTTGTGGCAACAGGGTGTGTATAATTTACGGCCTCCATTTCAATATTGTAGCTTGATGTTTCAATCTGTGTCTACAAAACAGGACAAAAGCATTTGTCAGCCTGTAATAGTAAAGAAGGAAAGACAGACTTGCAGCTGATGAATGTAAATAGTATCCTCTGCTCTTTCTGCACAGGGAAACAGCTCTGTATGGTAACCTGATACTGAAGAAGGGGGTAATCCCTGCTGAGCTGCTACAGTGACACACATACAAACACACACACACACACACACACACACACACACACACACACACACACGTTGAAGTGCTGATGATCGAATGATTTCAGA
>JAOWBC010000318.1:12423896-12443899 GCA_028566105.1 Hypoplectrus providencianus
TCCCGTCACACTGCATACTTCTGCTTGTTCAATATCCTGCTATTGGTTAGTGTGTGTGTGTGTGTGTGTGTGTGTGTATGCAAAAACACCATATGGATGATAAGCCTTTTTAGAAAATGAAAGGGCATTAATAAAAGACCAGAATGAGTGGGAGTTGTCAGCAGGTAATGATCTCTGACAATAAACTGTGAAACACACACAGCCACATGATGTTATTGCAAAAAATGCAATGAGTGAGCCAAGAATAAATTGCCTGTCTGTAACTATTTAAATGCAGTATTAAGTCATGATTTATGCCCGTAAACATGCTCCAAATGTTGCAGCTTGCAGCAATTTATGGGGGAAACCACCAAAATGAATATTTGAGTAAATTCCCATTTCAAAATGAATGGCTTCATTTTGCTTAATGTCTCTGCATTACATTCTCTGCATGTGTGCATATTTCAGCATCAATGCATGTGTGCACTGCCCGTCTCCTAAACACATGCAGAATGTTGTCAGATATTGAAGATTAATATGTCATTGCCACTGATGACAGCACTTTCTCCAAATTGTAATTTTAATTGCAGGATCCGATGTCCTGGCTCTGCCTCAAAACCAATAACAGCTTATTACTGTTGAGACTTGGAGGAATGCAGACATCGTGTTTCTACTCGACTGAAAGTCCTTATCAAGAGTTTTTCACAAGTAAAGAAACAAACAGAAAACAATCAGCTGGAGACATCAGACTCCATGCTAAACCTCAATATAGCGCTGTTTGAAGCGTGATAATTAAAACATTGTACGCCTCATAAGAAAACAGAAGAGTCACTCCTCCACACTAAAACAATCATCAACACCAAAACCTCATCATCATCGTCATTACTATCAGTAAATCCCATAAAGGTCGTCCCGGAGCACAGGGCTGTATTTGAGGCTAACCACCCCTCGCAGTCTTCCGTCATATCCCCCCACACTCACAACATTTAGGAAAGCTGGGGTTTTCTAAATAACTAAAATTAACTCAATGATCTACAATTAACTTAATTGATGCTTCACCAGCAGCCATTAAACACACATTAGACATCTCATGGTGGAGTTTAACCACACCAATTACAGGGCTGGGGGAAGGACCTCCATGGAAGAGTTGAGGCGAACATGAAATGTTGTGACGATGGTCTAGTGAGCTGTCAGGCTTATGAAGCGGCCGCAGAAAGAATTAGAGAGGCATCTGCTCAACAGGCTTGAAACTGCCTTCAACATGTTTCAATGATAATAAAATGTCTCATCTCTTCATTGAACAGGTGGGATTTTCTCGGGGGTTAAAATGAGGGGAGTGATGAGCCAGTCAGTCTGGGGCCCAGAGCCACCTGAATATCTGGCTGCACAGGTAATGCCTGAGACAGTTTTCCAGCAACAATGGCTCTGATGACAGCCGGGACAGACGAGGAGAGGTGGACCAGGAGCTGCACATCTACACAGGAGACAGACAGAAAGAGGAACTTCCCCGTCTGTCTGTTATGTAACTGATGATAGAAGACTTGGAAGCTCTTTGTCTGTCTGAGAGGAGACGCAGAGGAATATTGTTGACCTTTGTGTCCGGGGCAGCTTATCTGAAAAGCTCATCTGAGTACCTGTGTGAAAGATGGCCATTAGCGACGCTAGCTGCTAGAGCAGATGCAGAGCCATTACACTGCTGTGACAGTCTGTATCAACCATGGAAATATTATATTATAGGCAAAATAATGAGAGGGAAAGCTCAGGTGGTCCCTCTCTGTCTCACACAAACACACTGTACACCCTCATCCTGCCTCAATCACACCCCTCATAAACCCAGTAAACATGTGGGAGTTGTTAAAGTAAGTTTAATGGCTATTTACTGTGTTTTGGACGCTTCTCATTAAACACATTTTCCACTCGGGGAGAACTAATGTTTTGGAAAACTCTCTTAAATGAAACACACATCGTGCCAACACTTGGCACATGTGGCTCATTAATTAAGAGCTCTGCCCTCTACAGGTTAAACAGAGGAACTGCAGAGACTTGCTGCACTACTCAGTTTGATGTGCTGTTACTTTTCTTCCCCAAATTTTAAAACCTTTAAAACTTTTTTTTCCGCGACTTTGTGTGAATCAGAAACAAAATGTAAACACAGCACTGATATATATTCATCTTTTGAAGGATGAAGGATGTTATATTAGTAGAAAAGAAAAATAATATTTTTAAACTGTTTTCACAAGTTGATAATAACCTTAAATGACTTTTAAAAAATGTTTTGGTGTATGTAGAAAGAATTTTTTACTAAAACTCACTAACTAACGCTACATATGAAGCAGGTCATCTTTGACTATGTTGTACCCTCGTGTTTCTAAAGCAGCCCAGGACAAACAGACCAAAAGCTGACACTCCAGGGAGATTGTCTAAGATCTACTATAGCCCCTTTCACATTAAGAGATACAAGCATCCATACAATGCTACGTATGTATTTTCTAACATCTGAGAATAGTGATGGTTTATGCCAGAGGGAGGAAAAGAAGGCCTCGAGGGTGGAGTACATCAAACAAGACATAAAAAGAAACAACTTCCCCCCTGCTCCAGCCACTGAATGCCTCCTCACTGGAGTCCGCCACGGTGCTGGCTGCCAGCTGGAGTACCCCTAACCTTTAACCTCTGACCCCCAGCACCACAGAAGTCATCACAGAGCCGTCAGCTCGATGCACTCGGCGGGGAGCGCATCCTGTGGAACACTGTCATGACGACAGCGAGGAGCACCGGCGAGCGCAGGTGTTAACAGTGAGTACAGGTGTTACAGATGTTCCACACCCAGCCTTTGTATTCACGGCACATTGTATGCAAAAGATCCCAGAAATCCTCTCTGTGTTAGTCACGCTCTGAATTTGTGTCTGTGTGTGTTTGAGTTTGCGTGTCACAGTCCCATCTGTCCTGATGCTCCTGGGTTAAAGAGAGGATCCTGCTGTTCCTTGATGGAAAGCTGCCTGCTACAGAGAGATCCGGTTACAAGAGCACCGCACTTTCATCCTTATTAAAGAAACATGTGCCCGCTCTCAGCAGTTATGTCGGCAGATGAAACTTTTTACTCTCTTCTCTGCTTTTCGGCACAGATACGATCTGTTGACAGAACTCTAATCTTTGAGGTTCATAAACTCCTTTATGATGGGAAATTAAGAGCTCAGACTGTACGAATATGTAAATATTATAAAAGCCAGTGATTTGTGGCTATTTCATTGTGCATTTCCATAGTTCAAATTCCAATGGTCTCCTTGTGACTCATGACAGACTCCCAGGAGACGAAGAATGTCAAAGCCAGCCGACTGGTTAAAATGATTATTTAATCTTGTGTCTTCATCATTTACCCACAACTAATTGGATGGCTGCTTCCAAGCTGTTTGCATATGCAGACTTGGCATTTAAGAAATAGTTTTCTTTTTCAACCACTGACGGACTAAACTTCCTCAAAGAGCTAAGTAAGTTTTCCAGCATCTTATGACTGAAGTGTCATCAAGGAAAGACATTTCCCAGCATCAACACACTGGCATAATATTATCTCTTTTCATAATATAATTCAAATCACAGGAGAGAGGGACATTGTTAAATAGTGCACATAATGTAAAGACACACTATGTTTTAAACAAAAAATAAAAAAGGTAATTATGAAGCTTTACTGATGTCAGAATGAGGACAGGAAGTGGCTTATGATAACAAATACAGATAAAAAAAAATGTATATACAATTATAAAGTCACGTTTTAAAAGTGTACCTGTAATAAAAAAGGGCATTTTGGAATCTGAAAAATGGGAAGTACTTGAACTTTATTTAAGTATGTTGATACTCAAACTCCCCCCCCAAAAAAATTGCATTTTATATTAACTATATCAAACTGAATCTATTTTAGAACAAAGCCTGTAAGAATTATTTATGGACCCAAAATGGCTACTATAATCAAGCTATGTTCAATATTTAATAACTATTAATAATGTCTATTTTTCCCTTTTGCATATTTTTTTCTATGTGCTGTTATGTTCAGTAACTGCAGTGCGACAAAATGACAAATTGTAATCAGATTTAAGGAATCCTATTCCATGTTATTCATCATTCATTAACTGTACTGTGTGGCTATGAGCCACTATAACAAATTTTATTCATGCCAGATTGCAACGTTGCTCATTTGGCATCATTCAACGCCACGTAAACTGTCTTCGGCACAGTCAAGGATGTGAATCAGACCTCTGAATCAACTCCACTAACAGACTTTTATTTGAGGAAGATGACTGTCCCGAGATGTCTATCTGTGCAGCCGCTGTGCTCCCTGACCTCACCTCCCAGACCCGGCTTTGTTCCCACGCTGTGCCCTGTGGAAAGTCTGGCTCCAACCTTTTCAAACCATAATTACATACCTGCAGAAGGCAGACAACAGGGGAGTAAAGACAGACACAGCATGAAAGGGAAAGGACTCACCACTGATATATGATCACTTTCTGCCATTAACTCGCTGCTGTATCTAATTTGTGTTAAATGAAATCACTAAAAATAAGTAGAATATGTTGCTTATTGGTTTTCTGTCAGTGTAAAGTACAGTAACAGTAATAAAGATTTTCTCCTCAGTTCCTCTGAATCTCACCAGTTCAAACTACACAATTAGCCAAAGTGAAGTGTCAAATTGTTATGTATCTCCACTTATATGATTATTTCTGTTGGATGGATCTACTGGACAGCCAAACAGTGCAGGGGTAGAAAGGACAAGCAGATGCAGCTTACGGAGACAATGGAATTATATTTATATCTTTTGACAGTTCGATTTAGATATTTCTGATTATGAGAAGAAGACAGTTAAAGTTTAAAATGGTGCATGTTTTTCTTTATTCCATCCTCACAGGACCTTCTAAATGATCTAACTGAAAGTGATTTATGTTTTTCCTACTGATCTTAATTTTTGGTGACACCCATTGCTTTATTGCTGTTTAATCAGATGCTTAGTAATCCATTAGCAAGCTTGTATAAAGTGTATTGTGACAATAAGGCATACCACGAAGAGAGAACAAGAAAGAGAGCTTTAATTGCTTAATGGTTTGAGACCAGTCAACATAATTCTTTGTTGTTTTATGATCCTTCACAGCCTTTAAAAGAAAAAAAAAAAATACAAACTTTAAGAAAATCTGTGTCTCAGTCTGACAAACTTTTTTACACATCACTGCCTTCCTTTGCTCGATCAGCATGATTTTCATGTTTTATTGTTCTTATGCTTTTGTTGTTGTTCTATCATTCTCATAAATTGCTCTAAGTATAACTGTTGCTGCCTCTGTTGTTTATTATTCAAATGTTTGTCTTGATGTGCAGTACTTGTTTTTAATTTGCCTGTTTGAATGTTGAGCTTTGACTCAAAGTGGTCAAAGATCTAAGTTCTGGAAGAAATATTTAATCCGCTCTGCCTTGGTCTCTTCAGCATTAGGACTGACATGTGATGAAATGAGAAAGTCAGAGATCAAGCACTCAAATGAGGCGCTGAAAGGTGCACAGACCAGAGTTAATAGTTGCAGAAGTGCTCTGTTAGCCTACGGACACACAGCAGGAGCCTTTTTGGCAGTTCATATATGTAACAACTATGAATTCAGAGCTAAAATACAAACACATTACACTCTGTGCTCAGTAGAAGCAGCACAGACTGCCATGGCACTTTAGGTACTTTAGATTTCAGGAACTATCCACACACATTGACAAAGACACAGAGAGGTTAAATTAAAAGTCACTTTTTTTTTTTAAATCGGCTAAAACAGTTATCATGCCTACTGTGTCCTCTCCAAACAAGTCAACACAAGATGAGTCTCACTAAAGAGGGTTACTTTTACATTATTGGTTTACATAGCCCAATGAACTTTTCCCTGAGGAAAGACGTTTGCCAGAATGGGATTTTACTAATGTCACTAAATCACTCCCAGCTGGCCTGACTGCAGGAAATGCTTCTTTCTTCTCAAAACCTCAGAGCAAATAGTACATGAAGCGTGGTACATTCATGGGCATGTCTGTCCTCAGAACTAATGTCGAACTGTCTGTCCCGGATTTCATAGCGTTTAATGTCCTGCAGGGCTGCGGCCGCGGCCTGTCTCCGCCGGTCTGCTCAGTTCTTCGGCAGCCATGAGAGCTTTGTTTCACCACTTAACCTTTCAAAAGTGGTCGACTAACTTCAGAAGGACAAAGTTTAAGAAGGTGTGAGAAACGTCAGATCAGCGAGCATTGATACCATAATGATGGCACCAGCCGCCGTAAGGTCAGCCACACACTGACTTCGAGTTTAAAGGGGCTAATAGACATTTGAGGAGGCTTTGGTGTCGTGGTTGTGAAAGCAGTTTAGCAAAGAGGTAAACAGCCCAGGGCCAGCAATAACAGAGTGGAACTGATTAGAGGAGGAGAAGGAAGGAGGGAGAGAGAAAGAAGAGAGGAAAACTGAGACAGGGACTGATAGCATCTTCTTACCCAACTTAATTATATTAGACAGCTAAACCCTCCAAAATTCTCAGAACTCACTGTGTTTAAAATCCCATGTGAAATGTAAACAATAACAAAAAGAATATGCTGCAGATATAGCTTTGCATTTTGGAGCAATCACTATCATCCAGAAACACATGGTCAGGAATTTAACCACATGCTCATGCTATTATGTGACAGCGGTTTTAGTTTTTTACCAGAACAAAATCATATTGTTTCAAAGGAAATGCGCGCATAGATGTTATGATTTGATGCAAAGAATGGGCTTTGTTGAAAAAAATCAATTTTGAAAAAATTCCAAAGAACACATAATTTGTTCATTTTTATATGCAGCGTTATAAAATAATATAAGGGTTTTATAATGCTGGATAAGAAGCTGATTATTTTCAACATGTGGGATTAGCCCATTAGCCCATTAGCCATGCTAGCTTACGCACCTTTCACATACAACCCACATTTTAATTTTCACCAAACTGTGCATATCTTTTCAGGACGAGAAAAATAAACATGCTGTATGAACTTGCAACAGACATCAATTAATTTGTCCCTTTCTGTGATTGCAAAAATCTGTAGTTTTAAGAATGAACGTTTTAACTAATAATAGTGTATGTTATTCGAAATGTCTACGCAAATTGTTTAATGCGTTTAATTCAGCATCTTTGTAGTTCGTTTTTCAAATTAATTCATGGTGCCTCTGTGGCATCATTTGAGTGGCGAGCTAATGCTATAAGGCAGCTGCCTTTTATAATGTTATGCCATTTTCCAGCAGCGCAGTGCATCCTTAAAGCTATTTTTGTAATCTCGATGTCTGCCTTCTAAAAGGAATGATCAAATGATACACAGATATAGCAGACAGTTCAAAGAAGAAAAGCACAGCAGAGCGGGGCAGTCTTGAAATGCTGGCTTTTAACTTTTGTTCAGCCCTAAGCCCCAAAAACTTGTTATCACACTGGGTTTACATCTGACATCTGCGAGGTCAGGGGAAAGCTTTGAATAGGTGGTCAACAGGTAACATTTAGATTCTTGCCCTAAGGTTTGCGTGGGGAGCAGAATGTGACTAAATTGCAAAAAAAAATTATTGACTGGTATGATATTAAACACACAAAAAAGAACCATGAAAAAAAAATCACTCACAGTGTGATTAGAGAAACAATAAACAATAATAGTTAATAGTTGCCAGTCATAATGAGCAGGCAGAGATTCAGGGAGCCAGGTTGCCAAATCGTATTTCTGTTTTGTTGTCATTTGACAGGATGTGGACATGCTGCAATTACCAACAAAGAGAAGGATAATTCTCTCCCTCAACTCAACTCTCCCTCCATCTCTCCTCCCCTCCCTCGCCCCGTCTCTCCGTTGCCAGCTCTTCATATGTCAGTGAAAGCTGTGGCTAATAAAAGTTAAAAAGCAAAGTATGAAAAGGAGGTGAGAGGGAGCAGAGGGAGGTGCATTCTTTCCTGCCTGCATGGGAAGAGTTTTGCCGGGGCATAAGGGAGTTCCAGTGGTCTGGGATGGGAGGGGAGGGGGGAGGTGTCAAGAGGGGAGGTGTAGATAGGAGCTGACTGTCACCCCCGTCACCCCAGGACATGGAAAAAAACATTTTGTTTCATCAGGTTTCAAAGGCACGGCAATTACATGAGAGATGCAGGATGACGGGACATCCCTGCTCTGCAGTGGAGGAGGAACCACGCCTTCACAAAACTTTACAGGGGGAAATCATCCTCTCCTCTTCTCTCATCACCTCTCCTCGACATGGCTATAAGCAGCACTAAAGCAGCACCCCAATAGCTCATCTCCATCTTCTCTGTGTCTAGAGAAGGCGGCCATTGTGTGCCCGTTCCTCTCTCCCCAAGTCAGTTTCCTATTGAGGCTCTGAAAAGGCCTTTGAGGGGCCCTGTTTTGGCTGTGCAGCTCACCTGCAGAGGGGAAACTATGGGTCTATTCTAAAGCCCAGCAGCTGCCAGGGCAGAGAGGCTGGCACCCAGTGGGAGAGAGAATAGCAGCCGCAGAGCCTTTCAATATGAAGCCACTTAGTAACAGAAGGCATGTGCCAAGCCTGCAAAGCCAGAATGAAGAGTCGCCCTTTGGAGTTCACTAAATATCAGAAAAGAGGGAGACCCATCTCTTCTTTGCTTTCCTTCACCCTTATGTCGTAACTTCTGTCTGTTCCTGCCTGTTTATGGAATAAGAATCAACAGGTAGCAGGAGAACGGAGGGCTGCAAACTACATAGAGCTTTCCCTAAGGAGCATGAAGGTGAATAAGGTGAAAGTTTTTGGTTGATCAACAGGCTGATGAGTGGAGAATTGCATCAGCAAATGAGTGCACAAAAATAGTGGCAAACGGTTCTTCCATCGTGCTTAAAAGTGACCGCCGAAGTCCTTGTCGTGCGACAGATCGAGCCATGAAACCGCTGTGAGGATCTCAGTGGCTGCAGGCCTGTGAAGAAGCCTTTAGCACACAAAGCCTCTTTTCTGTCAGCGGGCTAGCTCCCACACTGGCGCTAATTTACGATGCCCTCACAGCAATTTCCACAGTCAGAGAAGTTCAATTGTGTTTTCCAGCTCATTAAGCATCAGCACAACAAAGCTTTCATCTTCTCCTTCATCCCCCTCTTCTCTCCCTCCACCCATCTTCTTCGCTTTATACGGCTGTCCACTAATCTGCCTCTTTTTCCGAGCATCCAATATAAAAAAGATTAAGCATTAAAAGGTAAAATGGCCGTCCTCATTCAGACAATTTTCCCTACATTTAATTCTGCTTCTTTGTGGTTTCGGTTTTGGTTTGTTTAAAGCACGGCCCCTAGTCTGATGGCTCCCCTCATACAGGCGCGGGGAGAATTTAATGGTTGTTTATTCAGGGGCCTCTGCTGTGCCCTCCCATCTCTTTCACAGCTTCATGAGACGACGTGGAATCTATTGTAATCTCAGAAGAATCAACTCGGCGTATTTGTTCAGGTTGTCACTGTGCTGAGATCACAGGCGCACACTCACATTCTCACAGATACCCTAAATATATTTCAATTACACAATTTTTTCCATACGTTCTGTATTCACATGTGATAAAGATTTGTTAAATTTGTCTAAAGTTAAAGAGGTAAGCGTGTGATGGCATTAGAAATTTGCCGGCGAGTGCAAAGGGCTATTCCCGCCATCTAGAGCTTGCACCAAAATGCCCCTGAGCAAGTCATGTGACCCCAATTCGTTCCAGTTTCGGCTCTTCTGTGGTCAACATTATCAGAGCCACGAGAATAATCATTGACTATAATTTATTGGCCACATTGACATGCCCAGAACATCTTTTGAAGTCAGAGTGAGTCACAAGCTTTGAAGGAAATATGTAACTGAAATATGAAAAAGACACTGCTTCAGTATGATTCAATCAGATCACTCTGTCTACAGTCATAATAAAGTAATTTACAATAAATAGCCCTCTACAATAAAAGTACTATTTACTTAATATATAATGCACTGTTTCATTCTCAAGGATAATGAGATCTTGTACTTTATATCTCATTTACATTTCCAAGAGCTTGTAGATGCCTTCCATTTGAGGATGTTTTCAAATTTATGGAAATACTTTCATTTGTTTTCTTGGATAAACAGGGTAGAGAATGTATAATTGATTAATGTTAAATATGCTAATAAAATTTGTGTCATTTTTTAGCTCCAAGAAACACAGTGTCACATTATAATACTCAAATAAACTGAGGATATATTGTTTTGCTTGTAATCATTACCGTTTTTTTTTTTCAGATTAAATTATTTAACATAGTAGAATTAGGAGATAATTTGATTTTTCTTTCAATGGAGTGTCTCAGTGGACCAGTCATCTTCCAACAGGTGCTGCTGTGTGATTTGTCACCGTTTAAATTGTCACAGCATGTAGCAGTGCAGCTGCCATCACATGAGTGGTTTCGGAGAAGTCAATTGTAATATTGTTGGGAAATGTTTAACCTAATTTGCAAAAAGTCAATCGGCAACAGCTGTCCCAAACAGCTTGACACAAATCAGTGCGCCATTGTCAGCTTCCAGCGGGCCTACACCAAAGCCCTGTGTCAGTGCTGTCTCCCAGTGTGCTGCGGTCTGACCTCATTCTGTAACTCATTGAGAGGCAAAGTGTGAAACTGATGCTTTGGCAGGGACATTTGACATGAGTCTGAATCAGATAAGAAACAGATTGACAGCAAAGACGATACAGTATCACTATATTTCGTGGTATCACTCCCAGTCATTCATTTGGCCACAAAATAGCTACAAATACTGCAAGGCCCAACCAGCCCTCTGTGTCCCGCTGTGAACCACTGGAACGCTCTTATTACACTCAGAGACTTGTTCAGTAGTTTACAGTTAAGCTTCTCTATATTTTAAGACAATGCATGGGTTAGAGCTGTACCTCAACGTGTGTGTGTGTGTTTGTGAGTGTGTGTCAGGTTTCTCTTGCTTCCATTAGTCCTGTGATAGCCCTGCTCCTCTGCTGTCATCGCCCTCATACCAACGACGCCTACATCTGCTATCATGGCCAGACAATAAAGAGCCTATGATAATTGGACATCCCCAGCCTCTGTTAGTGGGTCATTCTCCAACATTATCATCATCATCATCATCATCATCATCATTCTTATTATCATCACAGAGTGCAGGCAACCATCTGAGCCCCCCCCCCCCTCCCTGCTGTCAGCGCCGTCACTGAGCTCGCCCTAACCCCTGGCTCGCTCCAGGTCCAGAGAGGGTGTCCAGTTCCCTTTGTCCCCTCAGTAACCAAACCGCGACAATATCGCAACAATATCTCTGTGTTCACCTGTTAGCACCTGGCACTGCGTGCAAGACCGCTGCCGAGGCTCCCGTCAGCCAACCAACTCCGCTCGTCTCTGTCAGACGCCATGTGGAACGCGCCTACCTGTCACCAAACCCAATATCCTACATTCAAAACACACAGTGGCATAATAACTTGCTGGCCGCTTGCCTGTCAACACTTTCCCCTAACAGCCGAGTCATGCTAACATATAGAGGATAAATGAAAAGCACTTAACCAATCAACAACCCATCACGTAATTACAAAGGTTTCAAGCATCATCTGCCATGTGAGTCCCCAGTTTGCCCTCTAAAAGAAGGAAATTATTCAGATATCATCCTTACAATGTATGCTTTAAGCAGACAACCTCAGTTTGTCCTGGTGTGAAAATAACGATCAAGTGAATGACACATGTATTTTCAACTTCAGTTGCCTTCTGGGATCAGACTTTACCACTCTGCTTCACAAACAAGTGCAACACAATGGATTCCTTCGAGGAGAGACTGAGGAAAATTAATTCCTGGTATTCCCTGCTGTTGCCCATATTGGCATAAATGGGCAAAGGCAGAAGAATCGGTTCCGTGCTGTCCAACCACATCTGAAGGCACACTGAGTAGGATTTATCCGTTGTGGTTGTAAACATAACATTCAGCGTTGGCCCCTCCTCCCTGGCTTGGTGACACCAAAAGGAAGATCTCCAGGTTCACTGTCCCTTTGGAAGATGCTTGCCATTTTCACTGTACTATACTTGATTTTTTTTTTTCCAAATGTCAGCTGGTTTTGAAGCAACACACTTTTTACACACTATTTTTTTCTATACATAGCTTCTTTTTTTTTTTACTCATTGTGCCTTTAATAATATGCGTCATTCCAGCACCAATATAGAAAAAGGAAAGCTTAAGAGAAAGACACAAAAAGTTCAACAGTTCAACAACTTGACAAGCATTTATGTTAAATAAAACTGATGCCTTGACTATGCAACATCCTGAAAAATGTCTAATGTCGGTTAGAAGATGGAGCATGTATGTAATAACAGTGAGCAGCTCATATCGCTGACCTTTTTCCACAGTCGGCAGGTGAGACCTGACCCTGAGTGGGCGCAGCAAGAGTGGCAGCTCAATGTGCTGATGGTGGGAAAGATGAAACAAGTAATCAAGGCTGACGTGTTGTTGCAGTTCCCTTCAGACGTAGATCAGATAAGCAGAAACATCAGTGGGAAGACCTCAGGCCCTCCACATCCTCTTTGGCGTGATTGGCATGACTGGGCCTGAGTGAAAGCGAGCTGCATGGAGCCAGAAAAGAGCTTGTATGCTTGACTTCATTATTTCAGTAATTAATGTAACACGCATATCAATCATGCTAATTTATAGTGCGATGGCAGCAAGCATGGTGCTGTGTCTAAGCCACAAAACATGCTGAAAAAAGTGTAATTGTATGTCTCATAGAAACGTTTAAGGTCTAATTATCTTTAGCTTTGCTGAAAATAAAATCCTCACTGTGGCCCCTTCATTCTGTCATATGACAAAATCATGACGTGATGGCAGGATATGGATATTAATATAAAAAGGTAATAATCCTTTGATGAACTTAATGAAGTTCTGAGTTGACCTCAATTCTTAACAACTGGAATCCGAGCCATACATGTGTTATCATGCATATAGATTTATTGCTCTTCTATTTGAAATTATTTTTCATGCAGAAATTGAAGGATTATATTTCAGTCGAATCATGCTTCATATGCACAGATGTGACAAATGTTTAAATTTTACTTGGATCGTGTACAAAGTGAGGATGAGGACTGAGACGTTTTGATTCTTTTAAAAATATAAGAAACAATTTAAATGTCAAAATATGATTTATTTCCAACATTAATGTGGAAGTGATATGATTAAGGCTCAAGTTGTGACTGGATACTAATTATATTTACATTTAGATACAAGACTTAAGGTCGTACTTGTTATTCGACACAGGAGACCAATTTAAGGACACAAGCAGACGAAGCATCTCTGCATGAAAAAGACCAATCATAAATATGATACTGCAGAGATGGAAATCAACACTTTATTTTGTCAGTAAAGTGAATCCATACACAGTGAGATTTGGTGTAAATGTCAGCATGGAAAGAAAAGTTTGTGATCTCACATGCATTGACATTTTGACATACAAATGTTGGCAGGTCCACTCAGACACAGGATAATGTTCTGTTATGCTTCACCAGGCAGGCCTCCCGTCTCTTTTAAAGACGATACACTTTCACCACAGAGTTCCCCGCTGTGTGTTTCATAAATGTTTATCCCACATGACTCCCGCCCCCCTCTCCAACGTTTGCTTAGGATAGCTGTAAGCCATGCCAACTCTCATGAAAGAGAAAGACTAAAAAAATGAAATATATAAAGCCTGCTTCAACATGTTTGGCTCGAAAGAAAAACTCTTTTGGAAACCGCAATTACCCCCTTAAACAGTTCTCCACTTCGGGAAGGCAGCAGGGTTCAGAGTTGTGTTTGTGTTTGTGCGTGTGGGGACAAGAGACAGACAGACATACGGACAGATAGATAGATGGATGGATAAATCTGGCACTTGTTAAGGTTCAAATATCAACAAACTCCAATGTGATCTTAATGACGCACTGACTTTTCCTCTACCGTCATCAACAAGTTGATATTTTGGGTTACAATGAAATGCCTTGTCAACTATTAAATGGCAAGCCATTAAATTTGGTAAAGATATATAACATGTTCAAATGTAATGTTCTGATGATGTTGCTGACTTTTCAGCCAGCACCATCAACAGGTAAGTTTAAGTTTTCACTTATCCATTTAAGCATAAAATCTACAGGATGAACAGGCATTTAGGACAAAATGTGTCGATAAGTAATTAAAAGTTATGGATGCAGTCATGGATAGAAAAAAACTGCAGTGTAGCGACTGCACTATATATAGATTTGAATTCCTCAAACCAAAACTCTCATCGCCGACTCTGGCATGTGTGTGCAACTCAGCGAGAAGTAGGAAATATAATTTACTCATTCATTATAAAACAATGGAAGCGCAACAAAACATTACAGACAGCCCTACATCCCTTTTCAAACAGGAGGAGAGCGAGAGTGGTAATATTCACAGTAAGTAGAGGAGAATGTAATGTTGTTGGGCACTAAATTACAGTCATTGAAAGCTTGTATGGTTACCCAGCGATCCATCACTGTCACACAGAGAGGGAGAGGGGGAGAGAGAGCAGACAGGCGCCAGGCGCAGCAGGATCAAAGCAGAAATGTACCTCGGGGAGAGAAACAGTTAACTCCATTTAACCAATTGTCCCACAGACAGTCAGTTTGCTGCTGGAGGCCCGACAACAGATCCCATAAAAGAGAAAAACTTTCACATATTGGGTTTCACCAAAAAATGATTTGACTTGATTTGAAGAGCTGCAAAACAAGGCCAATTTGGATGGGCCTCTTCAATGAGCCTCTCCTACATTAGTTGGGGTTTTATTGTCTCTCAAAGGGATTACGGACAATGAACACAATAGCTTGAAATATGGGCAATACACAGCCATAGATAATTTGATTACAGGCCACAAGATAGAAATTTATAGTGATAATAACTCTTGGGAGTATAAAGCACTGTGAATTTCAGCCTGGATTGCCTTACTGCTTTAATGAAACATGGTAATAAACTACTGTAACCTACTGTCAAGAACAACTTCTCAGACCAAGTCCTAGAACAAGTAGTACCATGATGTTTTTTGCAACAAAACAGAAAAAACTATGTCAGAAATCTTGGGTCTTTTGCTAAATCTTCCATCATTCCTTTTTCTGCCACTATGGAGCAGTATAAAAAACTGTAAACAAAACTTATAAAATCATCTTCTGTAATCATAGAATGTTAATAGTTAATATCTGCCATTTTACACTTCAAGAAGACAAAAGCCACATTTAAATTATTTTGGAACAATGCTTGCCTGATGAATGTAAGTTTATTTTTTATGCTCCTTTTAGCTCTGTTTTAGTCCTCACCACCTCTGAAAGCCCCTAAAAAGTGAAGCTGAAACATACTGATCGCCCTCAGGTGGCTGGCTGCAGTATGGAACCGAAGCCAAACTGAAAACTCAAAGTCCCATCACATAGCATTTTTCCAAAGATGACTCATTTTAAGTAGCTCCTATTCTGTGTGAGTCTCTATTCATAAATCTGAAAAGTTGGGTTGGAATTATTTATTTTATGCTATAAAACAGAGGTATAACATCACGACTGATAGCTTGCATTGTGGCCATAATTGGAACACTTTTGAATCACTATAAGCATTATTACTATTAATTTACGGTCAATAACAAAAAAAATACAAAAAAACTGATTTTTACTGATTGGAAGAGGACACAGATTCTGTCAGTTTACATAATAATAATAATAATGATAATAATAATAATAATAATAATAATAATAATAATAATAATAATAATAATAATAATAATAATAATAAATCTAATTAATTTAAAATATATTTATATTTCAAACAATTTTCAGAATTAACCATGAGGGTAATTTACTAAAAATGTAATATGTAGGTGACCAGATATTAAACACACAGATGCCAGTGCATTAGCACTAAGGCGGAAGATAGTGCTGATGGAGGAGCTCACAGCTGGACAGAGCCAACAACAAAACTGTCTGTGTGAGAGAGGGGGACACGGACGCATGGGGCGGATATTTAACTTTTTGGGGACTCCTGGTCAGAGGTTTACATCTGTCCAGGCACCACAGGAGCATGGAAGGAACCACAACGCTGTCATTAAAAGTCTGACCTATCAGAAACTATTTTCGCCGAGTCACGTGGGAACATCGACAGACTGATAGGCAGGCGGAAAGATGAGAGAGGAACTTATGGCACTTCACTGAAGGAGAGGCAAGTTCGTGCGTAAAAACTGAAGTTCAGCACAGCGCTGCGCATCAGTGGAGGACTCTGGGCAGTAACTTATTTCCTCGAGTGAACCGCGTAAAGAAAAACAGCAACGGAGAGAGCGGCAGGAAAAGTGGTTGTATGGCACCTCAGTCGTGCGTAATGAATCCTGCGCAGGGATCACCGCCCGTGGCTGCTCCGGGGGAGACCTCACCACCAGAGGACCGAGCTGATGGTGGCATAGGAACTGACGAGCTGGACCTGTCATCTGTCAGAAGGTTTAAAACCAAAAGTTTAGATCTGCCTTTCAGTGTGGAATCCCTCATATCACCCAGGAGCCCGGACACAAGCCTCCACTCCCCCGAGCCTGGTTCAGGCTGCGCCCGGGCAGAGGAGACAGAGTGTGCGTCACCGAGGGGACTCTATCGGTCCAAACCGGAGGCGGTGGACCTCAGTGACAAGGAGATGGGCAACTGGTTTCAGGGTCCATACGCATCCCCTCCAAGTGAGTGCAGGACTGTTTTTTCAACGTTTTAATAAGGCAATAATGGTAGAACTTAGTACTCAATATTACAATGAAAGTACAAAATAATTATTACCCTCGATTCTCTGCAGCAGCACGATGCAGTTATGATGAAAGTTTATGTAAAACACCCTTAACATCTTGTAAGAAGTGATAGAGATTGATTTTTAAACCTAATTGCATTGCCCTAAATGGCTCCTATAGTCTAAATATTTAATACTTTCCTGATTTGCGTCAGCTTAATCTATGCACAATGTAAAATGCAAACAAATAAAGTCATAAATAGAAACAGTTAATTAGTATTTAACCCATTTTCTATTCTATTAATATGACTCTCTGAATACATTTCCAGGGCTTCCCAGTCCGAGCGCGTGCAACCTACGGAAACACAAGAACAACAGGAAACCCAGAACTCCCTTTACAACCTCTCAGCTGCTTTCTCTGGAGAGGAAGTTCCGTCAGAAACAGTACCTCTCTATCGCGGAGAGAGCGGAGTTTTCCAGCTCCCTCAGCCTCACAGAGACCCAGGTCAAGATCTGGTTTCAGAACCGCAGGGCCAAGGCCAAGAGACTGCAGGAGGCCGAGCTGGAGAAGTTCAAGCTGGCCGCGAAGCCACTGCTGCCGGCCTTCGCCTTCCCCTTCCCCCTTAGCGCACCCATGGGTGCACCGTCCCTTTATGGGGCCATGAACGGACCGCGGCCTGCCTTCCCTGTCCCAGGACTATTTAGTGGACCATACGGGATGTACTATTTGTCTTAACCCTCACTAACTTTGAAGTGCATCGTTGGGAAAACTGCCTATAAAATAATAATTAAAAGAAAACTACAGCGAATAACAAACACTGCAAAAAAAACGTCCATCGTATGAGTCAACCAGAAAAATCTGAAATATATGCAAGGTAAAATATTTTTGTGATAATGAAAATTGTTATTTTTTATCCACACAAATATGCAAATTTGCTTGAATACTGGCTTCTTCCACGGATAACGTTGAACGTGGAATATTTTCACACGATTAGCATTTTTCATTCCTTTAAAAAAATAGATTTACTCTACAGAAAATTATTTAACACGATCATTTTTGCAGTGTATGCAGTATTTTTATTTTATTTTTAAAAACGACTCATGCTGAAATCATTTTCCAGATGACATTTTCAAACTGCCTATATTGTGAGCTTTTCTCTTTAATAGAGGTATGTTGTAAATATTTTAGTGAAAGTGATGTTTATGTTGTAAGACATGACTATTTAAAGGCCTGTAGCTTTGGGTTTAAAGCAATAACTCACTTAAGTGATTTTCACATGAATGTTTGATTTTCATTCCAGAGGCCTTTGAAGATTTCACACCTTGAAAGTTTTAAACTTGGGGTAACAGAAAAGACTGAAGATCACAACTTTGAAAGCATTCATGATCAGTTAGCCCCCCAAATAGGCTCAAACGTAATAATAAGCAGTAGGCTTCTTGTTATAAGCTGAGGGTTGAAGGAAAAAGTTACCAAAGTAGTGTGACTGGTATTGTATCTAAGGCTATGAAGAATAAGTCAAGACAAACATCACAAAGTTAGTCTAAAAATGTATCTGTAACAGCATTTAATAATCAGTATCAGGAAGCTTCATGGGACAGACTACGGAGTGGTCATTAGTGCCTTTTCATCACTGTCGTACTAAAATCAAATGTCAGTAAAAAGTGCTTATAAAAGTTTTATCTTCAAGAATATGTTTAACCTTGGCATTTTGACATAAAGCCTTCATATACTGAAGTGACTTATTTCATGCTAACTATGAATTATGGCATCTCGTGGTTAAGTTACTATTATAATAACTAAACCACCCAATTTGTTTCTAACTTCTTTATAATTTTCCCAGTTTCAAAAATATAAAATCAGCTATAAAATGTCCACTTTATTTTTTATCTTTTTTTTAATTACATTACCTCACAAGGAGATCTTTTTTTGCACAGATGTTCGAGCTCTGAAAAGTCCAGTTTCATCACTAAATGTAAATAAAGTCATCAGCTATTTTTGCAAACAATGAAAATGCTAAACGTGACTGATTGACTCAAATCAGTCATAAATGTACAGTGTATTTTATATCTGATGGGTGAAAATGAGAGATGTTTTGTACAATTATTAAAAATCTATTATGTAAATTCTGGAATTTGTCTAATTTTTCTCTCCCAAAAATGTCCATACCATTTTTCAGCTAAACATTGCCTTGAGCTGCACTTCTGATCACCTGAATGAATGTCTTCTAACACCATATTTATTTTTTTATTTAAAAACTTTTTTTATTATTTTTACGTTAAGGACACATAGGACAGTAAACATATTCTGTGACAGGGCAAGTGCATAAAGTTTTTTTCTTCAAAGAGAAAAATCAAAACCTGAAGTTTTATTTCCTCCTTCCCCGTCGCCCTCTGAAGCCTCGGACGGAGCCGTGGCCAAAGCACACGTTTGTGGGGACCCTGAGAGATGGGAACAAGGCTGTGTCTCAGATTGGTTCTCGTTTAAATAGGACAAACTAAACCAAATATTATGATGATTTACACAAACATTTTAATGATACAACAATACTGCACATAAATGAGAAAAAGGATTCTTGCTACAGTTTAATTAATCTAAACATTACAACATAATTGCAAAACTTTTAACTGAAATTATAAGAGGTAACAATGAAACATTTTAAACTGGAAAGCTTAGTCCCTCTTAGTGCTGTGATATAACTTTCTGATAATACCCAGTGCTTTCCAATACACTTGTATAAAGACTAACCTGTAGGAATATCGTGGTTTTAGTGCTTCGCTGGTTCGATTCCCCGTGCTCTGAATTGCAGCAGAGATGTCCGAGGTCTCCTCAGTGTGAGCAGCTTCTTCCGCTGACACATGCGTCTCCATGGATTCTTCCGGCTCGGGCTGGTCGGACAGCACATCACACATAACCTCACACACACCCTCAGACTCGCAAACATCATCCACTGCCTCCATGGCTGTGTCTTTGTGCTGCTGTCTCTTCGTCTGACGAGGTCTAGTAACAAAGACATGCTATAATAAATACACATTTAAATATATTTTAAGAAATACAAGGATTTAACACGAATTTAAGAGGCTTCATTGTCTGGTGACCCTGGAAAAGTTTCTTTTTCTTAATGCATGTTTTAAAAGAAATACACACTTTAGATGAACTCTCACAGCAAAGTACAACAGAAGTGCCAAATTGGTTCAGTAAAGTAGCAAAGAGAATCTTAATCTATAACTTTATTTACATTACATGATATATGAATAGGAAAATATGACACAGCTGGGGGGGGGGGGGGGGGGATAT
>JAOWBC010000318.1:12456539-12469649 GCA_028566105.1 Hypoplectrus providencianus
ATTTTCCACTTTTCTTTCTTTCTTTCTTTCTTTCTTTCTTTCTTTCTTTCTTTCTTTCTTTCTTTCTTTCTTTCTTTTCTCATAAAATATCTCTAATACTTGCAGGAATAATAGCGGACAGTGTGAGGACTCTTCCTCATGTGATGAAGTACCAAACAGTGATACCTCAGAGGTTAAAGGATTCATCTCTCATTGATGATACTCCTACACATAAGGTAACACTCTATTTTATCATTTTTTTCAGTTTATTTAAACATAGCCTATTTTGAATAATGCATTAAAGTCTCTCCTGCTGTGTAGACATACCCTGATGTGCTCCAGTACTCATTGACGGTTGCTGGGCAAAACTATACACTGCATCTGGAAAAGAACAAGTGAGAAAAAAATGAGCATGGTCCACACATTCTGCACTCACTTTCTTGAGGCATCAATATTATTGACATAAAAAGAAATCTCTGTTATTTTCAGAGATCTTGTTGGGAAAAACTTCTTTGTGACACACTATTCTGATGAGGGCACCCAAGTCACAACTACTCCAGATCTTAAGGTATGTAGGCTTGTATTCTTTAATTACTATTTCACAACATAATCGCTATATTTTTAATCAGCTTCATTATCATAAACAAATGCCTGTGTTGTTCAAATTCAGAGTCTTAAAATGAAGCTCGATTGTAATGTACAAACTCACAGTGAAATATACTTGGCCTGATAATTAGATTGAAGTGGTCCTCTGTTTTATATCATCCATACTATTAAAATCACTTATGCAGACGCGGGCAATTCAGAAGTCTAAAATCTGACGAGTGCACAACTCGCAAGATTTATCTTACTGTGCCAATGTGAAGGAATTAAGCACAAGATGTCCTGTGTGTCATGTGCCCTCCCAGTTTTAGTGGTTTTGTGCTTTCCTGTGTTGTACTGTTTTGCAGTTTTGTAAAACACAGGTGTGGTGCTTTTAAATCTGTCTAGAATAAAAGTCCCAGTTCTGAACTGTTAAATAGAATAAACTGGTTTTGTAAAAGGCAGATATGCATGCATCGCTACAATATTTTCCAAGTATTTAAAGTTACCTGTCTTATTTTAAAAGGCTAAATCAGCAAAATTAACACAATCCACAAAATGATTAAATTACTATACAATGAATCTTATAAGTCCCAGTCATCCTCATAATCTCCTCCATTTTGTTCTGTGTTACGGGCATTTTATGCAATACATGCGGGTAATTTGTAATTTGTTAAATATCAGATGACATTCATGATGAAGTTTCTCAATTACAAAGTTCCTGATTATGACTCAATTCCTGAGTCTAATGTGGAACAGGAATTGACATATAAGGTTAAGATTCATCTGACCATGACACATACAGCACAGTGCAATATTATCTTCCTCAAATTAGACCACAATCTCACTCAATGCTTGGAAAGAAGAAAAAAAAAACTAAGTGTGAGTTTATATCTCTCCTTTGAGTCTGTGACAAATAATGAATGTGTGTTCAGGTTCACTGCTACTACCATGGGCATGTTGTGGGAGTAGAGGACTCCTCTGCCAGTGTGGGACTGTGCTCAGGAATAAAGTGAGTAATGCTGGATGCTCTTGTATCTCTAATTACTAAAAGTTATTGTTTCTCAAAGTGCTGAATTTAATCAAGCTTTGAGACTGTAAGTCCCCTGCTGTGACTCACAACCGGCGGTCCAATCCAAACAGAGGATCAGTCCCTCAGCATCCATTTCCTCAATCACGACGATCATTAATGCTGCATGTAGCTCTGCATCTGAAAACCTGTAACCCAATCAACAAAGGCCATGCGAAGCTGCCTTCCGTCTGCTGTGACAGAAATGTCTGTTTGTGTGGAAGCTTTGAAGCATGATAACAAACACAAGTCTTCTGTTAAACTGAGATCCGTTTCATAACCATATATGCTTGAGAAAAAGATTTCCTTTGTCCACTCTAAAGTGCTTCTTTTTTTTTTTTTATATTGCAGGGGTTTTGTGCGTCTCCAGGACCATGTGTACCTTATCGAACCTCTGGCAGGCTCTGGGACGGGACAGCAGGACGAGAGCTCTGAAGCTCACAGTGACGAGGGTCTTCACGCTGTTTACAACTACAAACACCTGAGGAGGAAGAGGAGCTCTTGTTCCCATGGAAACACAACCACTTTCTATGATCACGGAGCTCGTCCGTCTGGACTGTTCCAGCTCGGCAGCCTGGTAAAGACACAGGGTGGACTCATACAGAAATACACCAGGGCTGGAAGCCTACAGCTGATATCCAATACTCAGTACATTCTCACATTTTACAGTTAAATGCATAAAAAAAAAAAAAAAAACAGGCAAAGGGATATGTTGTAAAATGCTGTTAATAATTATAGACTATAGAGCCTCAAATGATCACCATACTTTAAAGATGTAACAAAAAGAGCAAAAATCTTTTGCAAATTGCAAAGTTTTTGCTGTATTTTGCATTTAAATTCAGGTGATGAATAAAGGAATCATGGTTAAAAAAAAAGTCTTTAATATGAATATTTAAAAAAAATATTATTATTTTTATTATTATGCAGTTTTTATCTCGCATTTTATCATATTCATTTTAATTAGCACTTTGTAACAGTGTTTTGAGAGCTGCTATACATATAAATATATTATTTCATAAACTGTATATCTAACCGTTAGGTGTACACTTCAGCTACTATCAACCACTTTTTGTGTATTCAGAGAAGCCGAGCCCAGACCAAAGAGCGAACAGGAAAACCTAAGACGGTTGAGCTGGTTGTGGTGGTCGACCACACAGAGGTGTGCCCTATTTTTTTTTCATTCTGACTCAGCCTGTTACTGCAAATGAGCCAATTAATGTTAATAGCTCTTGAATACTAGCTTATCTTTTCTAGCTGATAGATATTGGCTGGTTTACTAACTCAACCATTCATTTTCTTTTCAGTACAAGAAGTTTGGCAGTAAGAGGAAAATAGAGGCCCGAGCACTTGAAATAGCAAACCATGTGGACAAGGTTTGTCTGTTTTTTTTTCTATTACTTAATAAGTTATGTGTCTGCTCAGCCCCCAAAAAGCACTGATCCCACTGGACTGTAAACTAGGGGCATATTTTCACTTCAAATGAGTGTAAGAGCTTAATTGTGTATAATTTAATACAATTCCCTTCTGCACTCATAGAGTATTTAATCTACTTCTACCAGTAATTGAGTGATTCAGTGTATTTTCATTGGCAGCAGATACGACTTTCAGCATTTTTCTCACAATGCAGCACAGCCACGTGTCCAGAAATTCATCCGGCTTTATTTTCACTGAGGATTAAATACAGAAATGTGTCCTGATACTATCTGTTCTGTACGGACTGGAATGTGACCAACAAAAGGAAGGACAAGTTCTCTTACTGTGAAAATCTAACTTTAACTGTGAATCTTCGCACCTAAGCTGATATGTTTCACACATATCACACAATCTGCATACTCTGAAAGAGAAGGGCCAACATTGATGCATCATCTGCATCAGCACTAGACTCAACAGTGATTTCCTGTGACAGAAGTATAGATGAGGCCTTTGGTTCTGTGATTTGTAGCATTACGTGTCCGAGTTCTTCGCATCCAAAAAAACTCATTTGAACTTCATTCATTTTTTTAGTTTTTAGGTTATTGTCCAGGTTTGTGCTAACATGCCGCTCTTTTTCAGCTGTATCGCCCTGTGGGTGTCCGTGTGATGCTGGTCGGTCTGGATATCTGGACATATAGAGATCAGATAGATGTCAGCACAAACCCCGAGGTCACGCTTGGTCGATTCCTCGAGTGGCGCCAGCGGAGCCTGCTGCCAAAGACCAAACACGACAATGCACAGTTCATCACGTAAGCAGTTTTTAATTCTC
Organism: Hypoplectrus providencianus; assembly: GCA_028566105.1. NCBI lineage: Eukaryota > Metazoa > Chordata > Actinopteri > Perciformes > Serranidae > Hypoplectrus > Hypoplectrus providencianus. Next base: position 12,460,412 of record JAOWBC010000318.1, read on the forward strand.
CGCCGACATGATGTGTGAGCTGTTAGAGCTGGCATCTAAACAAATGTCCTCTTCTTCGCTCAGAGGTGTGGATTTTGATGGTTCCACTGTCGGTTTAGCCAACACAAATGCAATGTGCACATCCAACTCTGGAGCCGTCAATGAGGTACTTTTTTAAAACATGTCTCTGTGAAAAAATGGAAATTAATGGGAGTTGTATGATGTTCATTTCAGTTACCTCCACTTTTTTGTTCTGTACATGCAGGATCATAACACTAACTCAATAGGAGTGGCCTCTACGATTGCACATGAGATGGGTCACAACTTGGGCTTGTCCCATGATTCTGAAAACTGTGTCTGTGGCTCCTCAACTTCGAAAAAAGGCTGCATCATGGCTGAGAGTGTTGGGTAAGCTTTTCACTTGCCCACAAACACCAAATCTTTCCTAAACACAAAATCATACTAATACCTTCTTCTTTCTCGTTCTTGCTGTCTCTTTTTCTAGCCTTGTGTATCCAGAACTGTTCAGCAGCTGCAGTCAGCAGCAGCTCAACAGGTTCTTGGAGGAGGTGAACCCTGCCTGTCTGTTAGATACTCCCTCAACTGAACGTGTCTATGGTGGGCCAGTGTGTGGGAATGCCTTCCTGGAGCCTGGAGAGGAGTGTGACTGTGGCACTGCAGAGGTTTGTGCAAGTCAAGCTCACATAAGTTGCATTAACACAAGGTGTTTTACTCAAGTACTGTTAGCAATGCATTAATTACATTTGGCTGTTATTAATTATAAACCTTTATTTGAGCAAAACTTTGAATGCAGGACCTTTAAGTAGTATTTTCAGCATGACATTAGTCCTTTTGCTCAAGCACAAGATCTGAATACTCATTCCACAACTGTTTGTCTCATAGGAGTGCAAGAATCCCTGCTGCAACGCCACTACCTGCAGACTTAATGCAGATGCCCAGTGTGCAGACGGAGAGTGCTGCCACAAATGCCAAGTAAGCCACTATGTCCTCTCTAGTGTAGACCACTGAAACCACACTGATGCTAATTGTGTTTCCATATAGCTAGACACTGTCTGGCTCCACCGTCTGGCCAGTTATGTGTGAGTGTACTTATTTCAGCAGTCGGTACATCACCATCTGTGTTTTTCTCGGCTCTGCAGCTGAAACCAACAGGCAGTATCTGCCGACCAAAAACAGGAGACTGTGACCTGGCAGAGTACTGTACTGGTTTCTCTGCCTCCTGTCCGACTGACGCCTACACCCAGAATGGCCTGCCCTGCAAACGTGGAAAAGGATACTGCTACAATGGCCAGTGTCCTTCCCGGCAGGACCACTGCAAGAGACTTTGGGGACCAGGTAATACGTTTTGTTTGGATATTCTTTCTTTTAACCCTTCTCCTGATGCATAGAGACTCTTATGTCTGCAGTAAACACGTTTGTTGTCATTTCATTTAGATGCTGAAGTAGCTCCAGATGCTTGTTTCTACCAGCATGGAAACTGCAGGAAAACATTGTTTAGCCAGAGATGTTCAAGCCGGTATGTACTGAAAAGGCAAACAACACAAATTTAGTGTTCATTAATAGCATGGTTAGTCTTTGTTAGCATTGCTTTGTGGCTTTTGGTTGCAGAGATCAATCCTGTGGGACACTTTTCTGCTCCGGAGGCTGGGAGTTTCCAGTGACATCCAGGAAGTCCTTCTACAAAATTGGAAGTGGAGAAATATGCAATGAGGCAACTATGAATCCTGAAGATAACTACCCTGCAGATCTCGGCATGGTGCCTGTTGGTACCAAATGTGGCGACAACATGGTAAGAAAGCTGCCAGTGTTGCTGTTAGCTCTTTGGCATTGCAAAGACCTCTGTATACTCCAGATCTGTGAACTGTGTCAATGTCTTTCAGGTATGCTACAATCAACGGTGTCAGGACATCAAAAACATTAAAGTGTACGGAACCAATGACTGCTCTGCCAAATGCAACAACCATGGGGTGAGATATCTGTTAGTTAAAAATCTTAAGAGAAATGGAAGGTTAAAATCTTTATATTGACTCAAGTTTGAATGAGTCATTCACAAAAAAAGGTGTGTTTTCAAGTTATCAAGTTAGTCACCTAAAGCCAGTTTTGCCAACTTTTTTCTAGATTTAGTGGCCAGTTGAATAACTTATTCAGACCGTCAGGGAAAATGAAGAAATATATTATTGTAATTTATTATCATGCTTGAAGGTCAGAGTAATGACAGAGCACCACTTGTCTGCCAACCATGTAGGCTCTTTGCCATGTGCAGACAGGCAGTTAACAAACACAACCACTCAGCTGATGCATGGTGGGTGACCTCACCAATACATTAAATAAAGTATAACGTCATATATTCTGTAATTTCCTAGCTTTTTGGGCTCAATAAAGTACATTTATCTATGGTGACTTGTGACCACTTTTGGAGGTCATGTAAGCCACTCTCATTGGAAAATGATTTGCAGAATTTTCCTATGTTAACTTCAAGTTTAGCTCTCCAACAATGTAATCATGGGACAGAATGAAGGGTTTATTTTAAGTGACAAGTAACATGAAATTTGTAGCTAACCAAGTATTGGGTGCCATCGTGGTTGGTTTTCTGAAAGGGCTAGGTCAACTTGATACATTTCCACAAATACTGTTATTATGAAAGTAGCATAACAGTATAAGAGACACTTCTTTGCGGATTAAACTAGTTGCAGGGAGGAGCTAGGGGCTCATCATTTACCAAGTTAGTGGAGATGGGGACTCAATAGTCAGTAAAAACAATTGTTCATTTCAAATTATTCACTCATGACTCTCACATTAAACGATTCACTCATAGCTCAGACGTCACATGATAACTGTCTGTGATTGATGTCTGGCAGGTCTGTAACCATGAGAGTAAGTGTCACTGCGACCCTGGCTGGGCGCCACCTTTCTGCGACGTGGAGCATTCAGAGCTGCCTGAAGGTATTGTACAAATCTATACATGCTTGACATTTTAATGCCCATGCCTCACATATTGCTGTTTGTGTCTGTTCCGCTTCTGCTCTGTTTCACCAAGATTTAATACTTGTAATAAACTTCTCACTGACTCTCAGACAATTGTGCTCTGTTCTGATGAACATCATCTTAATGGAATTCCCCAGTCATTCGGTTCAAATGCAGTAATGATGTTACAGTGCATTTTGCTTCCTGGGCGAGTGACGTACTCTGTTACGTGTTTATCCTCAAGCAAAAGGGAGATATTGTCATACTGAATATGTGTGTTTGTTTGTGTGTGCAGCTGCAGGTTCAGTGGTGGTAATTGTGCCAGTGGTGGTTGGCCTACTCTTGCTTTCAGTCCTGGTTATTGGGAGTTTGATGTGCTGCACCAGAAAAAGACGACCTACAAAGAGGTACAGAATATAAAGCTATTTGTTTTATTCTGTCTGTGTAAGATCACCAGGGTTCGATCATAATGGATCACGTTATTAGGAACACAAGATAAGATTACAAAAGTTAGTGACTTTATCAGCATTGACTACATTTGACAAAATGTGCAATTAAGTCATTGTTACATTATAAAGGTTTCATTTCTAGTAAAAATGCCCCCAAAAATATACTTTGAAGACAAAACGTTTTTTTTTTTACAGATTAGAAATGAATATTTTTACAAATAAAACTTGGTTGTTTTTAATTATAAGGTGTAATATTTCCAATGTGGATTTTGAAGTAGTAGTAGTAAGTGGTATTCAGATTAGTTCTGTAGACGACATTTTTTCATCTACTGAATCAATTGGATCATAACTTATCAGCATTGCTATGTAATTTGTGTATGTATAATCTTATAGATTTAGACGCATGGACAACACTTCCTTTTTTGCTCATCTTAAATATTTTTGTTGTGTATTTCCTTATAGATGCTTTCAGTCTACCTCAGGACAAACCAACCCCTTGTTTCGGTCAAGCGGTACACGAGGCAGCCCTCGTCTTGGATCCACACAAATCAGTCATCCTACATTCGTGGAGTCTTCGGCCACTCGAGCCTGTAAACCTCTGTACACTCCTGCTACAAGACCACAAACTGGTGTACTGAGGCCCAGCAGAGCAGCTCCAGAGGTGAGCTTCTTTAGATGATTGTCTACATTTGACATGATACCTGCAATTATGTCAATAATAGATTGTGACCTGTAATTTTGGTGATTAGTTCAGGATAACATTTTCTCCAGAAAACAGGAAAAATATTTATGTGCCCTTGGACAAACGCTGACCCCGACTTAGCTCCAGGGAGGCTTAATACACTGTTATTGCTATGAAGAAAAAATTAAGGACTATAGTTTATTATAGATTAAGAATAATCAAGCTTTGTCATCACTAACTTTGTTTTTCCCCTTTAAGCCACCTAAGAAGTTATCTGCGCTGCCTCAGCCATCAAGGCTTGAACAGGTAATGCATTCTGCTCTTCAGTATGTATTGAAATGTAGTATAACGTATGTTAAATAATGGGCAGTCTTTATTATTTATATGTCTCATGTAACTCAACCTGCTAATATTTTTTTAGGTTGTGAGGCCATTCATGCAGGCTGTCTCAAGCAAGCCAGTCTATACTGAGGTAAAACTGCAGTCAGGAAATTCTTAAAGTCTTGTTAAGGACCATAATAGTTCATTTTGGTAAGTTTTTATGTATTCATTGATTTATTGATTTATTTTGGCAGAATAAGCCACTACCTCCATCCAGGCCTCTGCCACCACTTGCAACAACAAAACCAGTAAGTGACAATGCAAGTAATATAACTTGCCATTTTCATATGACACACTTTATACCACTTAACTTAAATGTTACCATCTGCCTTTTTAAGATCATGAAGCCAAAGCCTCCGATGCCTCCAGTGAAGCCAAAGCCCTCTGCAGTCCGGTCTCCGCTGCCACACACTCAGCTGGTATGTATGCAGACAGCAGCAGAGTCAACCGGACTCTCCTAAATCCTAACTCTCCAAATACTGGCAGTTGTTATTCAGACATTCCTGATGTTATTTAAGGCATTCACGTTTATAAAGATGTCTGTGGTTTTGGACATTGTGCCAACATAGCAGTGTGATGAACAAGCTGTGGCTCAGTGTTAGTGAGTTAGTAAGCACATAAACTTCTGCGGGCCACTGAGAAACTAAGAGACAAAGAGATTAGAAGTTGTACTCAGAGAAGCTCATCAGTAGCTTGTTTGTTAACCGTGCTTGTTTTTTTAGCTTGCAGGGAGAGCTGCCTTGATGCCCCCCAGCAGGCCCAGATGACAGAGGGAATAATTCAGCGTGGTGTAAACACTTAGATCCTCTGACAGAGGACACTGTTGTTGTCCCACCTAAGAAGGTCCAAGAAATCCTCTCAGGAGACGCATGTCTGTTTTAAAGTGGAAACCAGATCCACTAAAGGATATGCAACAATATGTGACAGAGCTTTTCTGTCAATTATGGTCTCCCAGAAGATTACCGCCGTCTGTGTCTTGCTTATGTAAGCCTTCAGTATGTTGATGACAACCTGAAGCCGTGATTGACAGACCCAACGTCTGTGCTTTATAAATGACAAATGGCCATGCGGCCATCATGATGTTTTTCTTTTTATTTTTAAGGGAAATGTATCTCTGCCTTGATCCTTGGATATGTGAACACTTTTTGAGGCAATTGCACTATCAATGCTGTAACTGTTTTACTAACTGTTACTGTTCCCACATATTGGTACTTTTTTAAAGATAATTATGTTGTTAAGGGATTTTGAGATGTGGCACCAACATGGGCACTTTACACATTGTTTTTAATTCAGGCCATACCACAGAAGTTATGCCTTTCTTGAACTTTTTTGTACTAACCTAAGTATGCTTGACTTTGTAAGAATGAATTATTTTATGCCGTTGTTTTGTTTTGTGTGATACCTATTGATTGTAATTCTTCAAGGGATTCTACATTGCGTATTCTATGCAGCAGACACAATCCTCCACTCAAAATACCAATGGTTGTGGTATTTCCTTACGGTGAGGATTGTGTCTCTACTTGTCCTGCAAACTTTGAACTGAATTTGTGTTTGAATCGTTTCTATTTATTGAAATGTTGGTTTTGTCGGTTAAATGGAGCTTACAATAAAAGTGAATCATCATCAATCTGCGGTTTTGCCATTTTATCTCCGTCTTTGTCATAGCGACATATCCAAACGCGAATACTCAATGTGTTGCCAGAGGTAATCATCGGTCGCATAGCAACGCCTCAAACAATCTGTCGAGGGAAGCTAACAAAGCTAGCTCGTTCTTCAGTATCTTTAAAAACTGCACAGAAACTGATGTTGCTTTGAGAAAAAAATGGACCGAGAACTAAGCGAAGAGGAGCTGCAGGATCTGTACGCATGGATAGACAAAATATCTTTGTCCCGACCCAAGAGACACATTACAAGGGACTTCAGTGACGGAGGTACTTTGCTAATTTATCTTTGCTAGCAGTCCACATCAACTAAACAAGCAGCAGGAGTAATACGACCCTGTATAAATCTGATTCGCGTAAGCTAATTGCTTTCTCAAGCTCCAACAGTCTTGTTTGTCTGTTTACATAGTTTATCAGCTCAAATGTCCGTCTGTTTATTTACTTGATCTGACTCTGCCTCTCTGGTAAACTCCTCTGTTTGTAGTGATGGCTGCAGAGGTTGTGAAATTTTTCTTCCCCAAGCTTGTTGACCTACACAACTATATTCCTGCAAACTCCACACAGCAGAAGCTCAGCAACTGGAACCTCCTCAACAGGCAGGATATCATTCAATTTAATGATATTTAATATTTAATATAAGATAGAAGGTGACTGTATGAAGGCACACAGACACTACCCATGATCTGAAAAGATTCACATTTTTCTATACTTAATATGTCCACATCTGGCCACTCAACAAAGAATTCAAACTGAATCAATAGACAGACCCAAAAGACAGTAAGTTCCTTTTTGCTTTTTGTTAATATTGCTTCAAACAGTGAGGCACAACTTTTGTTAAACACTACTGAAGGCCTCTGCATCTGGTCGTGAGAACCAATCCAACACGCACCCACTCATCCAATCCCAGACCACTGATATGGCACATTGCCAGCTATAGATTTATGGGTCTTCATTCAAAACAAATTGGTCCCTGTGGTGTTAATCATCACAATCAGTCCAATCCGCAGTTCCTATTGTTACTACTTCTGATTTTTTTTATTAGTTATTTATTATTTTTTATTAGAAACATGTGTGGGTTTGTTCCTGTGGACAGGAAGGTATTTTCCAAGATGAACTTTCACGTTCCTGAGGAGACAGTGAAGAGGATTGTACTGAGCACTGCAGGAGTGATAGAGCCAGTACTGAGCGCCCTCAGGGAAAAGATAGACAAGAAACTGGAGCAGACAACAGAGAATATACTGGTGTGTATCGTGTGTTTATGTGTTAGTGTGTGCTTGGACATATACATAAGTCCCTTATTGTTTGCAGACAAAAACAAAACAAAACAAAAAAAAGCAATGAAACACTGCAGTCTTCTCTCTCTCTCTCTTGCATTTTAGCAAGAACATTAACAACATTTTGAAAACATTTTCTTTTGAACTCAGGATTTGGAATATTATGACACCAGAAACCAGGAAATAACTTCTACAGGTAGGGTATTTTTTTCTGTTATTGCATTTGATTACTTCTAATCTAAAATAATGCACACATCTGTTAAACTATGTCCTCTGAGTGACATCTCTCTAGTGATATCTGAGTTTATATCAGGTCTTCTGCAGAAGACAGGAAGATGCTGCAATTAAGTTCTGTGAAATAGGGAAATCCACCAAATTGCAGAAACAGAGTAATGAATTATAAAGAAGGTGATGACTGTGTTATGACCTTATGTATTGTGCATGAAAAATCCTTATTTTAGTATAATTTGTGTATTAGCTGACAAAGCCGATCTATAACATTGGCTTAGGCTGCACAGCCCAAAATGGGACTTTATTAGCACAGTGAGGTGAGTGGGTGTAATTTTAGACAATTTTTATTGCTTACTTACTGGTGAGCTGACGAACACAAAATCAGCATATTCAAGATAAACTAAGCTGAGGTTGTTGTGTGTTTCTGAGACACAAACTCTTTGCTGACTGCTTTGAAGGCTGATTCTGCCTGAAATCATATAATTTCCAAGATCTGCTCCTGTCCTCTCTTGTCTGTCCTGATATTGTCATGGTTTGCCAACAGCTCTCAGTTAATGTTAATCTCTCCCACTGATAGCAGCGACCACACAGAGACACAAACATACCAACATTTAACAGCATCAGACAGGGCTGATTAGAGAATGCCACGACCTTTAGGGAGTGAATTGCTGACATGTCTTTCTTCCGTTTCCCACACCTCATCTGTCCCTGAAAAAACCCCTGTAAAACTGACCTCAGGCCAGTGCCTCCTCCCTCTGCTCTTTCCTCTTCCATCTACACCCCATCCGCTATCAGACAAACAGCTCAGGTCCTCATATCAGCTCCCAACATCACCAGATGGCCTTTATCGCTAGTCTGAGCTCAACACTGCCGGACCTAAAGGCCTCCTCATTTTTCTCTTTCCACTTCTTCTAATCTTACTTCCCAGTTTGTCTCTCTTTCTGCTTACAGTCATTGCCTGTCTGCTCTCTGTCCTACTGCCTGAACACAGCTGACTTTTATATCATTTATTTATGTCGTTGAGGAAAAGTCATGATTATGTTTTGTTTTCTTCAGAAATTTGTCAGACTGAAGCAAAACTTTTGGCACAGCTGTCACGAGAAGAGATGAAAAAGAATGAAAAGAGTAGAGAGAAAAATGGGTATGACCAAAATGCCTCAATTTAACATAAATTGGAAAGATAATAAGTCATAAAATTGGTTGTTATAATAATACTGTCTTTTTCCTTGAATAGTAAACCACCTCTCCCGGCACAATTATATGCCAACATGGATCCTACATTACGACTATTTCTGCAGGAAAAAGAGCAAGCTGTCATGGCTTTGCAAGAGACTGTGGAGGTACACACACACACACACACACACACACACACACATACATGCACACAGACTTATACAAACACACCTAAATCCAGGAATCACTTGGCTGAGTGTTAGAAGAACATCTGCAAACAAAGTCATCCTCCCTTTTGATGCCCTGTAGGGGAAAAGCTTTGTCATACCTGTAATATAGTTGCAGATGTTTGTATGTGTGTGTGTGTGTGTGTGTGTGTGTGTGTGTGTGTGTGTGTGTGTGTGTGTGTGTGTGTGTGTGTGT
>JAOWBC010000318.1:12471432-12483407 GCA_028566105.1 Hypoplectrus providencianus
GTGTGTGTGTGTGTGTGTGTGTGTGTGTGTGTGTGTGTGTGTGTGTGTGTGTGTGTGTGAGAGAGAGAGAGAGAGAGCAAGAGAGAGAGAGAGCGATGTGTGTGTGATACTTATGCGTCATAGGCTGTGTCAGCAGTGGTCAATGAGTCAGTAATGGCTCAGCGGATATAACTGTTTTTTCTTCTTCCACTGTGGCCACATCTGCATTGTAAGAAAGAAAGATGTCAGAAATGTGCAACATCCCCCTTTGCCTTCTCAGGAAGTTTTTATCAGTGAGAAAATTCACAGTTTGAAAAAATCCTTACCTGTTCTAACCACATCCTTCCCCATCTATGTGTGTGTGTGTGGGTGGGTGGATGGATGGGTGGATGTAGATTCTGCAGATGAAAGTGAGCAGGTTAGAGCATCTGGTTCGATTGAAGGACATGCGTATTGAGGACCTGATGAGACATCTGGAGACATACAAAGCAAAAGGCAACATACACTGATACAAACATTTTGTTATCGTAGCTATGAATTAAAACCCTGTTACAACTCAAATAAACTCTTAGAAAAAGTTTATTAAGTCAAAGGATCAGTTTTAATTTTTTATCCTTCCTGCAAAAATGCATCACATTTTAACTGTGGGATTACTTGTCTATATAAAGTTTATTTTTGTGCTGAAAAGCATTTACACTAGTTGCACTATTCAAAAGAGAGAAATATAAGTACAAATAACATAGCCATTCCACCTTGTTACACTCTTGAAAATGGACATTTCAAGAGAATTTATTATATTAGACTTTTTAAAAATATTAACATATTTTTAAGGGCAGTGCAACAACTGTAATTCCCCTATGATATAAATATTTGTAAAAAAAATATTGCATGCTATGTCTTTGTGTTAAACATTATCTAATGAGATACTTAAATGGTTTGTAGGATGTGAATTGTTTAAAACAGATAGCTGCTTCTGTATGACGAGTGTATTAGTGTGACTTACATGTGTTTTATGTATCTTTGACCTGTGCCTTCAAACAGCCTATGACCTCTAACCTCCAAGTGTTTAATTAATCAACTAACCTTTTTAACTTTCCAGACTGTCTTTAAGCAAAGCGAATCAGCCAAGTAGAGATCTGAAGCATTAAAATGAACTAAATAAAGCTGTATATGGTAATATTTTAAAACACTGTGGCCGTCACTTCCTTCCAAATATAAAATCACATGATGCATTTTCCAAGCAACTCCTGTTCCTGTTCAAGTGTGAAGATTGGTTAAAGATAGCATCAGCTATTAATGATGTACTTTTCCATTGTATCAAGCATTCGTTTCACAATATGTGCACGGTATAACTGAAAGATGACTAAATATAGTAAAAGCTGACACAGATCACTGCCTACGTTCTATGAATTGAAACATAATGTTAACTTCCCTTTCTGAACAATGAGGTCATGCCAGTGAGCAAAACATTTGCAAACCACCTCTTTTGGGTATGCTAAATTAAAATGGATGGTGACAAACAGCCAATCAGCTATGATAGCTTCCTCCGAGGCCCTGAAACCTGAACCCTTATAGACATTATTGAGCTCACTTGGTGGTTCGTAAGTGCAAGAGGCTGCAGGGGCTTGAAGTGTTATAAATAGGAATGGAATAACTCTTTGTGGCAGTTAATCATGGTACCTTGAAGACAGCAAAACTGTGGTGGTGTGACTCCATGTTATGTTTTTTAGTGTTACTGACCAACAAATCTAAAATGGTATATTTACCTTTCTATGTAACTTAGTCCTGTTCAACTGCTAAGATTAGTCAAAGAACAAGCTATTAATGATGTAGTCTTATACTGAATCAAACATTCGTTTCAAAATACCTCAGAATCACCTCAAAATGAATGAGTCAGTTGAGTGTGGACATTAGGATTAGGCCTCTAGCGCTCCGTTCACTCAGAGGTCAGCATCAACAGTGTAAAAATTAGGGGTCAAAGTTGAGCAAAGCAAAAAGGTTGAACATTTACTACACTCCTAAATTTACCATGCATTTACCAGTTTTACATGGTGTTAAAGGGCCTTGAGGCTATTTTCCCAAAGCAAAGTTCCACTCAGAGCCACAACAGACAAAATAAAAAGGTTTCACAGAGTATCCCTCCATATGACGACAAGACATTTATTTAGAGTCGTAACTTTTTCAATTTGAGTATTGACAACACATTCCAGCCTAAGGGTGGCCAGGAGCACAGAGACAAGTGCTGAGAAAAGGCAAAGATAATACTCTTTGTACAAGTATGAGTGTGTATCGCACCAACGCACACACATAGGGTAGGAATGTGAGAGAAAACTGCAGAACAGAGCAGCTACTGATGATGGCGCTGACTGCAGCTGATGAATCACTTTCTGTTGTTTGGAGAGTAGTTTTACAGGCGTGCAGTCAGAGATGAGGGGCCACACCCTGGGATCTCTGGAGACGGACAGATCCAGGGAGGAGTCAAGGCTGGGAGGATCATGGATCTGATGATCAGGGACAAAAGGAAGGAAAGAGAAGTGCTGGCTCATTCAGAAAGCAGCCAACCTGACCTTGACACCACGTCCTGAGAGGGGAGGGCTTTAAACTCGCTGGCTTTGCACCCCTGACACCAAATCAGACCACCCATTGCAATAAACCCAAACATCCACACACAAAAAAAAAAACCTTGGTTAGGTCAACAACTTGAGGATGAGAAATGTTTATTTACACTTACAAACACAATTTATGATCACATTTCTCACTTATTTCAACATCAAGAAAACCAAATCTGGGGTCTAACTTTAACTAAACAGCCTCCCTGCTGGTCTGTTTGTGAAAGGATCTGTAAGAGCTGAGAGGTCACAGGAGGAAGCCATCCCTCATCTGGTCATTCAGGCAGTGGTCACACGTGCTCACACACACATGCTTCCTGGAAAGCCTTTGTGAACAGCTGACTGGCCTCGCTAAGGGCAAGACATGGGGTTTGGAGTCAGTCTCTTGGGATGAACATGTTAGACTCGACAGACAAACATGTCTCTGTTTTTGTAGTGTTTACAACACATTATATGGGTTAGAACAACAGGGGCTGTGATTGATTGCCTATGTTTATATTCAGTAAATGTTCACTGAATCATCCTCGTGTCGCCACAACCACCCAGACGTCTCCATTAGTGATGAGCCAACACGTGCACATTCTGTGAGTTCTCAGCTGTGATTCTGTGTGGATTCAGAGGAGAGTTAGAGCTGTGCAGTAAAGTTTAAAGAATTAAACTTCTAACTCTGAGCTGTATTGTTTCCTTCTTTGCAGGCAAAATGAAAAACGACTTTCCTTAAAATATTATATAAAATAGTATATGTATATACTCATACAAAAGTCATCATTCAAGACCAGATGTGGAATGTTGTGTGAATTTTTAAGTACAGTACACTGTTATACTTTCTTAAAATAAATAAATGAATAAATTTAACACCCTACAGTATATCAAGTAGTTAAAATCAGCCATGGCTTCCCAAAATGAAAACACTGTTGACATAAATGCATCAGTGATAATCATTGAGTGTGTGCATTTAGAATATCAAAACAATCTCTACAGGGTCATTATACATAATGAGGACTTTTTTACATACTTTAAATTTTCATGCTGATACTTTTGTACTTTTATTTAAGTTTTGCAGGACATTTACTTTGGAAGGGATCTCGATTCTTTTCTCACCACTGCTTTTACCCCCCATAAAAGCATTGCAGTGTCGCTATCTGCAGCAACTCTGTCTCTGCCTGCATTTTCTTTGGGATATTTCTGAGCATTTCAGCATTTGGGCACTGGGTAATACTCAAACTTAAGAGTACACATTCAATACTTTTTTTCAAAAGATGGTTTTGGTCATTTAAGGATTTTTTTCTGGCCACGCTGATGTATGTTTATTTGCTAATTTTTCAGATTCATAAAAAGAGTGTGTAAATAAATGATTGATGGCTGTGACCTACTTTCAATAGGTCAGGCACGTGTGTCAGGACCTGGTTAGATTCACAATCTTCCCTTTCAAATTTTCCACGGCTTTACAGTTCTAAACATGTATAGATTAATAAACTGATATTTTCCTCATCTTTCAATTTTTCCTTGCTTGCTAAAATCTGGCTTGATGATTGAACCAGAGAATGTAGTATTTAACATGGTGTTGGATCGCCTCCTGTTGGCACACAGGTGTACTACACAATGTCCACACACAAAGCAGCGCAGTTGGAGAAGAGAGGTACCAAAATAGGTTTTATTTTACATAAGAACATTGTCAAAACTTGAAAACATTTTTGCATATAAACCTTTTAAAACAAGGAGACAATGTTTGAATTTCACAGATTGTACAAAATATTGACCAAAAAAAATCATTTTTATGAGTGATTCATACCCCTCTCTTGCATCTTTATTTGAACCCACCACCAAAGTGAACACAGAGTGCAGCCATTAGATGCCATTCATAGGTCAAGTAAACATCATGACATCTTCCAAACACAAGTAGTGCTATTGCAGTCTTTCTCAGCGAGAGTCTGTGATGAGGCCGTACAGTTCAGTATGTACATCCGAGCTCTGAAGAAGTCTCACAGTTAAGTTCAAATGGAGCTTTTTTTAGTTTTATAGAAATCACTGAATCTAAATCTGGGGTAACCCATTAGTATTTAAGGCTTGCATTCTGAAAAGTGGAAGTATTATGCAGTACAGCTGAAGAAAATCCAAAAGCTTAAACACATATTAAAAACTAGCACCAACTTGCATTTTAATTAAGCCCAAGCATTATCAACATTCATCTTTTAGTAGAGAAAAGCTCGGTCTGTTGCTTTGGAACTCATATCGTCACACAAAACTGCAAAGAAGTTAACTTATTCTCAGTGAAAGGGATGGTTCAGATATTCTGAGGTGGTATACGAGACACAAAACCACTGCCAGTGTGTTGCCTACATTAGATGATGTAGGCGCGCCTCCAGTTGGGTGAAGCAGGCAGAAGTACCAGCGAACTTTGAACACTATCTTAATGCTTTTAGGAGTGGTGTGTTGCCATTCAAAACATTTTGTTTCTCAAACAAAGAAAAACCCTGCAATTCATCGGTTTTTGAATTATAAAAAGATGTAAACATTCACCATGAAAAGGAGGTTTTTGATTTTACTGATTCTATTTTAACAAACATGCTCAATACTCAATTCTGTAGACACCCACTGTCAATAGATGCTGCAATAGAATGGTGATGGTTCACTAAAAATGTCCCATTAAATATTTGCAGAAGACTTAAAGTTTGATTTCAGTGTTATTAAATCATGACCTTATTTATCCTCATAACAGATATGTATTTTTGTATTTCTCAATTTCCAATTGCGTTACCAAATTAAGTTTATTCTGTCTAATTATCACCTTTAAAAATGTTACAGCTCTGTCCATCACAGAGCAGCTCTTTTATTAAAATATGTCAATTTCCTGAGAATTTACATTTTCCTACATCTAAATAAGCTGTATTACAACAGATTTGGCGGACGACTGCAGGCACTACTAATCATCTGAATCAAGTCATCACACATTTCAACATGCATGGCCCTGATAATCAAAACTAGATGGAAGAAAGAAATCTGGCTTTCATGGCTTCCTCCTGTGGCACCATAAATCAACTGCTTCATGTAGTTGCTCCATATACACCTTTAATTTAATAATTGTCTTAAAGAAAAGGGGATCTGGAGTTTTATTGGCCGCACAAGAACTTTTTTTTTTCCCAATCACACTAAATGCCACAACAGATCTAAGTGCAGCATATCAAGTCAGAGAGGGCTGCACTCTCAACCACATCTAAAAACAGCAAACTACCACCAAGCTAACAGAAAATTATCTACATCACTACCAATGTGACACCACTGAATCATAACTATAGGAACTGAACAGAAAATAACAGCCCTCCACTTGAGGATCCTTAGGAACTTTATGCAAACTTGGGTGACAATTTACCAAAGTCAGGCCACTTGTTAGTAGAACATTAAAAAAAATATTTCAAGGCCCAGTTTTACTGCCAACTCAAAATGTTGTAAATGACAGATGTTTAATGCACACCACTAATGTATAACCTGTGATGAGTTTACCACAAGCAGCATTTGACATGAGGTGTGCTTAAACAGTCCTTACACTGACTCATGTTAAGAGAGAAGAGCCAACTCGTGATGTAGTGTCGGAGAAGATGGCACACAGATGACCTACCCACATTACACACAAACCATAACCGCTTTTAATTAATTAGTGTCACCTGTTAGATTCCAGTTCAACTCAACCAGAAATTAATTCTCAAAAATAATTTTCATCACAAATCACTCCTCTTGCATACAACAAACAAAATGAATGCAGATCCAACAGCAAAGTTAAACACTGCACTGATTGCAAGCACATGTAAATTAGGGCGACTACTTGCTGTCGCCTTCCCAGGCATAAGCATTTATTATGCTTTTGATTTTAACTATGGCATCGTTCTCAAAAACTTGTCGGCCAAAGAATATAAGGTAAAAAACTTTCCCTTTTATCTTGCCTTTTCCTAGCTGTCACTCCTGCTTGTCCTTAAATATGCTTTCTTTGCCATTTAGATTTAAGACTGAAGTGCGTTATTCATCAAACTAGCTGCAAAGCTGCCCCACTTATCATCTTCAGTTCAGTGCTCTCCACCTTGCAGACAAGACAAGCCTCAGCAGGACTGTCCTGTCCTGTGTAGAGGCAGGGCTGTGGACTCACTGTCCCTCTGGCTTTTTAAGCAAGTCTGGCTGAGCATTGGGCAGATGAGGAGAGCGCCCGGACTTGGAGGGGTTGTTGGCACCCTCTACAAACATGTTAGGGATGTCCTGGCCAAAGTAGATCTTACTGTTGGCTGCTATGGCCTGGTACTTCATCAGCTCCAGATACTCTGGGGTTAATTTCACCTGTGAACATTTAGAAGAAAGAAAGTAGTGTGTGAGGATTAAATTATGGATGGGTCAATATCAACGTTCATGACAATACTAGTGTGAATCTTAGAGAAATGCAGTAGTTAAGAAATGCTGACTCCACCTTTAATGTGACCTAACAATGTACAGCATGTCTAAAAGTCTATATTATATATTGCTGCTTGCTCAGCTGCAGAGAATTTGTTTCCAAAAAAGGAGGAAATTCAGTATTGTGGAGGTGGTAAAAAGCATCAACAGTCAAAGGAAAAGAGCCGAGAGCAAGAGCACATAACAACAGTCACTACTCCGACAGAGTAACTACACTGACCAGAAGACGAGTTGCTCAGGATCTGAGTCAGCTCAGCCGACAATGATTCATTAATCACAATATTTTCCCTACTCTTACATTGAGGGGTTGGTCTGCACTGCTTCACATACAAGTTAATATTGATTACATTTTTTCTTAACACTATAGTTAAGAACATCAACATTTAAATAATGCCACATAGTCCTGTCCAGTTATTGCATTTCTGAATATCATGGCATCACTGTTTTCAAGTTGGACTGAATTGTTTCATTCTTGATCTTTAAAAGACACCACAATATTTGCTTCAACTGTAGCCTAAGGAGTGCCAACTTTTAACAAGCTATAAAGGAAAGCAGGAAATTTAGAAACCGACTAAATTTTGATGGCTTTTGTTTTCTCCTGTACCTATTGGAATCTATCCCCAGTTAGCAGGAACTTGGCAGACTATGTAACAACTGGAGTTACTTTGGGAACTCTACCTGGCAATGAGCCCCGCTGACAGAGGAGGCAAAGCTGGGGAAGAGGGAATTATAAAAGATGTTTGAAAAGTTTCCATTTTAAAGTTCCCTACTGACTGACACCATTTAAACCAGGTCCATTTGCATTACCAGCTTTGATCAGAGAGCTATTTTTGGCAGTAGCTCTGCCTCCATCAGCACAGACAGAATACAAATGATCACTGTAAATCTGAACAAACCTGCAGAAAATATGTCACAAATACATTATTCTAACGATTATACTGAAACAATGATAATATTGTAGCTACCAAAAAATACCTCCCGAGGTTGTGACATATATCGGATGTGTGTTTTCGTATTAAATTTTGCCAACAGCATTTTTTTTACCCTGTTTGCTTCAGCCGTTTTGGCAGCAGTGTAATATTCTGCATCAGCCCTTGCTTTCTCCCTCGCCAAGAAGGCAGCATCTGAAACAAAGAGACACTGTTGAAGGAGACAGACACATGACAGACAAGTTCACCAGTCACCACCAAATACAGGAAGACCCAAATCCAACAAACAAAAGAGAAGTGAAAACAGCCAAGCTAACCCTCTATTTCAGAGATCTTCCTCTCCGTCTCTTTCTCCATCACTTTCTGCTGGAAGTGGATTTCTGCCACCTGGGCCACTTTCTGAGCCTCTGTGGGACAGAATAACATGTAAGCTGTAACAGCTGTGCACAGGGTAGAGGAAAAATGATTTTGTTACACTTGACTGACTAAACGGGAAACAGCTAAAATTGTAGTTCTGTATGCCATGCAAATGAAAACATGGCAGGCTGATTAACAGTAAAACACCATCACATTTACCAATAATGGCTCTCTTCCTTTCAGTCTCAGCTTCCTTTTCCACCACCTTCTGAGTCTGTGCGGTTATTAACAGACGAGTCTTCTCCGCTTCCCTGCATATACAACACACATACACAAAATATGTTTTCATTTCCGTGTGGTCTTACTGAACTGAGTGGGTGAGTAACAGGCTAGAATTTGAAACACTAAGACTGTGCTTGCACTGCGCTTGTAAGTAGATTTACAAACTCACATGAGTTCAAAGTTCCTTCTGATTGCTTCAGGGATCTTTGGCTTGGTAACACGCACTGCCTTCATCAGGATGTCAAGTGGCACAAAGGAAAAAACAGAAAAAAATGACCCTTTGCTTTTAATCAATATGACAATTCATTTTACAGACTTTTACCAAAAGGTAGAATAATCAAGTTTTGTCTGTTTTGGTCAGTTATCATAACATTTTAAGAAACTGCTCCATGGCTTACTAACACCAAAAGAACTTTTCCCCTAACAATGAACACCAGATCTATAAACAAAAAGGTGAATAAAACATACATCCAATGAAAAGATTAATTTTAGCTTTGGAACAGTCTTAATCTGTGATTGTTAAGAGAGGCAAATCCTACACAAAATCTGATCAATTTATGCTCAGTTAAATGTGTTCTTAGGGTTTATAGCTGCGCCATAATCCCAGTATGCACAACTATAAATCTCCAAAGGCCTTTGCAAACATGTTTTTATTTTATAACTAGTATTTGGCAGTATTGAGAAAGCCAGACACTGTGACTGTGACTCGAATCACAGTCTTTTTAGTCACTGTTATCATCAACAAGTAGGCCTATGTGTATGTGTTTAAATACCTGAATTGTAAGTCCAGGGGCCATTGCATTTAGATCTTTCTGCAAAGCAGTCTTCAGATTCTCATCTATGATGTCTAAAAGACACAAAAACAGCAGCATTTAAGGAATTTGGGGAATGTACACACAGGACAAACTGTCTTCTTGACATTGCTTTAAAACAGCAACAACAACAACACTTTCATTTGTTTTACTACAAAAGTGTGCTCACCAAACAACTCAATGTAAACTTCCTGTAGTGTGTGTACACTGCAGAACTGGTTGAGTTCGTGGTGAATCTTGTTGAAAATCAGAGTTTTGTCATAATCAGCTGTGTAGTTCCTCACGATATCCACAACTGTAATATAAATGAACAAAGGCAATAGTTGCTGAAATGTGATGCAGCTGCACAGATAATGCGTCAACCAAATAAAGAACTTTTGCAATACAGGAAATTAGTACATGTTTTACCTGCTAGAGGGACCAGCATGTTAACAACTTCTATTCTGTCAAAATAGATCATCACACCACCACTGTGAAGTAAAAAAAAAAATGTGGTAAAGACATGACCATTTAATGAACAGTCAAGTTAAGTCAAGTTATGATCATTTGAATCAATAGACAGAGTCTTACCTTGTTCCACAAGGCACATTCTTGATCTCATCAGTTTGGAGGGTAGTCTGAAATACAAAAAAATATTCATGAATTAATATTTATTTAATTAATTAATCATCTAGGCTAATCTCCAACTACACTGGGTCATTTTCCGTACAGGAATCATTGACATAAGTTGTAGGTTTCTTGTTTGTTAAATCTACGAGATGAAGAAGTTCATGGTTGTTGTAACTTATTTTAATACAACACAAAGTATGCACAATACATATTCACATATTAACTACTTGTTTATAGTGAAAGAAGAATGGCTCATACATCTTTTTAATAGTGGAATTAAAAAAAAAAAATTAACTTGTGGTCCACTTCCTGCTTTAACGTTTTCTGTTGATGTTGAAGCTCAAATAACAAAGGGTTTGGTGGCATAAGGCAGCAAGTTATTATCTAGAATTTTATTATGTTTAGTTTTTCATACTGGAAAAGGTTTATTCTACACATGTTCAGTGGCACAAAAAATGGTGTAAAATAAAAGCCACTGCAGCCATGGTTGAATGGCAACTGTTTGCATGCTGCAGCTGATGTATTTATAGAAGATCTGTTTCTGGTTTTCATGTCTCAGCACCTTCTCGTTGACTCTTTCATTGCGCATGCTGCTGTTAACAGGCCTACTCTCAGCAATGAAAGGTAAGTTTACCTGCACTGATCTGTAGGTGGTAATGAAAGGCAGCATAATGTGATATCCTGGACCGTTGGGAGAAGTCAGCAATGCCCCACCCCTGAAACAAATATAAACAAAGCATTTGGTCAGATTTCCAAAATGAGACCATCTACTGACTAGAATTAAAGAGGGTGGACAGGAGAAAGGGACTGAAATGTGTTTATTTAGGTGCAACAGTGATGTATGAGGGTGGAGATAAGTTTTTATTGGATAAGGTTGAGTTATAATAGGGAGGGATCCTGTATATTTTTTCCAACTTAGAAATATAATCCACAGTTAAGTTTTAACATCTACATAAGGTCCCATATTTTGTAATGTAGTCTTGGAATTCTACTCAATTTAATGTTTATCAAGGGCAACTTCCCCTTAGGGAGGTGTAAAAGTTCAATCTTACTCACTGTTGTGGATCAGTTTGTGTTACTTTTGATTATTTTATATAATATTCAGTGAATTTAGGAGAGTACTGAAATCTACACCAGAAAATCCTGAGCTGACAAATGTGTGTGCTGATGGCCTTTCTTCCCCTCTTTGGCCAAACAGGTTTGGAGCATACAATACTCAGTATTGCGGATAATATTTACATAACCAGGAAGAAACTTGCATGATTCCCTTTTAGGAAATAACAATATCAAACTGTCAGTTTGGTTGGGCTCAGATAGATTTGTGTTGTGATACCTGTAGTAAACAGCAAGATGTCCTTCTTCTATCTTGTGAATTGAGGAGTGCAACAAGATGGCCATCACTCCTGCTATTGCTCCAAATACTGCCCCTACGTGCGGCATCGTCATCCTCGCTTGTGCTCACCTACAGGCAGAGAAAGAAGCATAAACATGCTGAAATATTTATACAACATTATAGACTCAGGGTACCATTAAGCCTGTGGTCAATCATTTGATGTAATTGTAGCAACAGCACTGCCTAGCTGTTGAATTGTATTGCATTATGCTTAGATGTTATTCTTATATACAATCCACCCCTAAATGGAGTGGATAAAATATCATACACCTTTGTCAGCAAAACAAAATGCTTTTTAAAAAGAAGGAGGAGAAGAAGAAGGAATAAAATTGTATAATAAAAGCATTTGCACTGAGCTTTGTTTGATAAATATGTCAAGTTTCCAGGAACATGAATGAAAACTGGTCTTACAGAGTAAGACATAACATTTCTAGCTCTTTGCTGAATGTCTGTAAGCAAAGATTTGGTAAATGTTGTGAATGTGTTGCTAGGTCTAATATTTTCTTTCGATTTTAAAAACTGTTAATACCATATCATACATGCGTTTTAATGTGTTCGCGACAAAAAAAAA
>JAOWBC010000318.1:12524952-12549520 GCA_028566105.1 Hypoplectrus providencianus
AACAACAACAACACAGTAATCCATCCCTCTCCCCAGTGAAGGAACCCTCCTCTCTGCTTTTCATTTCTTCTTTTTCTGTCAATTTCCAGTTAAAAATTTCAGATAGATAATGTTGTTGTTATTTAAAGTATTTTACCAAGGTCTGGCTATTAATTGAGCTTTATTTTTGTACCCAACTTATTTATTCTATTTTATTTTTTTTATTATTGACTTTGCTTAAGCTATATTTTGGAGGGGTCTAATTATTTATTGTATTTTACCATTTTAACCTGGCCTTTTATTCTGTTTTTCTGTCCTTGAGTTTTCATCGTTTTTTTTTTATTTATTTTAGTCTGTTTACTTCTGGTGTTACTTCACTCACAATGAATTAAATTTATAATAGAGATTCCTCCATATTTTGTCTTTATAATTTTGTTTAAGTGTTTAATTATTTCAAAAGTATTGTGTGTTATGAGCACATTGTGTTAGATTTTATTTGTATGAAAAGTTTCACATATGACTCTGATTGGTTTATTGTAAATAAAATCAACAGCTAAATGCTACATGTACAAACTTTCCCCATCCTTGTATATCCAGATGTTTCTGCTTATTGACAAGAACTTAACCATGTGTGTGACTTTTTTTTAGGCCTGGCTGGCTGATCCGAACGGCGGTCCTGAGGGCGAGGAGAACATCAGAGCGCTACTCGCCGAGGCCAAGCGCATCGCTGATCTCTGTGAAGACCCCAAAGAGAGGGACGACATCCTGCGCTCCATCAGTGAGATCGCAGGCCTCACCGCCAGACTTATGGAGCTCCGCAGACTGTACGCTTCCCTACATCTGACACATGCACAGCTGATTCTGTTTTGTGGCTTTATGTAATTCTTAGACCCTCTTTTTTTAGGCTCAAACTGCAGCCTCGTGCAACAAATAGGTGGCATATTTTACCTGCCTGGAAAATATGTTGTTGCCTGTCCACCCTGGGCATCAGTCCTACGATAAGGTTTCTGTTAAAAACTTGTTGTGGTACCAGATAAGGGGATTGGTATTTATGTGGGGGGTCAATAACCAAAAGTCATTAAAGCTCAAAGGAAAATACTGCTCAAATCAAGGTTTATGCCACTGAATTTCATATCTGAAATCTCTGATGGCCTGTTTGTTGGGTTTAAAATGTTAATTTACAAAATGTTACTGTATTTCAGTGCATCATGGCAGGATGAGTCATTGTTACTGATATACTCTCAGATATTCACTTCCACTCCATGTGTTGACCATAAAAGGCAACCAGAGATATAACAAGTAAACAAGTAAATCAAATGAACCAGTCGTTAAACAGATCCACACAAAAACTCTGGATCTGAACTGTTGGGGAAAAAAAATTGTGACTGCACTACTACACAGGACGGATTTAGGGGTCATTAAACATTTATACCTTGGAAACATTTTACATTTTTGGTATGTGGTTATTTAGATTTATATGTATGGTCTCATGGGACTGACTGTACATAGCCCAGAAAACAATATTACACATACAGTCTAATGATGTAAGTACATTTACTCCACGACATCACAAAGACACCTCTCTTAAAATAATTGTATTTCTTATTTTTTGGGGGGTGTTTTGGATATTACAAATGAACTGTATACATTTTCTTCTTGCCTTAAACCTGCCATTATTAGTGAAACTCAACACATGCCTCCAGTAGAAACCAGCAATAAAAAATTGCTAAAAAAAAAAAAGAAAAAAAAAGAAAAAGGTTAATGTTAACCAACACATGGAACATGAAAAACGGATCAAAAAGTGGCATCAACCTTTGACAGTATTTCCCTTTAAGGTGGTGACTAACAGGGGTACGGTGAGACATTTGGTGGGTTCAAAGTCTGTATCTAATGTCTACAGCACATATCTTTCACACCTTTTTGTTTCCCTATTAAATATTCTCTCCATCTGTTCCTGCCTCAGGGGAAAAGGTGACAGCCCGGAGGCCCGCGCATTGGCAAAGCAGATCGGAGCGGCGCTGCTGACCCTGCAGTCCAAAACCAACCGCGCCGTGGCCAACATGAGACCCGCCAAGCCTGCCGTCACCTTGGAGGGCAAGATGGAGCAGGCCCTCCGCTGGGCGAACAACCCCGGAGTGGACGACAGAGGAGTAGGTGAGCGGGGTTGGGTGACGGCTCCTGGGAGCGATGATGTAGTAGTCGTTCAAAAATAAACGCTCTGACCTTCTGTGCCTTTTGTCAGCCGATGTGGATGATGGAGAGTGTGAGAAAGTGGTCAAGGCGACAAACAGGAGCCGTCTCTCAGGCTTATTTTTTAAAATATCTTCTCAAAACCTTCCTTCAACATTTACATTGTTTTTGTTTTACTATTATGTTAGTTGTTGGATTTAATTCACCTCATTGCTGTCCTCAGGAAAGATTTTTGTCAACGTTACTTAGCTGTTTTACTTATTAGATAAGATTCCTTTATGAGTCCCAAAATGAGGACATTTCCAGTTTTACAGCAGCAAAGTGTATGTCAGGACAGAGAAGAGCTTGAATAAAATATGATAATAATAATAATACACTACTTTATTTCACCACTACTATTGCTATTATTAATATTATTTCGTGCAGTGTCTCAATTTTAACACTGAACAGTCATTTTCATCATTTCTGAATGTCCTGGCATGACTGGCAACTGATGCCATTTCCTCAAATGCCCACAATGAATCATGTACTGACGAACCTGACTGACTTAGTCATTCAGGAAGTGTTGTCTTGTTTTAATACTTTGTTGATATCTGTCACTCTGTCCCTGGTATGTCATTGTATTGTTTCCTATTTCCTCCCATGCTTCCCTATGGGAGCAGAGTGTGAGATCCTACAGTGGAACACAGGTACCTGCTCACTCAATGCCTTCTTTGTGGTTATTACTCAACATGTCAGATATTAATCACACTAATGTCCTCTTAAAAACTTTATGACCACTTCTCCAATTTTCAAAGAAAGATATATGACCCACAGTGATTACTTACTCATTGCGTTACTGGTGGACCATGTTAGCAACAAATACAAAAACACTTCAGAGGCTTCATGTCTAAATAAGGAATTGTGTCTGGTTTAAACTGAAGACAGAGTGTTACTGTGTATTCAGATGCGATGTGAAAATGACTCGTACACACTCTCTCTCTCTCTTTAGGTCAGGCAGCAATCAGAGGAATGGTTGGAGAGGGGAAGAGGCTGGCAGGAGGCCTGTTAGGCCCTTATCGCCAGGATATGATTGGACGCTGCGACCGGACGGAGGCTCTAATGACATCTTTGGCAGACATGGCCGGCAGGGGCGAGGCTGAGGCTCCTCATGCACGCGCTACTGCCGCACAACTGCAGGACAGCCTCAAGGTAGCTAGATGGTCTCACAAACACACACATTCATTTACGTGAAAATCCTCCCACTGCCAGTGCAAACTCATGCTGTTCAGCCCAACTCTGTTCAAACCCACAGAGATCATTTGAGATGAGGGTGAAGGCAACAAAGTTTCGAAACATACCAAATGTCAGGCCTTATTGTATCTATATTACTTAGTAAATTCAATGCAGAACAATAAATCTTACAGAAAAACCTATAAACGGTTCAATAAACTCAAATAGTGAACACAATTCCTGGAAAACATTTTATACAGATAAGTGATTTGGATTAATTTAGAGCAGATTATTCATGTGAATATGGAGTTTTAAGACACAATTCAGTCTATATTGTTGTTTTTTAAACAATCATTCATACTAAAGAGGATTCTTTTAAACAAATTAAGTGTTTCTTTCACTCTGACACTTAGCTGTTGTTCTTTTGGCTCTTTGGTAATTTAACTGCATACTTTTGTAATAAAGAACAAGACTGTTTAGCAGAGAGGGGGCACTCTTTGAATAAAACTTGTATTCAGGTCTTTACTGTGTCCTTATCTAATGATATTTCTTTGAACTTGGTGTCTTTAATAATCAAGACAGTGCCTGTCATTGTCAGAAGGCATAATAACTAACCATGAACCCTAACCCTAAATTTAGCCAACATGGCATTAAACCGAGCACTATCAGACAAAAGCTAGGCTGCCAACTGGTTCTTCGGGTGTGATCCTGGGACTGCAGGGATATAGAACTGTGGGAACCAGTTACCTAATGTATTTGTGCACAGCTCCACCTAGTGGACTAATATAACTTTTTTATTTACTAGGACCTAAGGCAGCACATGCAGGAGGTGATGACCCAGGAAGTGTCTGATGTTTTCAGTGACACCACCACCCCGATCAAACTGCTGGCTGTGGCTGCAACAGCTCCACCTGACGCCCCCAACAGAGAGGAGGTCAGTCATGTATAAAAGTCTGTGCTGATTCTGTTACATCCAGATGTTTCTGTGTGGAAAGGATGGGAACCCGATGAAAGAGGATGATTATGTTATAATGAATGAATGTTTGTTGCAGGTTTTTGAAGAGCGTGCAGGGAACTTTGAGAGTCATGCAGGTCGGCTGGGAGCCACCGCAGAGAAAGCTGCTGCAGTGGGAACAGCCAATAAGAGTACAGTAGAGGGGATACATGCTGCTGTGAAACATGCCAGGGAGCTCACACCACAGGTGAATTTTTCTTTCTTTTTGCAGGATTTTATTCACTGATGGAATTTGTGGCTGTCTAGGTCCCTCATACAATCTTACTTGCTTTTTAATGTCCAGGTGACTTCTGCCGCTCGGATCTTGTTGAAGAATCCGGGAAATAAAGCCGCTTACGAGCACTTTGACACCATGAAGAATCAATGGATTGACAATGTGGAGAGACTCACTGGTGAGGACTTTCTTAACATTTCGATTCCTTAAATTATTGACATTTTTTTATATTTCAAAGTATCTGGAAGTGTTGCAACAAAACCCACACTACATTAATCTAATACATTTCTGTGTCTCTAAGGTCTGGTGGACGAGGCTATCGACACTAAATCTCTGCTAGATGCTTCTGAGGAGGCCATAAAGAAAGACATAGACAAGTGCAGAGTTGCCATGGCAAATGTTCAGCCCCAAATGCTTGTTGCCGGGGCAACAAGCATAGCGAGACGAGCTAATCGGGTCCTGTTGGTGGCTAAGAGGGAAGTGGAGAACTCTGAAGACCCGCGGTTCAGAGACACGGTGAAACATGCGTCCGACATCCTCTCCCACACCATCTCACCCATGGTGATGGATGCTAAGGCAGTGGCTGGGAACATACAAGATAAAGGTACTCTAAAATACATGTTCAAGACACTGTACCACAGGTTTATTAACTTTAATAGTAAGCTTTGAGATTATGGGGCTGTTTTGTTGTTGTTGTTTTTTCAGATTAATGGAAAGAAAACATCAAAATACAAATTTTTATGTTTATTTTACTACACCTTGTGTCTGTAGATTTGTTCTAAAGTTGGCAAAAAAGTTGGCTTTAGAAATGTCATGAACATATCTAACCATACAATTTGTTGAAAAAACTCAAATATGTTCACTTTATGTAAGTAATAGACTGGAAAGGTTAAATGCTGCAACCTTTTCTTTACAGCTCTTCAAAAAGCCTATTTGGACTCGTGCCTGAGGATCCTGGCTGCAGTCGGAAAAGTCAGAGAAGCCTTTCAGCCTCAGGAGCCGGACTTCCCTCCCCCACCACCTGATCTTGACCAGCTTCATGTAGGCACATTTAAACACACCTATTTCCCCAGTAAAACTTCAAATTAACTACCACTCTCCTACCACCACTGACCTAGATTTATTGCATTAATACAGAGCAGGAAAGTGATATTTTATCAGCTTTTCACAGTGACCTTGAGCTGTTAACTGCTCCAGTGGAGCAGCTCAGTGTCCTGCAGCAGAAAACTGAGTGGACAGCCCTCAGGAATAACTGAAAATGTGAAGATGGATGTTGCCAGATTGTATGGCAACATCCATCCTGTTTTATAAATGATGATGAATACCCTTTGAACCCCTCAGTACCTATTTCTTTTTCCAGCTCCTCACTGTGAGTCCTGTGACTATTTTATAGGTAACACATTTGTGTCTATATCTGCATTTTCCAGGTTAGTGATGAGCAGGCACCACCCAAGCCCCCCTTGCCAGAGGGCGAGGTGCCACCGCCTCGACCCCCTCCTCCAGAGGAGAAGGATGAGGAATTCCCGGAGCAGAAGGCTGGAGAGGTGCTCAGCGAGCCCATGATGGTGGCAGCCAGGCAGCTGCACGATGAGGCGCGCAAGTGGTCAAGCAAGGTCAGTTCACACAAACCCACACAGGAAAATACAGACTGCATATCCTCCCCATCAGATGTATTCAATCTCAGAGTCAGCAGCATATATACAAAATATTAGTGAATTTGTTAGTGTTCTGTGAATATCCTGAACTCATGTTGATGCTGAAATGTGGAGACCAGTGGCATGATTCCAGTTGTTGATGTCTTACACATACACATTTACGTGCACAAAGCAACAATAAGAACCAAAATGTCATATGTGGCCTTCCAGTGCACTATATCTGCAGCAGACTTTGTAGTCTGTGCACTCTTATTTCTGTTGCTGTCTATGTTCTACGTGTGTCTCCAAGTGTTTTCATGTGGAGGAACTATGTATGTATTTTTATGATTATGCAGGAGTAACGCCCTCTTGCTCTCTGTGTTTAGCCCGTAAACATTTTTCCCTTCAATATTTTTCTTAGCGGTTTTTCCACACCTGCTTCTGGTTGTGTCAAACTTAGCCCACTGTTAAATACACTGGAAGGGGACCAGCCACTAGTTTTGGCTACAGCTAGTTGATAATGCAAGTGCTTTACAAACTATCATGTCAGCTACTGCCTCAGAGAAAGGCATGTCATCCACCCGCTACCTGCCGAAACCAGCTCCTCTTTCCTCTTTTATTTCCCATCTTTGCCTGCGCGTGCAGTTCCACCTCCCCTGCTCCTTCACTGTGCTTGTATCCACTCCTCCTCCCTCCTGTAAATCTCCTGTCCTCTGTTCTCCCATCCAGTGCCTCTCATACTGTACTAAATGCCTCCTTTTCCCATGCTTCCTCCCTCCTGCCATCCCTGGCTTTTCCCTTCTCCATATTCCTCCTTTTTTCCTCCTCCCCCTTCCTTTCCTTCCCATCCCAATTCCAACCACCGCCGACAATCCCACCCTCCCTGCCCCACCCAGCCTGAGGATGAGGAGGCAGTAGAGGAGAGGGAGGTAGATGATGAAGATGAGTTTACTGATGGTGAGGATGACTATGAACCGGAACTGCTGATGATGCCCTCCAACCAGCCTGTCAATCAACCCATTCTGGCAGCTGCCCAGTCTCTCCACCAGGAGGCGCGCAAGTGGTCCAGCAAGGTCTGCGCACGCACACACAACCAGACGTGGGTCAGACAGGAAGTGGAAAAGGATCATGTTTGACCCCCTAACACACACACATCTACACAGGCTTGGATAGTATCCTTGACCTTGAATTTGATCCACATGGATCCCTGATTCAAGTATAATGTGAAAATATCCTCTCTCTCTCTACTCTTGAGGCTGTCCATTATGTTTTCTAAATTAAATTACAAAAATCACCCAAAACAGCTTTGTCTGATTTGGCTGGCTCATGTTTATCATCAGACTAAACACAAAATACTGGGGACAGATTATTTTTTAAATTGTACTTTAACATTATTCAAACCACTTCCAGTTTTTGGTGTTGTTGTTGTTTGTTTGGGGTTGTTTTTTTTTTTTTTTTTTTACTTTATAGCTTCCTCAGTTCCTGGACAGTTTTTGTAAATTGCTCCCAGTGTTTTGAGCTGCTGGGAGGATCCTACACATGCACATGTGCACACATCCACGCATGCAAACAGATAAGAACAACACAAAAAGAAATCCCTGCAGGACAAAGACACTCATGTTGGCCTTGCATCTGCCACTACCATGGAAACTTCCAACCAGCATCACTCATGGCTGGCACACGGTTACGCTGACGCCACGCTACAGCTGTACTAAAGGTCGAGGGTTGTTGGAATGGCAAGTTTGTTTGTTGCACCACCTGGATAGACTGACACTGGCTTCACAAGTCTCTCCTTTATGCTCACGAATAGTTTAAGTGGTTGAAAGAAGGAGCCAGTCGCTCTGTTATAAGTCACTCTGACCAACCTGTGAAGCCAAGGATGACAGTTGCCCAAAGACTTCTGGGTGATGTAGTTTAGACTGCCTGCTTGCCTGGTATATCACCTGCTTTATAGAGTAATCCCTCCATCACTGACCATCACCTCATGGGTACTAACCTCACGCTGACTGTGATGTGAGGGAGACCATGAGAGTGTCAACAATGTTTCCCTCCGACACTAATGATAAAAATTTGAATATTGACTTCTTTCCAGAGGGTTGAAGACTATGTTTACTGATACTGCATGCAGCCTTCTGCTTTAGTGCCTGTTTTTGCTTATATATTCAAAGTATATTCAGTCACTCATGCAAAGCAACAGCATTCTCTATTTTCAGTTTCCTAAATTTGAATGTGTGGAAACAAACTCATACATTGCGTATCCATTGTATTCTTATGTCATATCCAAAGCTGTGTTCCTCTCCAGCATCCTGCTCACAGCCCCTACTGCTTCCTCCTCTTCCTCCTTCCCTCTCTCTGCAGGGTAACGACATCATAGCAGCAGCCAAGCGGATGGCTCTGCTGATGGCAGAAATGTCTCGGCTGGTGCGTGGTGGAAGCGGAAACAAGAGAGCGCTGATTCAGTGCGCGAAGGACATCGCCAAAGCCTCGGATGAGGTGACGAGGCTGGCAAAGGAAGTGGCCAAGCAGTGCACTGACAGACGTATCAGAACCAACCTGCTGCAGGTCAGGACGGACAGACACACGATGCTGATGCTTAACATCAAGTTTATATCACAATACAGTGCCGCAGCCTGTTCTGCATATAATATTATGCTAATGTTAAAACCAATGCACACCTTGGATAAGTCTTTGAATATGCATGAACCAAGAAGTGCTACATAGAAACTGACGAATACAACAGATCGGTGCCTGGCTGTTATTGTCTGTAGACCCAAGCAATAAGAGCTACTTGTGAATTGGAGGAAAGGTCAAGTCGGTGCCCAGTAGTTTTAAATAGGGCAGTGGTCACAACAACAACAACAACAACAAGACAGACATTTCTCTAACACTTGAAACTCTATGTCCTGTACTTACAATAATTTACATGTTTTGTCCTTTTAAAGGTGTGTGAGCGCATCCCTACCATCAGCACTCAGCTGAAGATCCTCTCCACTGTCAAAGCCACCATGCTGGGAAGAACTAACATCAGTGAAGAGGAGTCCGAGCAGGTAAACTCCCAAACACTGCACATAATAATGAATATCAATCCAATACCAGCACAATCTTTGTGCAATATCACTGTTTATTTGGAAAAACAAATAATGTGATTTTTGATTTTCTCCACATGTTCCAGCCCGATTTTGTCCCCTCTCTGTTGTTATTTCACCCCTGACTGCTTGTCCTCCAAATATTTCCCCTCCCAGGCCACAGAGATGTTGGTCCATAACGCCCAGAATCTGATGCAGTCTGTGAAGGAGACCGTCAGAGAGGCAGAAGCCGCCTCCATCAAGATCCGCACAGATGCAGGGTGTACACTTCGCTGGGTGCGTAAGACCCCCTGGTACCAATAAACAGATCTGCTCGCTGAAACAGTAATCACTCGGATCAGCCAGCACCAATAGCACACACCTCGGGTAAAGCAGCAGCGTGCAAACTCATCAGGAGTAAACACGTTTGCTCCTACAGAGAGGAAAAATATGGTGATGGTGTTACGGAGCTGCTTTCATTTATCCGAGCGAATTCAGCTTTGCTCTCCAGTTCTCTTTATGTGTAACTGTGGAATCATGTAGGAGACAGTTTTTATTAATATATATTTTTGGTATGTTGTGTTACAAGAATTTATCAAAATCCCAGGTATATATATTTTTTGCATGAAAATTCTTTTCTATTTTCTAAAGGCAAATTATGACATTTAGATATCTCCTAGATGACATTTACTTTTGAGTTTTTTTTCAGTGGGAGTTTCTTATTGTCTATTGTATATACAGTAATTCTTTGTTTTATGGACACTCAGCTATGAGCTTTATACACTGAGTTAGACACTAAAGTGTGGAGTCCTGTGTGGGCAGAGCTATCCTCTCTTCATGTTTACTTTTAACAATAACACTGTTCTTAACTGAAAATCTATGAATGCAAACGTCATCGCTGCTGTCCGGTGATGTTTTTACTTGAAGAACTTTAAGGTCTTCTGGATTAAAAGTGTTATAGGCAAATGATAGTTACAAAAATGATTGTATAATTCAAAAAATATATATGGTTGTCAGTAAATAATAGTCATTTTGATCGCAGAAAGTTTGAGACTTAATAGATAAGAGTTTTTCAGAGGGATGGTGCAGTATGAGTGACAGTAAGTTGAGTTGTTTTTAATGTTTTATTGTTGACTTCTTCAACTTTATTTAACTTCAACAGTGAACAATGCCAAAGGATTTATTTTACGTTACTGTAAGCTTCATCTGAACACTTAAAATTCAGGTTATTACACAGCAGACCATTTTATTTGCAGACGCTGAGGTACTTTTTGAG
Source organism: Hypoplectrus providencianus (assembly GCA_028566105.1). Classification (NCBI taxonomy): domain Eukaryota; kingdom Metazoa; phylum Chordata; class Actinopteri; order Perciformes; family Serranidae; genus Hypoplectrus; species Hypoplectrus providencianus. The sequence continues at coordinate 12,535,538 of JAOWBC010000318.1, forward strand.
GTCTGTTAATTTTTTAGCAAAAAAAAAACAAAACATTTTTTTTTTCTCTTTTTTGAACTGATTGTGGTGCTTTGTTTCCGCACTATCTCTGTAACAGTTGAACTGTTTGGATATTTAATTCAATGTCCATCAAAACCAACAATTCTAGACCGTCCTTCAACTTCCTGCTTTAAGACTTTTCTCCATGTGTGTCCCACTCTGTGAATGCTCCGATACAGATTTTCTAGACGACCCCGGTGGTTTGAGAAAAAATGTGAAATCAGGCATTGATGCCAGTCTATTTTTTTTTAAGTGTTTAGATGTTTTGTCTAGATAATGATACAGCAGTTAAGGAATTCATAATTGGTAACTCAATTAGATTAATGAAAACATATTTTCATTCCCTTAACAGTATTTCATCCACATTTTTACAATGGCTGGGCAAATCTAACTATTAAATGGAGAATGTGTATGTGTGAAGCCTCTTCACTTAATCAGTATTATAGAGCCATCCCCTTAGTGGATAGGGACAGAGCTCTAAATGTTAACTTGCATTTTCACCTTTATTTGGGCCTACTGAGCATGTAGCAGTCACTGACCCCTCACTGAGAGCGACAGGGTGTACTTCTGTGTGTACTTGATGTGTTCATTCACACCCTGAATGTATTCTGATAGCTTCTCGCCCTGCCAACACATCTGCTGTGCCTTGGAAAAATAAAAGACTATAATAATGACGAGTGTAGTCGGTCTCCTTATTCGCATTCATAGCTCACCGATAACATAACATACAATGACCAGTAGTATCAGCATTAATATGTACTTAAACGATCAAAAAAGTACTTGTTATGCAGAATGGACCCATTCAGATTGTTTGATGTAGTCCAAATTTATTATTATTTTTGCTGCATTTATGTGAGCATCATTTCATTAGCAATTTCTGTTGTCCAGGTAAAGCTAAATTTACTTAATACACTTTTATGTTATTTAATTTATGAAAATGTGTAATCACTTTGAATTGATTGTATTTTTTCATGGTAAACCTTGGTCTGAAAATTAACTTAAGCTGTCAGTTAAAGTACAAACATTGCCCCTAAAATCAAGTGAAGTTGAAGTACAAAGTTACATATCGACGACTTTAAATAATGGCCCATGTCAGTTTTTCAGAAATCATAAATAACTGCACCAAATATGTTTATGATGATTTCGCAAAAAAAAAATGCCAAAATTTAGGAAGGTGGCAATCTGTGGAAATACTCAAATGATACATCAAACTTGAGGAATGTATTTTACGTTACACTCCATACTCATTTCAGCAGCTTGAAGACCTGAAAATACTCATCACTGAAAAAAAGGTGTTCTACTAAAAAAGCACACGTAAACACATAATTTCAAAGCTTTTATGAGACATCTTATTCACGGAAATACAGATTCATCTTCATACAAGTAGTATTTTCCACATGGAGGATTGATTGTGCAAATCTTGTGCTGAGTTAAGAAGTTGCATTCAAGAGTGTGTGAGGATTTTGTAGATTTCTTTTGAGTGCTTTTTACACAACTGTTCCCAACAGAGTGCCTGAATCACTATGTCATATGTAGGCCCTGCAGACAACAATGTACCTTAGATATAAAGATGTGTTTTTAAAAAACAGACTTCCCTCAGTCCTTTAAAACATGCAGTTTGTGCTGTGGTGTGCTATGCAAAGCACCATAATCTACTTCAAAAGGCCACATTGAAGAGTGAACGTGTGCAAAAATACCCGCACTAAAGACACTGCAGCTACTCAAAGTAGATACATTAGATTTGTCAAAAATAAACATATATACAAGTATAAAACTTGCTACCTTTGAACGTGTAAAAACTCTGTTTTAAAGGCATGGCTGTTTACTTTCAGGCAACATGCAGGCAAGATTGTGTAGTTGTGTTTATGTAGTGAGCAGCGAGGCGGTGAGCTGCGAGTGTCCCTTTTTAACCCAAATATTCCCCTTAGGCAACACTCAGAAGGTGTTAGTAGGAACAAAAACATTTAGAGTGTACAAAAAGAAAGAGGAATGGTCGATACAATGCAGCACAGAATCTAATAGCACTTCACATGATTATTAAGGCTTCCCTTTACAGGCCACAAATATCATCTAGTCATATATATGTAATGCCAAACACATAATAAATAACAATGAGCCAGAGGATATGTAAGACATATTGGAGAGTTGATACTCTGCTTCCTTTTTTGGCACATTGGATTTTTGACCTTTGACCTCTGATAGTCATCACTCAGGTCCGCACTTGGAATTTCCCAGCTTTGGTCACATATTTAACCCCTTTAAACGGCTTGTACTTCTCTCCATACATGTCGAGACGACTCACCTTCAGACCTGCGGAGAGGAGCAGAGTGATCTGTGACTGTAAACTTGATCTGTTTCAAAACATTCGAAGTCATGAAGGGGGGCACTACCTGATATGGCCACCTGCTGAATCTTCAGGTCAATGTTGAGCGGAGGGTTTTCTTCAGGTTTGGGGGCTCCGGCCTGCAGACTCAGACTGCCTCGCAGGTTAGGAAGCTTCTGGGGGTTCAGTTTCCCAATGTCCCAAACCAACACCTGGAAAAACACAGGCAGGCTTTGAGACAGGACAATGAAAACAAAAACATTTTTGTTTTGAGCTTGATTCTCTTTGGTGCTGATCCAAGATAAGCTGCTTTACAGCAACTTCATATATGAGTATTCATCAAAGCACTAGATAAGAAAATTTATTATTTTTATTGCCATTATCATATAACGACTGTGGTCAAAAAAGTGTTGAAATGCTCAGTCTATGGAGAAATGCTTTTTGGAAATCTAAAAAGCTGTCAGGGATATATATCAGTAGATTCTACCACAGTCATGTTTTGACATGACAAAAAGGCCCATCACAGCTTCTCAAAGCTGTTGTTTTGTCAGTCCAAAGAAATATCCCTTCAGTTTAATATAATATAGCAGAGAAAAAGCAGGATATCTCCATGTGTGAGAAACTGGAAAGGGATATGACTGCTATTTCTATTGATTTCATGAAAGAATAATCAAATGATTAATCGATCAACAAATTAGTAGCCTGTTTATTGAGTTTTGTCAGTACAAAACTCAAAGATATTCAGTTTAAAGGGATGGTCCAGATTTTAAGTGCGTTTGTATGTGAAGGAACATGGAAGTTTTGCAGTTTAGAAAAAGTAATGACAAATGAAACGGCTGTGGATAGCAACAAAAATTGGTGGACATATCTTAATTAATAATGATGTACCTGATGTAGAAAGATTCAACAGCATGCAAGCATGTTTGAAATACAACATGAAATTATATTATCTTCCAGAAAAAAGAAAAAAAAATTGTTACATATTTGACAGGCTATGAACAGAACCGCCTGCTCTTTTTGCATGAAATAAATAGTTAATTACCTTGGTAGCGATGTCGTATGTGTAGTTTCCCTGCGTGGCTGTGAGGTTGGCACTGAGCACAACTTTGGGCATGTGGATAGTAACCATCAGGCCCTCAACTGTCTTCCCCATTGTCTGCTTGGGGCCAATGGTGACGTCCAGGCGGCCGCCAGGTCCCGTCTCAAAGAAACTGATGCTCTGCTTCACGTACACGGGAATGGCCACGAGACTGAGAGAGGACACAGACAGAATTGAACACAATGACAATGAACATTCAGGTTCAACAACTGACAGCAGCCAGATTGTGTTTGCAAGTAAACAGAGTAACAAAAGTGCATTGTGAGTCCTTAATGCGGAAATTAAAGCAGATTTCCGACCAGTCCTGCACACTGAACCCAAACAAAATAATAAGACAAAGATTTTATTGTCATGAGAACATGTTTATTACCAGGTCACATGTTTACACACGTTGTTTTTATTTAATTGTTATTAAGACAGGTGTGCTTTGCTTACTTTTGAGAGCTGACATGATAGGTCATGAGCGTGAAGTTTCCATCTGGCGGGATGAAAGAGAGGGCGCGCTCCGACTCCCAGCGCTTAAACCGCACACACGGGTGGAAACTCACGTCATCGAGGAGACGAGGATTCTGTCATTAAAAACGACAAAGATAGCAACTAAAATGTATATCTGGAGAGATGCCAAGGCAAAACACAAAAAAAAAGTGGAAAAAGAAAAACAAGGAGTTCAGAGGAGTTGAACCCACCATGAAGGACAGAGTGAGGTCAGGCATCCCAGTGAGCCTCACACAGGCTTCAATCACACCCTGGATCTCTGCAAATACTGTCGTCCCTGATTCAGAAAGATTCAAGAAGATGCAAGCATGTTTAAAATGATTTTTTTTTTCTTCTAGAAAGAAAATGAAAAGCTTTTGTCAGTACCTGATTTGTCAACAATGGCATCTATTTCCTCTATCACGTCAAAATATGCTTCATTGTTGGTGTATTTAACTCCAGCTCGCCTCCATGGGATATTGGACAGTTGACCTGTTGGCAATGTATCTCCAACATTACTGGCTCCTGGAAAACACACAAAACAAAAAGGCAAAAACATAAACTGACACATGAATATCACAGATTATTAGACAGAAGGCAGTACAGTTCAGAGTCAGGGTGCCTTCTGTTACCTGTGAGCGTGTTGACCACTGATCTCAGGATGGTGGGAGGCCTGATCATCTCTTTGAGGACGTTGGACTCTGTAGCTAGTGGGAAGCCATTGTCCAGCATCTCCTCCAAAAGCTCGTACACAGTCACCACATTGTCCTTGATTACGTTTTCTGAGCACTCTCCAAAGTAGTCCTGCTGACAAAAATACTGGTTACACTTAAGCACTAGACAGATGAATGCAAACTAAGCTTGCTGCAGAGATTTGCTTATTCCAAATCCACATATTTGAACAAAATGTGTTTAGTTTAGGTTTTGTTTTCCTCCTTTTTATCATAAAGTACATCTAGTTGCTATGAAAATATTGAGTATAATTTTGATCCTTGTGCTTTAAGACTTTTATGTACATGTGTTTTAAATGCAGGACTTAGTGGAGGAACTTCCTAACATGGTATTTATACTTAAATAACAGATCTGAATACTTTTTTGATCACTGATGGATGCAGAGCCTAATCTCACCTGGATAGTGTCTGCCACTCTGTGCAGGAACTCGATGACAAACAGTGGAGAGACTTCAGTCTGGATGACAGACAGGAAGAAGAGCTTGCCCCTGTATATGGAGATGAGATAGTGGTGTGGGGTCTGCAGCACAGGGGCCACATCCTCAGGGTCCACTGCCTTTTCCTTCGCCTCGAAAAAGTAATCACACACACTCCGGCTGATGACACTCTTCCAGTGTTTCTCCAGGAAGATGTCTCCCGAGTGATTAATCAAGAACAGACTGTGGATCATCTCAGCTGCAACAATCAAGTTTTTGTTGTTGTTATTCTGCGGCGGGTAGATATCAAGATATCAGTTTATTTAATCTCGTTATTAACTATTTATTGCACCAAAATCAAAACTATGCAAATGTAAATGTAGAGCAGTGTCCCTTATTGTCAACATTTACCTACTGTCAATCTGTCAAACTAACTTCAACATCAGGTAACTTAACCGCCTGGCTAGCAAACACAGATTGGCAACTTTGGATATTTGTAACATCTGTTTCTTATTGCTAAAAAAAAAATAGAATAAACCTGAGAGTGAGAGGCGTTACAGCGACTTGAAACCTGTTAAAAGAGGTTAATTTACATAAAGTTTTTGAGATTGACTAAAGTTTTACCTGCAAACTCCGGTATGAATGTGCCAGAGATATTAGTGACTTGGTGCCAGTATGGCAGACTGGTCTGTGTGCTGAGGAGTCGCCTGCGGATCTTTGCACACGTAAACGCAACGTAATCACGAGATCATAACCATAAATCCCGAGAATAATGCCCAAATATTATCAGTTAAGTATCCAAATAAATTCCAGACACCTTCAATACAAAACACCCCTAGTTTCAACCTGACCGATACTTTTAGAGCAAAGTTTTGGACTTTTTAATCAGGCGACGTTTACGGGCAACTAAAACTCGCTTCCGTGGGATTTTGTTGCCCGAAGTTTTGTCTTCCGGGTGTTCTCCGAATTAAAAAATGATTACCAATAACTATTATTCCGTTGTATTAACAAAATATTTGACTCGTGGTGAGAAACTTCAAGAAGATTTACATTCTCTGAACCCATGTGCCATCAGTCTCTTGACGATCTCACCTCACAATATTTATTGGGTTCTGATAATTGGCAAATTATTAAGTGATTTAAGCTATCAAAAATTGTTAACTTTCTAAGTTAACTAATTTCATATCACACATCGTTCATATAAAAAATATTTCACAAGTGCAGCCAGTCGCTACGCTTTTATATTATATTCTGTATTATCAGGCCTATATAAAAAATACGGGGTCGCTTTAATACGAAATATAAGGCTTTTCGGTTGGTGGAGATCCTGTGGGGAGTGGGAGGCACCGGCTGCCTGCAAGGCATGACTCAGGAAAATTGACACCCTTTCACTATTAGCACGACCGCGTTTTCACACCGGTGAAGTTAAGGTGATTGCAACGTGCCCGGACAGTCATGGCTTCAGACGAACCTAAAGCAAAGAAACAAAAACTCTCCGAGGAGAGCACAGAGTCTCCGACCAAAAAGACTCCTGCTAAACTAAGGTGACCGAAAGTTTTTGTTTGTTTGTTTGTTTTTTAAAGGAAATAAACAAAAGGCGCCTCTGTGCGGGGCGAGGAGGCACGACTCTCCTGCGACTTAAGTAACGTCTTTTTGAATGCTAAAGGACGCGCAAATCTTTTAGTTTGCAGCATTGCACTGCATACATAATAAATGCGTGCATGAAATGTTAGTTATGTTGAAAATTGGTATTAAGAACACTGAATGTCTAAAGGAACACACAGGTTGTGAATAAGTGGCCTTTCTGTAAATAACGGCCGGTTGTTGTTATATTATACATAGCTAACTGTTAGCTGAGGATAGCTAACTTAAACGTCAGCTCAGGAGGTTTGAGACACTGCTGTTGTCCAGTAACGTCCTTTTACTCTAGCAAGTGTGCCAATAATGTGCTAGTCTTAAATTCAGCGTGACCACCACCTGCCCCTGCATGTTTAAAGGCTGCAGAAAGAAATACTTGGAGTGACCTGGTTCATTCAGTGCCAGAGGATTTGCCCCGCTGCTTGGTGTAGCCGCATTGATTACTGCAGAGGAAGCTTGTCTGGGCAGTCTTGTACCAGCTTCAAAAACAATGAACAGCGAAGTAGTCACATGGCCTTGAATACGTATGTTGTGTGCATATGTGTCGATGCATTTTACGCTGAATAACTGGCATCACTCCGCTACTTTCCTTCTTCAACTCTCCTGCTGTCTTGTGGTGTTTCAGCAGCCGCTATCATCAACACGCTTCTCACGACGCAATTTAGCCTCAAAGAGAGAGAGACGATTGAGCAAAACAAACCAATCACCAAACAGACAGGCTATGCTGGACCTTCCTCGGCAAGATGCCTCCAATCAGTCTGGAGTAGGAGGGGCTGTGCCTGCAGGAGAGAATCGATTTACCAGCACACTGAGCTTAGAATTGTCAAGTTTAGCTCTTTCTGAGTCGGTTTTAGGAAGCTCAACAAGTCTGTCACTGTCTAGCTGGTGCAGAGAGAGAGAGACATCATGTCTTCTGCAAGGTAAGACCTTGTTAATATATGGAAGACTGATCCAGAGGCAGCCATGGGTTATGGTTAAGTGCAAGTGGTTGCACAAGCCATGTAATCATCTGACTGCATATTGGCAGATGCATGTGCGGTAGGAATTGATAGTCAGGGTGTGGCATCTACTAGGTAGATGCATCTTTTGTTTTCAGTACCAAAATCCCTGTCCTCCCCCGTCTTTGTTTTTCCAGGTTTCTTTTTTTTCCATTGCAATTTATACTTCCTCAGACGTATAGATAAAATAGGCTTGAGCGGAAAATATGCAAGCACGTGTTCATGTGGATGTGGCATATGTCAGAGGCTCCATCTGGGGTTTTCCCAGAAACACTGTCAAGATTGTGGTGACATCAAGGTTTAGCATTCAGAATTCGACACCAAGATGCAGATCTGCTCATAAATGTTTAGCCTGCCACCACAATTTCTTGATGTTTTTCTGCAGTATTGTACATAGATCATTCTGTTCTTGTTTATAGAAGAGCAGCAGTTACAGACTAACCTGCTGGGAAATTGGTTACGGATGTGTAGGACCAGTTCCAGTGGGACTGTTGTGTGTTGAAACAAAGGAGCTGTTGCTGTGCTCCTTTTAAAATATATTGTTTTGGCTTCAGAAGACTATAATTTGCAATGATATTTGAGTCCTCTGTTCAGTTGTTTGCTCCAGGACAGGACAGACTGTACAAACAAAGACACATGTAGCCTACAGCTGTCCTGATGTTGCCTTGCTGTGAATGTCATAACATGGTTGCGTGCGTGACCGCCCGGCCAACACAACCACACTCATTCTTTTGAAAAGTTGGTTGTCAAGTCATGAATGTTTCTCAATAATTACTCACAGGCATGTACTATTTCGACTTCGAGGTCTGTGAATGTGGCTGTAAGTCATGTGAGTAAAGTCACAAGGAAACAAAACTGTGGGTGCTGCAAATAAATGGGCAGCACTTCAATAAAATCCCAGCTCACTCAGTGAAGATAAAAACACAATTTCTGAAATGTAACTTTCTACCCTGTGCTTATAGGAAGTCTGCTCTTTAAATCCATTTAACAAAGATTTAATTTAAGAGTAACAACATGTTGTCTTTGTTTCAGCCCTAATTCGCTCTTTGGAATGGGAAACCCATTGCTGGACATCAGTGCTGTAGTGGACAAAGACTTTTTGGACAAGTAAGTTTATGCAATGGAATAATGCCACCTTTTTTTCTTTCTTTTTGAAGAGAAGTAGAGCCATGTCCATCTCTTTGCTGCTTTAAATTGCCAATTCTGTCACCATAAGTTCAAGTAAAATATCAGGATGTCACTCCAGTGACCAGCTGCTGACCAAAAGAGGTTTCATTACATAATTTGATCAATGAAGACACGAGATAAGGACTATACAAGGGAACAGAGCACAGCAAACATCAGACGGGGCTGCTTAGTGTCAGCAGAGCCGTCCAGCCGATGTATTGCTTTAATATCTTGAAATTGACCGTGTTGTAAGAGCAATTCAGTCACTTTGAAGAAGCCAACTGCATGGAAGGACACAGTTTTACTCAACTCAATTTCTTTGTGTTTTTTTTGGTTTTGCATCAGCAAAGTTGTGGATGGTATATTTTTTTGTTTCAGTCTCAGGTCAGGTACCAAGCTATGAATCACTACAGACCATTGATTAGCCTGACGGAATCAGCATTAACCTTTGACAAGACATCCTGAAACTCATACACATTTTTGAAATAGTCAAGCTACTGACAATAGCTAATGCTAATTCATTTATAAACATGACCGTGACAATAGATGAGAGATTAGTTAAATTAGTCACTCATTAACTGATTTATGTATTGTGGATTCTCTGAAATGATGGGAGCCGTCAGGGGAAACCCACACAGTCAGGGCAGCATTTTTCTGGTCTATCTGAACTCTGTCACACCAAGTTGACCAGGGCAAAGGGCTCCTTTGGGTTCCGGCTCAGAGTCCACTCCCAAACCCCTTGCGTAAACTCTAGGATTAAAGCTAAACCAACCCAAACACAGTTCTTATTCAGTCACATATGATAAAGCAGATCTAAAGATACACTCTAATCCCCAGCCTACCTTTGTGTCTCCAGGCAAGTAGACTCGGTTTTGCTGTACAGACAAACCCATTGATTTTGACTTAGTGTTTATTGGTTGTATTTATACAGCCTATGGTTGTAACAAAGGCACCCTCACAGAGTTCCCCAAAGCCTCTGCCTATGACTTAATGATTTCATTAATCACATTTTCCACGAGAGGGAATAATCCATTCTGCAGCAGCACCATTCTGCTTGAAAGGTTTACACACATAAACATACTCCAGATGCAAATTGTTTGTTTTATTTTCCATGCACACACTTGTGGAGTTTCTGTATTTAATAAAACTGTGCATGTTTTTTAAAGAGGCACACAGCAGTTTTTGATTACTTGGAAAAATGAATGCCACTATTTTTTCTTTTCAACTATTTGCAGGTACACTCTGAAACCCAATGACCAGATCCTGGCAGAGGAAAAACACAAAGAACTGTGCGTACCTCCTATATGGCAACATTTCTCTCTTAGCACAGGCTGGGACTGAATTCATGCCGAGTTTATTCCTCTCTGTTCTTGATCAAGCCAGTCAAAACAGGAGCAGAAATCACCACTGCTGACCTTATTGTCTATATAGACGACCAATGGCAATGCATCAGATGAGGCACAGAGAGAACGTCTGAGCCAATAGCAAAGCAGGACTCTTCACCTCCCAGTCCCTCTGAGAGGGAGAACCAGAAAGCAAACATTAAACAGCAGGAGATAAGAAGGTCCTGTGTGACTTTGTGTGAGAGGAGGATAAAACCGAACTCTACAGGCTGTCTACACTAGCCGTTATCAACAAAAAACTCAGTTTGTCTCTACATCTCCCAGATGTCACCCCCTCCGGCCCAGCTCAGTCTGAGGACCCATCACAGCAGTCAGCTTGTTTTACTTGCCAGTTACATAATTTAGCAAATGCTGTCTCAAACACTCGCATAAACCACACAAACAAGTGTGCCGGTTGATGTCTCTGCTATATTTAGACTGAATAACATGGAATATAAGAGCTGCTTTAGCCTTAGGCGGAATAGGGAACCACTTCATTCACAATGTTACGTAAAAGCTGTAAATGGTTCAAAAAGTATAGTCAGTCGTCAGTCATGCATGTATTGCATTTAGCCAGAAGTAATATTCGTTCTGCTGAGAGTCCAGTCCAGCACCAGATGAGGTTTACTGTCTGTAAAGTTACATCAGCACTATATGCACCAAAGGGGTTCACTTGATAGCCATGTTACCCTTCAGAAGCTAATTTTAAAAGTTACAAAAAAGAGAGCAAATTAAGGTGCATTTCTGTCATTTCATTCAGACCCAATGATCACTAAGACCCTATTAGTGATCATTGTTCATCAAGGATTTTAATCTGAAAATATCTGCTTCCAAAAAACATGTACCGTACTGGCATTTTGAGAATTCATTGTTATGCTGAGACTTAGATGAGAAGATTGATAATGCAAATGTGTGTCTAATACATATGACGCTACAGCAGCTAGCCTTCCTCTTTTTAACATCTACTTTCTAGCACCTCCAGCAGCACTGTGATGTCTGTCCCAGTTTCCAGACTTTATGCTAAAATGAAAATTAGATTTCGTCATCTAATTCTCAGCAAGAAACTTCCTGAACACCTTTCCTAAATGTTGTAATTATTCCTTAAAGAATCCTGTTTCAACTGTAGTTTTAAACCGACACAGTTCAGTCAGCACTCAAAAACATTTTTTTATTTAGTACCCAGTCATAATTGACACTTGTCTGTCACAAGGTTTAAAGCATTGTATTTCTTCAGCACTGAGCCAACACCACAAAGAAAGATATTGTCATTGAGCAAGAAGTTAACAATCTGTATGCATGACACTGAATCTTCCTTAAACAATTAATTATGCAAATGACGTGTTGGTTTCTGTGTTTAGATTTGATGAGCTAGTGAAGAAGTTTAAGGTTGAGTACCATGCAGGAGGAGCCACACAGAACTCTATAAAGATTGCTCAGGTAAGTCAGTCAAACTCAATCTGTGAACTGTTACTGCTGGCCACAGGGAGTGGAGTTGATTGGCAGATGCTGATCAGTGTTGTTCTCACTGTCCTCAGTGGATGATCCAAGAACCCCATAATGTGGGCACGTTCTTTGGCTGCATTGGCAAAGACAAGTTTGGAGACATCCTGAAGCAGAAGGCTGAGGAGGCTCACATCGACGCCCACTACTATGAGCAAGATAAGGAGCCCACAGGGTCATGTGCAGCTTGTCTGACTGGAGATAACAGGTTGGTAACTCAAAAAAGAAGAAAAGGGAGATTTGTTATTAGCTCATCTGTCTTAATTCTTCCTCTTCTCTTGCTTCCTCCTCTCAGGTCTCTGGTTGCTAATCTTGCTGCTGCTAACTGTTATAAGAAGACAGAACATCTAGACCTGGAAGAGAACTGGAAGCTGGTGGAAAAAGCCAAAGTCTACTACATTGCTGTAAGTCATATTTACCACACTTCTATATGACTATTAGTGCCATTTGGATATTATTCAGGTAACTTTAAGTACTGTCACTTTATACTTTTTCTTGTTGGAAACCACTAGGATTGTAATTAGTTGACTAGTCAGTTCCATGTTGCTGCCCTTACAAGTTGGCAAAGAGAATGCTAGTCGATTAAATGTCGATTTATGTGCTGTCCAAGACACAACTCTCTGCTCTGATCTGAGCCTTACAATAGCTAGTTTTCAAGTGACTCTCTCATTTCCTACTTGTAGTATTCAGTTGTCTTTTTAAACTAAAATTAAAATTTAAACAACACTGAACTTAATCTTCGCCAGAGGGCCAAAAGAGGATTTTCCAGGCATACTGGTGCAGTCTCTGTTTCAGGCCTTGCTTTATGTGATTCATTACAGCCCATCAAGGTATAAAAAAGCAGATCAGTTTTGACCCAATGTCACTGTTTGCTTCAAGGGTTTCTTCCTGACTGTCTCTCTGGAGTCCATCCTCAAAGTGGCCAAGCATGCGTCTGAAAATAACAAGCTGTTTTGCCTGAACCTCTCTGCGCCCTTCATCTGCCAGTTCTTCAAGGATAATCTCATGCAGGTTTTGCCCTACGTTGATGTGCTGTTCGGCAATGAGACTGTAAGTGAGATGTTTAGTCTACATGTTGGCTGCAGTGCTTTGTCTGTTAGATTTAAAATGTTAACTTGTGTTAAAACATTTTATTTTTGATTTTCAGGAGGCAGCTGCTTTCGCTAAAGAGCAAGAATTTGAGGTGACTGGATTGACAGTTTCTTTAGACTTTGCAGATACTTACATTTAATTTTGTGTGATATTAACTGATGGTGTCAATATTTTCTGTCTGTAGACCACAGACTTAAAGGAAATTGCCAAGAAAGCCCAGGCTTTGCCAAAAGTCAACAAGAAGAGGCAGAGGATTGTAGTGCTGACCCAGGGGAAGGATGAAACTACTATGGCCCAAAGTAAGACTTAAAGGTTTTATTTTGCTGATGTCTTTCATTACATTACCATTATTTCTCAGTTGCCTGTCTGCTGATGGAGTTAAAATTCTGCTTTGCATATCTGTTCAGATGACAAGATTGAGACATTCCCTGTACTGAAGATTGACCCCAAGGACATTGTTGACACAAATGGTGCAGGTGATGCCTTTGTGGGAGGTAAGATCTTCTTTGTCTTCATTTGGTGGCATTCCAGATGTCTTTTTGTCTTTTCAGTGTTTTTGTGGATTTTTTTTTAAGTTTCTCTCTGCCTGTTGCAGGTTTCCTGTCTGAGCTGGTCCAGGAGAAACCGCTGGAGCAGTGTGTGAAGGCCGCACACTACGCTGCCAACGTCATCATCAGACAAGCAGGCTGCACTTTCCCAGAAAAACCAGACTTCAAATGAGGATAACCAGACAACTCCTCTTACTTACATGTCATACACAACTCTGACTGATAATTTCTACTATTTTCTACAAATTCTACCCTCAGTTATTTTTGCCACACCAATCAGCCAACCGTCCTTTTTATTTTTTTAATTTTAATTCATCCAGACAAAATTTCCTTGTAAGTGTAACTCTGGTGCCTCCTGATGTGTGCCTGTCTCTGTTCTCCACTTGAGGCCGCCAGAGGATCATGTAGCCAAGAGCGAGTTTGTTTTTATAGAAATGAGCTTGAAGGAATCATGATGATATCTCAAGATGTTGTCATTTTTTAAGTTTTATACTAAGAATCTAAGTGGAACATCATGGAGAGTTGTTTTCTGTTTTAAATCTTTTTTGGCTCTGGCACTGCCAACATCTGCCTGCA
>JAOWBC010000318.1:12559408-12611045 GCA_028566105.1 Hypoplectrus providencianus
CAGCTCTGAGACAGAAGGAGGTTCATACGGGGGATCCCGAAGAGACATACTTGTTGTTTGGAGGATGCAAGCTGCCAAAATAATAAGTAAATATACACATACATTACTTCATAAATTAATGTTTGCACCAATACCAAGTAATACACATAAATGTAAGGGTTAAATATTGGATAAAATTTGACATAAATTTGCATTTTTGTCCTTATAATTTACCTTCCCCTTATTATCTAACTTTCCTATTTTATTGTATTTTTTTATTTATAAATGTTTCATATTAAAATATGTATTTATATATGTATTGTTCTCCCTTTGAAAATTTTCCCCTCTTATTTACCCCTGCTGATTATTTATTTGCTATTTTTGCAGCTTCTCTCGTCCATATAGTGGCACCCACATACACTTAGGCATTCACCTTTGTTAATCTCTCTCTCTGAATATATAGTGCTGCTCTTTTTATCTCACACAATGACCTTTTCTTAGAAACCTTAATGTATACAGTGCTGCTCTTTTTACCTCACACAATGACCTTTTCTTTGAAACCTTAATGCACAATATACCTTTTAACGGTAAAGCAAAAAAGCATAGACAGAGCAAACAAAACTGAAAAATATAACGAATAAACTACCCTGTTTCCAGTTATATCTGATAAACTTACCTCACTTTGAGGCAGTGCAAACGCTTCTCCTCTCGCACTCGTTCTTATTTCTATAAACACACACCCACATACTGTTTCCTTTTATAACTCTGTAATCACACACTCATTAGTGACAAAACAACATGCTGAAAGTCAGCAGTTAAAGCACTTTAGAACACATTTTAAGCCATTTTGATGAGGTGCCTGTTGTCTCATTCCTGTGAAAAACAATGTTGCACTATCCAGTCCCAACTTTAACATTAGCTTGTTTGCTTAGTTTCCATGACCGCAGACTGTTATGTAATACACCGCTGTGCTAAAAGGGTCTCTGTTGCAGAGTAACGTCCGCTCCTCTGGACCTTTAAGAAATATGATCCAGGCTGTGATCAGCGTTCACCACTAATGTGTTCTGCTGCATTTGTTTTGTTTTTAAAACTGTAAATTATTTATGATAGAAAGAAATTGGAGGTTATGCTCATTGCATTTTGTGACTTGAAGATATTATTTTGCATTTGAATACTCGTTCAGAGTATTTATAAAGCCCCTTAGCCCTACTTTAAAGTAAAAAAAAATATCAATCTCAATTTTTACACTATGGTTAGCTTTAAAAATATATAGTGTAGAGCTCATTCTGCATCCATTCAACCAGACGATTTCAATGAAATAACATAAAATGTCTTTATGGATATTCACAATGAGTCAAAAAACTGTATTTACAACCATGTGGACATGCCGCATATTAACACTGCAGCTAACATTCAAATACAATTTGAATATGAGAAATTTAAAAGACATTTAGATATTTACAATATTTTACAACACATGGGCCTGACTGCCTCACTCACAAATGAAACTAGTGCATGAAAGAAAAACAACCTTTAACATAAATCAAACACCTCTAACTATATCACACTTGACACTTGATAGTATTCTTTCCTTATATTGTCCATACTGATTAGAGTGGAGTGTAACACATGAAAAGAGAGTTTAGAGGAGCGAGGGATGTCAGAGAAGAGGACACAACCTCCGTCTGTGTGTCAGCTGCTCATCCAGCTTGTGGAGGAGAGACAGGAAGTTCCGGTTGGGGTAAATGGCTCGCTTTTTGACGACTATCCTCAGAGCATCTTTCAGAGTGAGACGCTGCCGCAGCATGAAGTAAGCCAGGACCAAAGTGGCTGAGCGACTCATGCCCATGATGCAATGCACCAGGACTTTACCTGTGGAGCACAATGAGGATGAGAAAAGAAACAAAGAAACCCCTCAGTTGTAGGACAGCAAGTGTCACATGCATATACTGTACCATCTTTGCTCTTCAGGGCTTTGTGTATAAAGTCAGCTGCAGGTTTAAAGTACTGACTGAGGTCAAAGTGGCCTGAATCCTCTGCTGGGATGCCAAAGTAAACACAGGTGTTCCCATAAAAACTCTGGTCACCAATGCTGCCCTGCTTGGAGTGTGCTGCGTTTAGGACATGAGTGATGCCGAGATTATGTAATTTCTTCCTGTTCTGTGCAACAGCCCTGAAAAACACACAGAAATGAAGGGAAATAAAAAGAAATGTGTCATGGTATAACAGTAAGGTTCAGTAAGACATATTGTGTAATCTAACAAGCTGGAAAAGAGACATTTATCAACAACTTTACAAACACAAGAAACTCACACATTTCCTATGTACAGGTTGGGCCAGACTTCATCCACTGGTGTGAGCTCAAGCTTGCAGGAATCCAAGATGAGCTCCAGTTCTTTAATGAGCATCAGGTCCTGCGGCTGGTTGCTCCCTGACATTCTTCCCGCACACACAGTCCTCCTCCAACAGACTGCCAGACAGACCTCCGTCTCTTCACCACCAGAGTCTGACAGCAGCTCAGTGAGAGACGAGAGCAGGTGGTTGTTAGAATGCCTCCTGCCTCCAAAATTAGCCCTCTGTGTTCATGGCGTTCTCTCTGGCTGGATGTGTTTTATTGAATGGTGCTGCTGCATTGATTGGTGTGTTCGCTGATGAACACAGGGGCTTTCTTTGTCACGACTGAGGTCACGTTAGGCGAGGAGGGGTGAACACAGTTGAACTGTCCACTGTCATACAGTAAATGGTACAAATGGAGACAGTCTTGCATAGTATCAATGAGGACAGTGACTAAATGAGGACAGCTCTGTGGATTTCTGGTTGCTTGTTTGTTTTATTTCAGCTCATTAATCCGTTCGTCCTGCAGTTTTCGGTCCAGAGCTATGAGTTGCCGCAGGAAGCCCCTGTTTGGGAAAATCCATCTTTTCTGCTGCACACAGCGTACAGAGTGCAGTAGACTGAGGTGGTGATGAATCATCAGGTAGGCAAGTACCAACGCAGCAGAGCGACTTACCCCCACAGCACAGTGCACAAACACCTTTCCTGGACAAAAGAGAAATGAAGACAGTGAGAAAACCCTGTAACCCCAGTGTCTTGTGGAGACCAGCGTAGCAGCTCACCTCCTGATGTCAAAGCCTTCTGGATGAACTCAGCAGCAGGGCAGAAAAAAGGTGAAAGGTCAAAGGTTGGTAGGTCATTTGCTGGGACGCCATAATATTTCACCGTGGTTCCGTAAAAATCATCACTGCCCTTACAGCACAGTTTTCCATGCGATGCATTCAGGACATGAGTGATGCCCAGCTGCCAGAGCCCGAGTTTGTCATGAGACATGAACCTGATACGCACAAACATACACATGTTTGATGCTCAATTCAGGCACAATTAGATTAACTTTAGCTCAGGATACTCACATGTCCCCCAGGTACAGGTTCGGCCACACCTCATCTCCGTGGCGGCAGGAGCGTGGAGCTGAGTTTAAAACCTCCTCCAGCTCCTGGAGAGACGGGATCTCCCGAGTCCTCTTTGAATTCTCCGTCACACATGTGCACTTTCCCCCATCTTTTGGGTCTGTGTCGCTGACATTCCTGTGCACAGAGTCTTCACATGCCAGGTCAGAGGTTGGTTTTGTATCTGTCATTTTAAGGTGTAAACTACTCTGTTATCTCCTTAAAAGTAAATCACGCAGCTGTTGGTTGCCCTTGCTTTGGTTGCTGCAGCCTCTGACTGCCATTAACAGCTGCTGAAGTCTGTTGGCACAGACTCTCACTCATGGAAAAGTGTTCATGATTATATTACTGGCTAATTTATCAGTCAGTTGGTTTTACCGGCCTATGTTGGCCTAACACAGACATAGTGGTTTCTAATGTTTTTCCAATATATAATTTTTCCAATATGAAAAACTTTATACAAAACATATAATGCAGAAACGGATGCATCATAAAGCCAGTTATTTTCTAAAAGAAGTCTTTCCCCTAACATTTAGAACATACTTTACTAAGCTATATATTATATATATATATTTTTAATGTAACCATTTTAAATTTTCAACAGTTCACTGGCACTCCGTAGCATGCCGTATTTTTAACTATTTATTTTATTTTTTGTATTTTTTATTTTATTTAAAAATCAGAAATGTAATGATACTGAATATACAGTACTTTAAAAAACATTTCTTTAACTTTTATTTATTATTTATTGTCCCTAACCCTAACCCTAACCCTTATAACATCAGCCTTAGAAAGCAAAAACAATAATAAAAAAAAAAAAATAAAAAAAATCAGTTAATCAGTCACTATGGCTTTGCTTTTTCATCAATACTTTTCCCCCTAGATTTTAAAAACAAAAACTGAGAGAAACACTACAAAATCTAGATAAACACAAGAGACTCCAGATAAAAACAACCTGTAGCTGCTCCTAGTTCTACCCAAACATGGCCAGCAGATGTCAGTGTGCTTGTATGAGCAGCGCTGCAGACGCCCACCAGCTCCTCTTCACCACTGTTGTTTGTTATTGTCTCTTCCTGTTTGGTGTTGCCTGGTTGTCAGAAGCATGTTGGTCATGAAATACCCCAGACAGACAGCTCATCTACACCCTCTGCCTGCACAGTGACAGTGGAGTTACGGTAAGAGTGGCAGCCACTGTTTAATGTAACCTTTTTAAGTAAGTTTTTAAACTTTATATGTACTCACTGTGACTTGTCTTTCTCTTGTAAAGAAGAAACCTTCTACTTATTTGTTAATCAGTGTTCAAACTTTGACAAAACACCATAAAATAGTGATTTAATGGTTCTGAGTAACTGCCATGGTGAAATCCCGCAGTGTTCCGTTTTTTGTGGCGCTGTAGTGAACAGACTATGAGCCCTTTGTCAAATTGTGACTCTCTCTCACACACACACTGAAGGGCTTTCTCTGTCACAGCTGTGTGTCACTGCTCACTGACTCACTGTAAGCCAGCCAAACAAGCTGACATGGCACTTATGAATCCCCAAGTAAAGCCTCGGGCAGAGAAGCTGCAGGATGTTGCCAGTAAAATCTAGAGGCCAGTTAAAAATAACTTATTTCTGTCTGAGGGAAGGGAGCAACAGCTACACAGGTGAGTTGCTTTAGGTTTCACATGTTTAAATATTTAATATTGGCCAGCTGATCAGCTGAGTTGAATTGTCCCGTGTGGACCCCTCACTTGCAGGCAGCCAACGTATGATCCACAGACTTTAATAGGTCTGATGATCATTGGGAGGTTTTTGAAAAAGCTCTAACAGGTGCTGAACACCCTTAAAAATTATTGACAATTAATATGGTGTTTCCAAGGTTTAAAAAGTGTTTGGATTTTTTCATAAACTGTATAAAACAGCGTGAAATTTGGGTTATAGAGAAAAGCCAAGTCCATTTAAAACAAGTGACACATTCTGAAAACTTTGTTGCCTTTTAATTCGTCAACCTAACTAAATGTGATAAAGAAGTTGGATGATATGTTAACTATTTGTACTGTGTGTAATTATGTTATTCATCACAGCTCTAAGTTGCTCGAAAAGCGTACAAATCTATCCTGAAGTGCTTCGATTTCACCTTTAAAAAAACTAAATTTCTAGCTGTTTATTTAATGGTATGTTTTCATCAATAATGTGGCATCCTGTTAGGTGTGGCTGTTCATCAAAGGGTGACTCTTCTCAGAAGAATGTTTTATGTAGGAGTGACAAGAGAAGTCTTTAATGATCATTGAACTCAGATACATTCAAGTAACTTACAGGAACTATTATCCCAACATTGTATAACTGGTTTTAGATACAGTGTTGTAGCTAGACGATGATATCATAGTGTTACAACTTCAGCAAAAAGGATGTTCCTAGTTAGAAGCATGGGGCAAGAACGGTTTCTACAGAGTTACAAAATGCTGGACAACTCACAAACCTCAACACCACTTAACCACAAAACTTAAAAAAAAAACTTTCAATACTTCTTACAGAGTACTTTTCAGCATGGTATTACATATATAGTTCCTCCATCAGTGCTGATAAGTGAAAGCTGCTGACCACGGTAATTCTCAGTGTATCTGTATCCAGTCAGCATGTAGACTATCACTCACTTACAGCAGTTAACATTCGAGTTGCAGTTGAGGTTTGCAGACCTTTGGAGCAGTTGGGAGGCCAGGGAGCAGCCCTGTGGTGAGCTTATCAGAGGGTCAAAGGGCATAAACGGAAAGGAAGAGTCAGAGTAAAGAATAGTGTTTCATCAGGACCTGAGCCTGAGGGGGCGAGGAACTTACTCGCTCTGCTTGCTTTGCTGATGGTTAGTGACTCACTGTTGTTTCATTATAGAATAATAAAACGTATGGAACAGACAGGATGTCCACACCCAGGTTCAGTTGTTTGAAATCACAGCCATGCTGATCAGGATATCAGCGTGAATACTTACTGTACACTGTTGGCCAACGCTCCACTGTACAGATCTTCACACAGACGGTGTAATGGCACCAAGCAGCCAGTAGTGTGTGATGCCGGGTCACGTTAAATATAAGCACAAACAAGAACAAGCTGCCTCACAGCAGATTACCTGCATGCATACAGTTTATATTCATGTTATGTCAGAGTGCTTTAACAGCCAATCAATTTGTATTATTTATGAATTACTTTTATAATTTTCTAAGTGCATTTGTTCGTGGATTCAGCTCCTAAATATGAGAATTTGCTTTGCTTTATTTTTTATCTTTCAGGATGTAAACAAACGTTAACTGTTATCATGAAATGTATTTAAATTGAATGGAAAATGTCACTAGCATAAAAGAGCAGCACTGAAACTAACAATGATTTTCATTACTGATAAATCTTTTTATTATTTTCTTGATTAAATGGTTATTAAAAAAAATAATAAGTAATCTCCATCCCAGTATCTCAAAGTCCATTGTCACAAGTCTTTTTTTTTTTTTTAATGATTAGGCAGGTCTAACAAGCATCTTATTCATTTGTTGAGAGAATAATCAGGAGACTGGTCAATAATTTAAAAACAAAAGTTAATTGTGGCCCTGGCTCATTTTACAGAAGTGCAACTGGTTCTTATCAACAACATGGAAATTGAATGATAATGGGATGTCAGAGGGTGAGCTTCAGACTTCATTCAGACAACAGGGCCGACAGTGATAAAGACAGTAATGTAATCACGAGGTGAAAACACAGTGGAGAGACAAGTGGTGCTCAGCCATCAGAGGTTACATTCCTCTCTGTGAAGGCCCACACAACTTAACACTGTTTTCTGTACCTGCAGTGGCATGGCTGCTTCAGAGGACAGCGTGAGCGGCTGGAGCTGTAAACGCGTGGCCCAGTGGCTGCAGGAAGAAGGTTTCGGGGAGTATGTGGAGTTACTTTGCACCCAGCACCGCCTGGACGGCCTCAGTCTGCTGGCTCTGACTGAGGCCGACCTGCGGGGGCCTCCGCTGGGCCTCACAGTGTTAGGAGACATCAAGCGGCTCACCATAGCTCTCCGCCGGCTGCAGAGACAGAACCAGGCCCAGCTGGAGGAGCTGGGTCTCCAGCCTACAGACAGTCTCCCTGCTGGGCTCTCAGCTGGTGCTGCAGGGGCAGAGTGGAGCTGTGACGGAGCTGACAGGAGGTGTAACGGAGGTGACCGCTTGTGTAATGGGACTGAGCTGAGGTTGAGGAGCAGTGACAGATCTGGATACAGTTCAGGAGCTGCGCTGTGTCATACACACTCTAATGGGAGGTACAGGCAGCAGCTGGCTGGCAGGTTGGACCCAGAGGTGTGGAAGACGATCATCAGCTCTATATACGTCTTCCTCGTGTTTGGTTTCACATCTTTTGTCATGGTCATTGTACACGAGCGTGTCCCTGACATGAGGACGTATCCACCACTGCCTGACATATTCCTGGACAGGTGTGTACCCTGTGCATGTGGAGCATACTCCATAGTTCATGTCAACTCATATCTTATCTGCACGCTGATACTCATTCTACGATGTTTTTGTACTCTGACAGCGTTCCCAGAATCCCTTGGGCTTTTGCAATGGCCGAAGCTTGTGGCCTCATCCTGTGTTACATGTTCCTGTTGATCCTGCTCCTCCACAAACACAGGTGGTGCACTGATCCCCATCACTGATGCGCTGTGCATAATAATAACAACCACACCATTGCTTAGCTTTGCAAGTAGCTTTGGGTGGAATTTTGAATATTTAATATGCATTATTGTATTAAAATTGTGTCTATTTCAGGTCCATCCTCTTTAGGCGGCTGTGTTCTTTGATGGGGACGGTGTTTTTGCTTCGTTGTTGCACCATGTTTGTCACCTCGCTTTCCGTGCCTGGGCAGCACCTAAAGTGTGCCAGTAAGGTGGGAAGCACTAAGATTATGTGCAGATTAGATAGTTATTTTAATTGTGGATTTGCCAGTAATTCTTGTTGCTATTGGCAGGGTTACAGTTTATTCTTGACTCAGCATTCTCACTGTGATAACTGATGAACAGCTGCCACTATGGTTCACAGCATGGCTGCTAACTGGTGTCTTTTGTTCCTCAGACGTACGGTGATGCCTGGGGAAAGATAGAGAGGGCGCTGCTGATCTGGAGTGGATTTGGGATGACTCTGACTGGCGTCCAAACCTGTGGAGACTACATGTTCAGTGGGCACACTGTTGTCATTACATTGCTCAACTTTTTTGTGACTGAATGTGAGTGTCAATACTTTTTATTTATCAATTACAGAATAAATGTCTGACCTTTATAGGATGACGTTGACATTATTCTGTGATTTAAATCCAGTGAAAGATCAATACCAATGTTTTAGTCCATTTCCTAATAGTCTTGAAGAAATCTTCAAAATTGGTTACAAATTTATGGTTGCATTTTAAAAATAAGACTCTAATACACTTTAAATGAGTTTTAAATAAATATAATATAATGTATTTATTAAATCACATTTAACCTTACTATACATTATACAAACAATCTTTTTTGTTGTCAGCCTGATTTAAAAATGAAAACCGAGAAAATAGAGATTAAAGGGAATAAAATAAATAGCCACTTAAAAGTAAATAAATAGCTACAGATGTCTCAACAAAGCCAACATAATTTCTAAGTCACACTAAGACACATTGCTTGGGTCTATTCATGTTCTATTTTCTACTGCAGATGGTTTCCCATTCGGTGCATAAGAAGTATTTTCAGCAGCAGCACAATCGACTCAGAATAAACAGCACCTTCAGGCACGTTGGCAGTGAATTTGAAATGACGCGTTTAACATTTAGTTCAATCATTGGGCCAGTCTTGGAAAATATCTGTGAGATCAGTTACTGGTTGGCAGCCAAATAACAGAATAGCTCAGAATAGCTCATAAAATAAAAGAATAGAAATGAAAACTAACTAATTCTGTTAATCTGTGTGAACTGAACTTTGGTCTGAGTGTGAATGTGCACAATCCTGAGGACTATGCATTTGTTTGGGACTTGTTTCAGCCATTATCGTACATTTCCTGTGTAGGTCGGCATTGACATTAAAAAGGTTGAATTCACTGCACTGTTAGTGTTGATCTTTCCTGTTAATGCTATCTCAGGCATTTGCTACACAAATAGCACTTAGATCAGTAGTGGAATCAATTCACTGTTGTTTTTGGTCTTTTCATGGGATTTGTTTTAACAAAAAATATCACCTTCTTTAAATGATTCCTTTCAATTGCAGACACTCCACGAACCTGGAATATGATTCACACCATCTCCTGGGTGTTGAACCTGTTTGGGATTTTCTTCATCCTGGCGGCTCATGAGCACTACTCCATCGACGTGTTCATCGCCTTCTACATCACCACCCGCCTCTTCCTCTACTACCACACGTTAGCCAACACCCGTGCCTATCAGCACAGTCGGAGGGCACGCATTTGGTTCCCCATGTTCTCGTTCTTTGAGTGCAATGTGAATGGACCTGTACCCAACCAGTACCACTGGCCCTTTGAGAAACCTGCCTTCATGAAAACTCTGATTGGATAGAGAATGCTTTCAGAGATGCGCAGCTGCAACATGCATGGACTCTGATATTAAAGCCTGGATGAGAAACTTTTTACTTGTTATGCTGTTTCTTATCTTTTGATAGTTATGATTTTTTGTTTTAAATGCTTTTGCCCTTACTTGTGTAAATTAATAATTTTTAGATTGTTCATCAGTCCTATGCTGTAAGGAATAGTTTGACATTTTGGGAAATATACTAATTTATTTTCTTGCCAAAAGTTAGATGAGAACATCAATAATGTATTTCCAAAAATGATGAACAATTACTTTAAATTTTAATTGCACAGTTTAGCCAAGTAAAAAAAAAAAGGAATTTTGTTTATTTTGGTGCATAAAAACTGCAGGTACGGATAACTTCAGATTTGTGTGCCTTTTGTTAACCACTTTCAACTCTGGTTATATTTAAGATTCACTGGTGGTTTGCATGTTCAGTCTAACTCCACATCTGCAGTAAAAAAAAAACAGGCTTCACACAGCTGTGGTGCAGGGTGATACTGTAGTTTTATTTTTTTCTGAAGTCGTCATGGTCACAGTTTACACGTTGTTTTGCTGCAGAGATTTGACACCTGTTTGGTAACTTCTACCAAAGGAGGGTTGGTTTCTTTCGATGTGCAACAGGAAAAAAAAACACTTCCTGTTGTCTTCTGTTTCGGTCACTGTTTGTTTTTCATTGACACTTTATACATTGAACTCTACAGCTTTGTTGTATTTAATAATGTCACCATTGGGTTAGTGGAGCTTCCAACATTCACAGTGAAACCAAATATCTGAACGTTTATTTCAGTGTTCAATTTGCCAATCAGCCCTTTGTATAATTATTTCTTTATCCTAATTTAATGGATTTAATTGTTTAATTGTTGTGGGTTTTTTTTTTTTTTTACTGATTGTTAATTATATAATAAGTATAGAAATGTGTTGAAGCTTTATATTCCAGAGCTTTCCTCTGTTGCACAGTACAAAGACTGGCTTTATGGATACAAAAGCTTCAAACAAGTATATTGTTTACTACATCATTGTTGATCCAAAGTATGTCTCTTGAATAATTGTTTACAATTTGTTGCTTTATTTGCAATGCAAGTAATCTATCTCTGCCTTTTGGCTCAGCAATAAGAGTTTACAGATAAGGAAAAACATTTTTTTTTAATAAATATATATATGTGTATATTTCAGACTGACCGTTTCCTTCGCTGCTTTTTAACTAATGTGTTTCTTTTTTGCACTCGTTGAATAAAAATAATTTTACGTATGATTAGAAATGCACTTTTCTTGTGAGTTTGTAAAAACATATTTCACCAGGTCTGGGTAAAAAGGTCGTGATTAGATGAGGTGTGCCTCATCTTCCCCACCTAAAAACAAATATCTGATAACAACACTGTTCAAATATTATCATTAAAGATATGCCGGAGTGCACACCTTGATATAAAGCCTCCTTTAAAAGTTGTTGCACAGATCAGCTTCTTGTTGACCGGGTCACATCAATTCTGAGGATGGTAAGTACTTCACGTTTCTAGTTTCTGAAGCTGTTTGCAGTCAAGGCCAGCGGTCGACGTTTTGTATTTGTAGAAATTGTGGTTGAAATTGTTGTTTTCTTTATAAGAATTCATGCTACATAACTCAATAAGAGAGGTGCTCCAATATATCCATACTGACGACAAATGTGACATATTAGAAAAGACTCCTTACAAATCTACTTTCTACAGATAAAATTATGTCTTTTTACATGCAGTATTTTGCATTGAAATTTAATCACAAAAGTGTATTTTGGTCCATTGAAATGGTGGCCTTACAATACAATTAATCTTATAAAGCGTTTCAAGGAGAAGAGAGACAAGAAAAGAGTTTTATCAATAAAGTCTATTTACCATTTATGTAATACTGGATTTTGAATTCTGACAAATCATCTTAAACACAAATAGCCCCAATGCTAAAATATATATATATATATTTTTTTTCTTTTCTTTTCTGATTTAGTGACTTTCACATAAAGGGCTTGACTGTGAGGCTATAGTGGCCTGAATAGAAGCTGCCTATTTCATTTGAATGTATATAAGATGTCAAAAAGATGATAAATAAGACTATGACACATGCAGCTGGTTTACAAATGCCTTTTATTCACTGTTTCAGGCTTATTTCCGTGTGTTTCTTTGTCTGCTGGGACTGGTTGTCTTGTGTCACTCTGACTGCTTCTTCGAGGAGTTAGTGCTGAAGGACCTGAATAACCCTCCAAAAGGTGAGCAGCCATGTAGAAATGGAAGAATAGTAATCTGATGGAGTGGAAACATCTCTCTGGCAGATGTTTGATTAATTAGGATTTTAGTTCTACAGTGTTCTGGTTGAATGCATCATCCATCTGTTTTGTGTTTGCTTAACACCTGCCAGCTGACTCAGAACGTATCAAAACCACACCTATACACACACAGTCACGACCACAAATCCATCACATTTCTGACCTGTGGTTTTATGTCTTTACATGCAGGGTGTGTGGATAAGGATGGAAAGCAGCATGACTTTGGCTCTGAATGGGTTAGAGACTGCTTAGCATGCTCTTGTACAAATGAGGGCATGAGCTGCTGCAGCAAGTAAGATGTGATTTATTACATTACGCTCATTTTCAAACATGGAACTGTAATTAAGCTATTGGAACAGGGAGAGGGGCATTGATATATCTGTTATAATCATAATTAAACCTGTCATTTTTGATACAGATGTAAGTGAATTGTACGTTTCAGCAAATTGACATATTGATTTTGATTGTGGTGGGGAAAATAAATCTAATACAGAGATGGGATTGTTGCCTCTGCATGCGGCAAAGTGCATCTTTTATTATCCATTTATTGAAAGGAATTTCTGACGTGTAAATTAAATAGAATAACAAAGACAGACAAAAGATGTCCCTGTCTATGAGTAAACCTGACAATTAATGCTGGATTTAAAAAAAAAAAAATACAACACTGCCACAGCTGTCTGCCTCCCACTTTGATATGTTGCTATGTTGATTAATTCATTCCATATAAGACCAAAACCAAAGCAATCTCGCTACAGCCCTGCTGCCTCATTGGCTTGCTGCTGGCAGACTATATTGCCAAATGGTTAAAAGACATGTTTATATCAGAATAAATTCACCTACACATTAAGTTATTTTATGCAAAAATATTTTTTAGTAGATTTTTCTTTTCCACTTGATTTAAATGCTCTCTTTTTTGTTTCTTAGGATCCCTGATCAGAATGCAGTCGACATTCCTCAGGAGTGTGAGTTGATTGTGGATAAACAGGCCTGCTCTGCCAAGGTTGTGTTGAAGGCAGATAAGACAAAGACCTGTAACCCTAACTGAACACACTATGAAGTGACCTCAACATGTTTGTGACACCTGAAGTCCAAATTCATTGTCGGTCTTTCTAATTCATGCTGTGTACATACGTAAACAACCAATAAACAGAGTTTAATCATCCTTTGTCTTGCTTTTAATTTTTGAAATGTTACTGACAAGAAAGATTAAAAAAAAATAAACCTAAAAGCTGCTCCGGCTCTCTTTCTTCTCGCCTGCTTTATGTCTCCCTAACAACGCTTACAGCAGGTGTCATTTTCAGCATGTAATTGAATAAATCCACCACAGTGTGACAGCAGAGCTCAGGACTCAGAGGGTTTCTGGCACCCAGAGGGACTCTAACAGCCCCGTAATAGCGGTTCTCTCCTGCCTGTTTTCTCTGACAAAAACGTTCTGGTGGTTGTGATGTTAAGCTCCTCCAACTCTCATCTCCGTGGATTCACACCTGTTTAGAGGATCGTCTCATCTTGGCAGCACAGAGACAGCCAACCCACCACGTGAGTAATTTTACTTACAATAATAATCTATAATGCACAATAAAGATCTATTTCAGTGAAAGTCAGCCTTTTCTTAGTTAATCAGCTCTAAGAAAAATGCTGTGTTTCTCCACTTCCAGTTTGCATCTTTGTGCACAAAGATATCCAAGTATACTGTATGTTAAACCACTGCAAGTGTCTTTCAATGAAACAATAGCAGCCTGCACAAGGCATTTCAGAGAAAATGCATCCAGTTTCAGTAGGAAAACTGGAAAAAGGAAAAAGCCAGGGAAAATTATGTGCATGCATTATTGTTGCAGTCCTATCTCTCAGTATTTTTACTGGCAGTGTTTTTGGAGGCATCACCAACAACCCTTGACACTCCCAGCAGAAATAATGAGGCTTGGGTTATCATCTCAGGTTGAGCATCATTACAGCGCCTGTTATCCTGCTCCCCCACATGCTGGAAAAATGAAAATTGATTCTGAATAGTCCCGCGGAATGAATATGTGTGCTAAATGAAATCACAACCATAGCTTCCAGTGAGGGGTGATATTCTCTGGTGTTAAGCTGCAATAAAAAAAAGCACACAAAAACAATGGGTGTTTTAAAAAGATGCATTATTTTAAATGAATGGAGTCGGTACAATTGGTGACTGCTCTTTGATTTGCTGTCAAGAACGTGTGTGCAAGCTGTCTCCTTGTGATTCCTTTTTACACACGTTTATATATAGTACAGTCTTACTCATTACAAGCAAATCCTCTTTGTTACGCCTTCTAATACCTTTACATTTAAGCCGAACTGGCAAAGTTTCCAAGCCAATTATTGAAAGTAATGAATAATAACAAGGAATCTTTTGCTTGCACAGTGATTTAGTCAAAAATCTAACTTGGCATGATATTGCAAAAGAGAATCTTTGGCAGGAGGGGAATAAAATTGTCATGCAGTGTGACAAAATGTTTTATTGAAAATATGAATATGAGATTAATGACAATGTAGGTTTAAATGAAAATGATACATGACTGAAGAAATATAAAATTAAAAAAAATTAGAATTAAGCTGATTCTGGCTCAAAGAAATTGATGCTCCACCAGTCTCTTATTTCCCTATCAGAGACCTCTGTTTTCTTTTACTTAGAGGACAATTTTCTGAGGTAGAAAGGAAGAATACAGAATCCTGGTACAGGTCACAGTGATCGTGATTCTGCAGAGATTTTTCTCTGGTAAGAGGACAATCACAATCACACACCTACTTCTTGGGTGTCCTACAGTGTCACAGTGCTCTTATTTGCCTAATAATGGGACACTTCCCTTTTCTCTGCTGGTGTTTTTGACTCCTGATACTCCTCTGATACAGCTGTTTGTTACATCTGGTTACTGGTGACATTACACATGTCTTTCCCCTGTGAACAAAGGATGATCAATGCTGTGCCACCATGCCTGCAGCTCACTCAACACGCTGACAGAGTAGGTTAGTAATGATGCAGTGTGAAGTGACTGATAGCTAAGTGTGTGTGTGCCGTTAATGGAAAATGACAAGCTCATTTTCTTCACGATGCCGGTTTTCACAGCACATGGCAGAGGTTTCAGGGGAGGGGGCTACAGTCCATTTTTAGGATTCTGACAATGTCATGCCCTTTTACTTTGACATACAACATCATTTCTCGTCTATTTGAAAAATAGAAGTCTCTGCTCAACCGTATGCACAATAATTTTATTGTCATTAAACCATTATGTTCAATCTTGAAACCTGACTGGGGGGTTCATTTGTGGGAGGGGAAATGACAAGTTCAAGATCTTAATATAGGCGCAGGAAAAGAGAAAAAGGAAGATTACTAAGACTAACAACTGAAATTACTCTGTCCAACTGCAGTATTGCTTACGAAAACAATCACCTCCCATTTGGCATGTTAGAACCTATGGGCCATGTCTATCAAACTGGAATAAAAGGATTTCCATGATGAAACATTGCGATGGATGATGCTGTTGTTGTTATATATTTACTTTTTACATTTCTTATATGTATGCATGCTGGATATTTTTTACTTTTTGCTGTTTTGAACCTGTTAACAATCAATACAATCCATCCTCACCTACTCACCAGCTCTTTCCTCAGGCTACATTTTCCACACTCAAATTTGCAATAATGAAGCATCATACCGAAACAACAAATCACCAACTTTATGTGATATGGTAGCAGAAGTGTCTGGACTGGGGCCTGAATCTGGGGGCTTTTAAATTGCACGACTAAAGATAGAACTCAGTGCAAGTAAATGCTTCCTTGAACTTAATCTCACTGTGACTTCAATAGAAAAAAAAGCCCTCACATGAAACATCTTTCCAAGGCTTTATTCCTCCTCAGCCACAGGACCTGTAAGAGTGATTGTTTTTTTTCTTTCTTTATCTCAGATACATGATTTAAGAGGGCTGGGATGGACAGTTTGATCCTGCGGGCTAGTGACACTGAAGTCCTGGTGAGATGTCCTTGAGTGTCAACGAGAGCCAGTCATCTCCATCAACAACAGCTCAGCCTCTACCTTTCAACAGCTCCACCTCTCCACATTCCCTACCACGGGAGGAGGGCAGAACCCCTCACGAGTCTGTGCAGGAGTGGTTGGGGAATAAGTCCCAGCTCCTCTCAGACCTCGCAGTTCTCGGGCATGATGAGCACTGCCATATGTCTCCTTTCCTGACAGCATTTCTCGTTGTGTGGTACAGCATGACAATGGTTCTGGGGTTGGTGGGGAACATTGGCCTCATCTGCATAATTGCCCGTCGCAGAGAAAAAGTCAATGTCACCGGCATTTTCATCTGCAACCTGTCATTCTCTGACATCATGGTGTGTGTCTTTTGCCTCCCCTTCACTGTCATTTATACACTAATGGACCATTGGGTCTTTGGGTCACTGCTATGCCGGCTTGTACCATTCATCCAGTGTGTCTCCGTGACCGTTTCTGTGTTGTCCCTGGTGTTCATTGCCCTGGAAAGGCATC
This sequence comes from Hypoplectrus providencianus, assembly GCA_028566105.1. Lineage (NCBI taxonomy): Eukaryota > Metazoa > Chordata > Actinopteri > Perciformes > Serranidae > Hypoplectrus > Hypoplectrus providencianus. Next base: position 12,576,179 of record JAOWBC010000318.1, read on the forward strand.
AGCTCATCATTAACCCCTCTGGCTGGAAACCAAGTATTCCTCAGGCCTACATAGTAGTTGTTCTCATTTGGATTTTGGCGTGCTTCACCTCCTCACCTTTCTTGATCTTTCAGCTCCTAACAAATGAACCCTACACTAATGTATTCCTGCCCCAAGCCTCTCCTCAGGTTTATTTCAATGCATCTTCGTCTGTTTCCTACACATACAAAAACTCATCTGTGCTTCCAAATTCATACCGCACCCTCTTTTCATATGTCCCCACCTCTCCACATATTGAGGCCTGCCTGGAGCACTGGCCATCCCAGCAACACCGGCTTGCTTATACCACATGGCTCCTGCTGTTTCAGTACTGTGGTCCACTTCTGTTGGTCTTCCTCTGTTATGTTAGAGTTCTTGTGCGGCTTCGCCACCGCAAAGAAATGCTGGACCGTGCAAGAACCCCAGAGAACCAGCGGATGACCCACAGCCGCCGGATCAATGTCATGCTGGTTGCCCTCATAACAGCCTTTGCTCTTTGCTGGCTGCCGCTCACCATCTTCAACGTGGTGTCGGACTGGAACCAGGAGGCTCTGCCTGTCTGCCACCACAACCTGCTGTTCTCCCTCTGCCACCTGCTGGCCATGTCCTCCACCTGCATCAACCCTATCATCTATGGATTCCTCAACTCCAATTTTCGGCAAGAGGTCAGGGAAGTGCTCCTGCACTGCCGCTGCAGTCCGCTGGAGGAGGAGTGTGAGCGTTTCCCCATGTCCACTGTGCACATAGAAATGTCCCGCTCCTCTGTGCCTCTCAACTGTAGGAGCAACTCCGTTGATATTTCAACCTAAGGAATACTTCTGTTGTACATTTTTAGGATTTACTTCTGCTGTTTGTTTTACCTTTAAGGACAGTACAGTTGTTTTGTCAGTGGTTTACAGTGAAATGTGCAGTGCCATGTTGGTTTATCTTTTTCTGCAGTAGCAGTAAAAAAGTGTGTTGATGTTTTAAAATCTGTTTCAAAAGAATGTGTCAATTCAAACTAATCTTTTGCTGTATCCCTATTAGGGCTTTATATTAATTGTATACAGTGTGTACAAAAGGTCCAGAACTAGGCATTGTTAACTTTTGTGGCTGCTCCCTTGGGGACATTTTTTCTTATTTAAAGCAGCTTTAATCATCATGTTTCAGCCCATTTGATAATGTAATACCTACAAATCTATTAATCATTTGAGAAGAATATGACGGTTGCCAAGGGAAAATAATCCCCCTGAACAGCCTACATACAATTTCGGATCTGTTCTCAAATGAACTTCATCTCTCTTTAAACCATAAAACAACAAATGTTGAGGATGTTTGGCTAAATATATCCCAAAATAGTTTGGGCTACTCTGAAACGACGATGTCCAATGTCGGCCAAAAGAAGAGACCTGTTTACTCAATTGTACTAGATTTCTTTAGTATATACATGACAAAATTTCTCCTGTAACCAAACTTCTGCTCCACTCCTTTCCCATTCCAATCAGAGAGACTGAGGTGAAATGACACAAAGATGAAAGTATTTTAAAAATACTTTTCAAGCCCTAAAGGATTTAGGGCTTTTACAGAAGAATTTTGGACTGTATGCTAGTTTTATAGAGCTGCTGTTGTATTTCTGACATTTTCTTACTTTTTTTTTTTTTTTAGTTGTATTTGACATTTGTGCTGTGAAATCAATGTATGATGTCATACATCTAATAAGAAAAATGTGATTTTTGTGATTAATGTTACTTAAATAGGTGAAATATAAAACTTTGATGAACTAAATAATTACAGACTAAGAACATTTTTTTTTACACTTGGCTGTTTATAGATTTAATAGATTTATCTATCAAAATCAAATATATGCTGTGTTTTTTTTTTATAGCAATAACTATTTTATGCTTTATTCTGTCCTCCCTGTGGTCTGTATGAAATAAAAAAGCATATTCTCCACATGGAAAATAAACTGTAACTGTAAAAAATGTAGCTATTCAACCTATAAAGATTGTGAGATATATATTAGATATTTAGTAACCAGTCGAAGCCAGTCTGTGTGGATGACCAATGAACAGCATACCACATTTGATAGTTGGCATTAACCTTAATGACCTGTAGTTTTTAAAACATGTATTGCAGCCAGACACCAAATAATTTGAAAAGGTCATTTGAAACATCAGTGTGGTACCATATTCAACAAGTTTAACCCCAATCCAAGACAATTATATGCACTTGGACTGTCTAAGTGTCACGAGGGAAGAAACTGAGACACCAGCATTATAATTTTCATGTGAAATGTTATGTGAAAGTGATATGTGAGGATCACAATATCAGATATTAAAAAATAATCAAATTTAATCAGCCCTGATTACATTTAAAAAAAAAATGCTATGTTAGATTGTAGTTGCAGTGTAAATGATAAATGTTTGGTTGTGTGTTAGCAAGCTAAGGCACTTAATACTGCATAGCTTCTGATTGATCAAAATTCAAATACAACACAAGATACTAAATACCTTACAGAAAAGGAATTTGATTGAACCTGACATTAAATTAATTACTAAGTGACAAAATGCACTGCATACTTTATAATAATCATAAATACTAAACAAAGTACTTCCCTAATTTGAGTACACAATTTTGACGGTTCATCGTCTCCTGTCGAAATTTTAAGTGAACTTCTTAGGGTTCTTCTTCGGAGGACTGGATGTTATAATGTCCCCTTCGACATCGTTTCTGGGGATTTTACTTACGTATGCCACCTATCAGCCAATGATGGCTTTCGTCCCAGAATGCATTGCCTCACAAACTGCAGGCGCGAACTATGTACAGAGTAGTTCGGTCCTCTTGGAAACAGCGGAGTTTAAATTTTACTGTTCCACAGAGTAAGTGAACGGCTTTTAGACTTTTATAACGTACTTTTTGATATCTGCATTCATGTATTTCTACTTAATGTAGTCTGTAGTGTATGTTACACGCATGTCAGCATATTGCGGAAGTATTGACCCACGGTAGCCACCCAGGCGTATTGCTAAAAATAACAAGCTGGTTAGCTGGCTAATTTAGCAACAAAGCTTGGCGTAAACTGACGGTTCGACCGCATTAACATTAGTCCAAAAGTTAAAGCTAGTCCATATCTTTACGCGTAACTTAATATAGCTGGGGTTTTTTGAAAAAGTTGTGCTTCCAAATTCTGTAAATTACATAGTAACTAACGTTTATACCACTTATAGATAGCACATATGGTAGGTTAACAAAGGTGATAACATTCATCGATTTACACGTTGCTTAACGTTGGCTATCACTAGGGGTTATAGGTAGGCAATGTTGACTCCATTCTGTGCGTTTCAGTGATTGAAATCACTGTAGACCACGTATAGAAGAAATGTGATTGTATAATCTAGGCAGAGGTGGGTAGACATTTCGTAACTAACAGGAAAACAAACTATGTAATGACAGGTGATCATACTGTGCAGATTAGATTTATATAAGAAGTTAGTCAACTAGTGGTTGTTAGATTGACAAAAAGGAGCCACAGCTCTGATCATGGAATTGATTGAATATCAGCTATTTTTTATGACCAACAAGTGATTTCATATCTTATAGTGTTAAAAAGTGGTCAAAGCAAGTTAAATTTCTGGGATTTATTAAGTTGATCTTCTGTCACAGAAAATGGTTCATTTCATTGGTTTTGTGTAGGTGAATCAAAGGAGACCAGCAATGAACACAAGTAACAACAGTTCATTACTTAAAGGTATTGTACACCATCTTAGTTTATTGCAGTTAATATCAGCTAAACTTTATGGACTGTGATTTAAGTTTATCGATCTGTTCACTGTGTCTCCAGGTGTCATTGCCTATGTTGATGTATGGTCATCGGACAAAACAGCAAACTATTCAAAACCATTTGTTCAGAAGCTGGAGGAAATGGGAGCTCAAGTGAGACTGCTGTACACATATACATACACAGTTGGAGAATACATTATATACTATTGACGATTATTACAGATAAATGGGTATGTATATTTTGCTAAACCTATCCTTTCTGCAACAGGTATCAAAAAAATTCAGTAAACAAGTCACACATATTGTCTTCAGCAATGGCCACCCGGCCACATGGAGGAGAGCAAAGAAAAGTGTTGTGAGACTTGTCTCTGTTTTGTGGGTAGACAGGTAAGAATGACTTAAGATTTGTGGATTTTTTTTTTTAACTAAAACAATTCACTCTTTGCTAAATCCTGCCCCTTAAATGTAGGCTAGCCAGCTTTGAACAGGGTCTTACAGCTATACAGCTCTACTCCAAAGACCCGTTCAGATTGCTTATTATCTGGCTGGCATTGTGGGTTTCTTCAGACAGTTATTGTTGTTACTTATTGACAGTGTTGGCTCCACACTAGCACCAACAGCTTGACAGAGTAGCAGTGGCTAACAACAAAGTGAAGAGTAAAATATTTGGCATGTTAATGAATTGTTATGAAGTTATGAGGTGTGTGTCGTATCACTGCTTGAATCCACTAATGTCTCTCATTTTGTTGAAATGACATCTAGATGTTATGATGATGGTGTACGAGTGGATGAGGAGTTATATCCAGCTGTTAATGATGAAACCAATCCTGTGTTGAAGAACAAGAAAGTGAGTTGAGTAGATGGAGAGTAGGAGTTGAGTAGAATAGAGTAATAGAGAACTGTTACTTTTCATTGTATGTGGTTTTTTTGTTGTTGTCACAAATTTGATCTTCACAACACAAATTCACAATACAAGAGTTAAGATTAGGCTATGTTATTTTGCATGGCTTTACCAACCACATCCAGACAATATATAGAACCAGAACCCTTGCAATATGTAATTCTAACTATATATATATATATATATATATACACACACATATATTTAGCCTTAAAATAAGACGATGTTTTTTTAAAGTGATCAATCAAATTTAATTTACTGGAACAAGTATTTAAACAGCCTATGAATAACAACAGGAAAACAGGAAAACAGTAATTAAAAGCAAAGTTAATTGACTATATCATAAAGAGGGACAGTAAGTGTATACAAAAATGTATAGAGATGTACAGAGATGTTGGGTCTTCAAACAGGTATTTATTTTTTGCGTACATTTATTTATTTTTCTTTGATTTGTCTAGCATCGTTGCATGCAGCCCAAAGATTCTCCAGAGAGGACGCCTGAAAATGACAGACGCATGAGAAAAAAATTAGACAAAATGATGAAAGGTCTTGCCCCAAAACAACCTCTGGGTAAGAGATCATAAACCTTTAAAAAATAAAAAATTACATTTCTGGAATTAGAAACCAGTGCTTTATTTCAACAGAGACAGATGTGTCGCCCATCATTATCGATGAAGAGAATGGAATAGTCTACAGCCCTGCGTGGAAAAGATCAGATTATATGGCACGACGTTTAAAGGACATGAAAGAGAAACGGGAAAACCTCTCACCCACAGGTATATACAGCAACACTTGAACAGGTTGTGAACTGACATTGTCATAAACATATTTTAGCACTTTTGAAACACTAGAAATTAACATTCATGTCACTGTTTTTCAGCATCACAGATGATTGAGTCCAGCTCACCCACTGGCCTAAAGCCTTCTCTTGGAAGCACACCAACTGTGCTCAAATTAATGTGTAAGAAAATTTGGTGTTACTCATCAATGTTAACTTGTAATGTATTTTGATGAATCACATTTGTTACATAAGTGTAGGATCTGCAGGCAACAGATTTTGGTATCCGATGCTTTCTGGTTTCTGTTTGTAGACTGTAGTCTTACTTGTACTGCCCAATCACATTTCAAAGGGCCTTGGTTGGTTGGTATGTATGAAGCATCTAATCTCAGTTCGACTTTTTATTAGCCTTAAAAAACTTTATGCATTTTATGCATATATTTGTTTGGTTGGATTAGCCCTAACCCAAAATCCCCAACCTAAAATACCTGCAAACATTTTGATTAAGATGCTAATTGGACAATAAAGAATGACCGGCGAAGACGAAGCTTAGGTCTGGATATTCTTTTTTTTTTTTTTTTTTTTTTTTTTGTCAGACTGGTGTCTGATTGGTTCTGGGAGTTCTGATGAGTTCTGGCCTCATGTTGAACCAAAACAACAAATAGAAAGTCACTTAACTATGCCCAGTAGACTTATTATTATAAATATTAAAACATTTTTTCTCCATATAGATGACCAGTCGGATGATGATTCCAGTGCTTCTGTTGCTGAGCCGACTTATTCACCGGATAAGGAAGAAGGGAGAACACAAGTGAATCTTAATGTTCATGACCATTGTGAACAACGCCACAGGAAAAGCTCTAACAAACCTTGGCTCTCACCCTGCCATAGTATGCCCAAACATAATTCAAGTCCTGTTAAATCTCCTGACTTCAATGACAAAGAAGATGAAGAAGTGATGACACTTAAAAAGTCAAGAAGGATCTCAGCTAGAAAAAAGCTCACTGAAAAAGACAAATTCAAAGGCTTATTAGAAAGCCCTAGCCAGGATTGGAAATGTGACAACAGCAAGAACTTGTATAAGGACTTACCTGATAAGGAAGAAGTGAGAACACAGGTTGACGTTAATGATCATGACCTTTTTGAACAATGCCACAGGAAAGGCTACAACAAAACTGTGCCAAAACTGATTTCAAGTCCTGTGAAATGTCCTGACTTCAAGGAAGAAGATGATAAAGAAGGGACAAAACCAAAAAAGTTAAGAAGGGTCTCAGTCAGGAAAAAGCCAGTAGATAAACAACATTTTGAAGGCTTATTAGAAAGTCCTCATGGGGATTGGAAATCTGACAACAGCAAAAACTTGTATAAAGAAAAAAGGGAATCACAGATGAAACCATTTAGTCCTGCACCTAACATTCCTCAAAAGGGAATCAGAAAAATTGAAGAATCTAAATCCTTGCAGGAGGGAAAGACCTATCTTTCTTCTGATGCTTCGATATCTTCTCGTGTCCTTTCACCACCAGTAAAATTAGGTGCTATGGCAGTTGAACTCTCAAAAGAAACTGCTACCCCATTACGGAAAACACCCAAACGAGTCAGACCGTCACTTTCTGCCTTGGTACGAACTCTCGCCCTATCAGGTGACTCTAAAAGTGTTGCTTCAGGCTCCACTGATGGAGATAATGATGTGTTTGAGGACTATTTCTCCCCAGTTAACCACAGATCAAAAAGAACTCCTTTGCCTAATCTACCATTGGAGAGAACCATTCAGATTCCGTTTGAGTTAGACTCTGTCCCTAAGAAGAGAAAACAAAGAAGAAGTGAAAGCATTGGTTCTGAAGCAAGCAGTAAAAAGAAGAGGAAACTGGTTAAAAGTCAGCAGCCTGATGAAGGCAGTGAGCCTCAAAGTCAGACACAGCAGGATGGTAAAGAATTTCTGCCTGCACTGGAGAGTCCAAGTGTAGATTTAACACTTGTGACTAAAAAGCGAAGACAAAGCACCCTGCCATTTACAATCACCAGTAAAGCTGCAATTGATGCAGTCAAACGGAGAAGATCATCCCCATTAGTGCAACCCTCAATGTTAAGAGAGCCTAACACAATATTGGAGCTGGAGAAAAACTCTGTCAGTGTCCCTTCTCATATGCTGGAAAGTGAGTAGTAGTTAGAATGTGAATAATATTAATAACTCCAATCATGTATTTTTTTGTCATTATGCAAATATAATAAAAATATTAATGTACAAGGCCTTAGATATTTTTGTAAAATTCTGGAAGAATGTGGTCACAATACCAGAATTTTAAAAGTCAATAATAGTAGTAAAAAACAACTTTTGAGACCATGAAAGAAATTCTTTTTTGTAAATTAAAAACCTGCAAACGGTGCTGATGCCACAGTAAATGGGAGTACTAATTCTGTTTCTGTGGCTGGAAAAATCACTGGATACACATTTGTAAAAATGTAAAAAAATAAAATAAAATAAATAAAAGAAACATTCTTATTACTGGTATTAAATGTCCCTCCCTACATTGTATCTGGTGTTAGTGTTGCTTTGAATATTTTTAATCATTACTAATTTTATTTGCTAAAGTAGTAAATAGATCTGCAAAGACTTATGGACTAATTAATTGATCTGTCAACGGAAAATATTTGCCAACTATTTTAATAAAATCAAGGAATCATGAAAGTTTTTTTTTTTTTTTTGCCTAAATGTCAGAAATTACTGTTTTCAGCCTCTCAAATATGGAGATTTCTTGGCTTTCTCTTTTTTAATCATAATAAACTTAATAAAATGTCTATATTCCGACATTCCCTCAACCAAAAGATTAATTGCTTAATTTGAAGAATAATAGGCAGATTAATCACTAATGTAAATAGTTATTCGCATAATATCCATACTTTTGAAAATTAAATATATGTATGTTTTTTGGAATCTCTATTTGCCTGTAGCATTTGTTTTATCTTTATGTGATAGCCCTGTCAAGTGTATGTGAACCCTACATCTGAGGCCTGACTCCCAAAGACCTGAATAGAGTAATTCATTCTGAAACCTGAATAATTATAGATGCAAATCAACGTCTAATGTGCTTTATAAATCATCAAGTTAATATACCTTGACAGTTCTGTTAAAGGAAATGTAAAAAAGTCTACAGCATAAGAACCAATGAAACATTTTGAAAGAAGAAGTAGATAAGTATTAACTATGTTTATATATATATATATATATATATATATATATATAATATTTAACAACATTTAAGATAGAGTATCTAGAATCCTTTTAACTAATGATTTATTTTATTAAATTATGTGAAAGGTTTATTAATGAGGTGTAAAATATTGCCTTGTGTATGTAATGGAGCTGTATCAGCCAGATGTTAATGGGAAGATGAAAAACTATAATACAAACACCCACACATACAAAACTGCCTGCTGTATGATGTGCTGCTTGAGTGACATCCCCCCCAACTGTTTTCAATTGTTTTTCTTGTTTTCAAATGTAGGTAGAGGAAATGTGCGTGCAGTGGCAGCTGGTTTAACAGAGCTCCTCTCTGAAAGCGAGGAAGAAAATCACAATAAACAAGTCAGCTTGAGTCTTCACAACATGGTTAACAAAACAAAGGTAAGAAGACATCATGCTTTTTTAATATTTAGAATAAATTATGATGATTGAATATGAACACCTTTCTAGAATATGCCTGTTGATGGTACATTTCCTAAATTGCTGTTGGACTGAAAAAATGTAACATAAGTATTCAGTCACCAACAGGATAAATACAGAGAATGATAAATACTGAGTTGTGTTAGATGCATTTTCTCTGTCTTCTTTACACTTTCCTCCATGTGTTTAGACTATATTTATCTCACATATCTATTGTACCTGCAGAATATGAAAGAATCCTTGCATGCATGGCTTTCTTTAATATAGGAAGTAAACAAAACATCAGTAGTGTGTGTGTCATTCCTTTTTAAGTATTTCCTGCATAAGATCATACACTTCCATAGCTGTAGGCGTTTGACGCATCTAGTCAAGAGGTTCTGTCTGGTCCTGAGGGTTTCCTGTGTTTTGCCTATGTGATGGTAGTGTACAACTTCCTTGCTTGTGAAATGCACCTGGGCTCTGTTTTCGTTACACTGGTAACCTCAACAACCCTTGGATGAAAAAAGTGAAACATGACGTCATCTCCCTCAGGGATCTGTTATATGTTCACTTTATTGTTACCAGATTAGAGGGAGGCTGGTAGATTACTGTTCAGATGTGAGGCAGTTGTGTAAACACATGAATCCATGATATACTCATTGAGGTTACACCTACATGTATGTAATGATAAATCTCATATTGCTTTGACATTTGGTGAATACAGTGCAAAACTTTTGTTAAGATTATTGACTTAAAGAAATCTTAAAAAATATCATCAGATTAGATGCATTTGACTCTTACATTGACTCTGTTATATATATGTTATGATCTTGTTTACTCCTGAATAAATTGAATTCAAATAAGTCCTATTTATTTTCCTATTTGATTATGAAAACTTAAGTTTAAAAAAAAACATAAGAGTTTCAAGTAAAATGGAGAAAAGAAAATCAAAATGTTGAACTTAGTGCACTATTATTATATGTTCAATTGTGAGATGTGGTTGTTTGGAATTTTTACTCTTATAACTGCTTGTTTTAATAGTCTGTCTCAGCTTTGGTTGACCTCAATTTTTGCAAAGACCCAGGAGCCTCACCTCTTATTGATTTTCTGAAAAGCTTAATTTTCATTTTATGCAGAGTAGCAGCCTACTCATACAGTGAAGAATTTCCTTCATTTGTGCTGGGAGTGTTTGTGCTCAGAAGCTGTGCTGCAGTTCACACCAGCTCTTTGTCAGAGACTCATTACTTCAACTCATTCTTCAATGCCTCTTTTTTTGTGTAACTGCCAGAATGTGTCTACTGCACAAGATAAGCCAAAGCCCCCTTTGAGGAACCTTTAAAAAGGTGTCCATGTTTTGAGTTGTTTGACTTAGTTTGAAAAAAGAAATGAGCAGATTTTCTTGTCACCTTTTGGCAGTGCTGTAGTGTTAGAAAGGAGATAACCTTGTTCATTGATCATTAGCTGAGTGGAATATCAAAACATTTTCCTTTGAGGAAAACTTCTGACAACACAGCCAAGAAGTAGCAGTCATGGGGTGGTGCTAACCAACTCAATGACTTCACAACTTGCTTATCAGAGATAATGTGATGTGTGAATGGTGTGGGAGGGACTGGCGGACTGTTTTGGCACAGCTGTGTGCAGCAGGCCTTAACCCCTGACTTCCAGCTGGGGGACCAGATATCAGAGTGTTATGGTAAAGGTCTCGGTGGTCCTGTATGTAACTGCTGCTCAGGTGTTTGTGTCGATGATGGCTTGCTGCATTGGGACCAAAGTATGAGGCTGAATGGGCCACAGTTGTCAGGTTACAAATTTACAGTTCCGTTTCAGTGGCTCTGAATATGTTTTTCTCCTCTCATGGCCTTGGTGTTTGATTTCCTCTTTGGTCTCTATGCAACTATATATCCGGCAGGGTTACTGAAAGTGCACCTCCTGTCTGGTTGTTAAATAATGATCTGTTACCTGTTCAGTGCTGCGTCAGTCAACATACCAGGTCATAGAAGCTAACACCCAGAAGACACATACATGCATTACATTCGCCAGTGTCGTTCAGTCCTTTTATTTATTTATAGATACTGCTTTATTGGCTACATTAAAGTGTGGATTTGTTTTTCGTAGAGCTCACAAATTTCCCTCATGTTTACTGTGATTTTTGCTCCTACATACATGTGTCACCAAACAAACCAAGCCAAATCTATGCTCTCGAGCTGCTCCACTACGAATATTTATTAGTTTGCCAGATAAACAAATATTAATACACAATGCAATGTTGGCTTTTTTTTTCAACACCAAAAATAAAAAAGGTGTGAAACAATGAACAGACTAGTTCATCCTCATGATCTTATTGTTTAATGATTTGCTTATTTCACTTGTATTGTTTGTCTAATTACTTTAAAATGTTTTATTCATGTCGTACGATTTGTGTATTTATCTTTGTTTCAGGCTGTGAGAACCTTAGTCATGACAAGCATGCCCACTGAGTAAGTAAGAACATTAAAACAATTTGTCTTGAGATTGTTTGTGTTAAGAAATAAGAGAAATAAGCATATATGCTTATTTCTCTTGTCACCTCTTGCAGGAAGCAGCAAACGGTGGATCAGGTAGTGAGCGCACTGGGTGGTTTTACAGTCGTTGACCAAGTTTGTGAGAACACAACTCATGTAGTGGCTGGGGGTCACCGGCGGACTCTCAATATTCTGTTGGGCATTGCTCGTGGTTGCTGGATCCTGTCCTTTGAATGGGTATGTAGTCTATATATGTTTCAAAACCATTGCATATTTATTTTAAATGATGATAAGGTGTGTTATAGCATAATTTATTTTCATTTTCTGAATAGATCCTCTGGTGTTTGGAGCAAAGGCAGTGGATTCCAGAGGAACCATTTGAACTTTCAGACCAGTTTCCAGCAGCACAGGTTAGTACGAGTTCTAGACTAGTAGTACTACTAAAAGTGTCCACGTCAGGACAACCGGCATTTAACTTCACCATGAACCTTATGTTTTCAATTCGTACAATAACATATATTTTTATATTTATTTGAATGGGCTATCAGTTTTTTTAATGCAGGGCATCATCAACATTGAAGGACATTAAACTAAAAAAAATTAAGATAGATGGTTTTTGCCTTTTTCTTAACATACCTTTCTTAAGAACTAAATCAATTTAGAAGTTAATTAAATATGTGTTGTTTTTTTTTTATAACTATTTACTTTGCATATTAATATAAATTAGATTATAGACTTTTTTTTTTTCTCAATACAAATCCCTCTCTGATCATCCCCATTCACAATTAGAACTAATAAAGGCTCATAAAACCAAAGTCAAGGAAGTAGAACGGAAACCTGCTAATTTTCATTGCCGGTCATCCTTTTTTCAATCCACTTGTTTTTCCTGAAGTGTCCTGTGCGAACTGTGAGTGTTGCCTCTTCCTGAACTTGTCATTCATGAATCACTGTCTGCTCCTGCCACTGCAAGGGAACCGTGGGGTCTTGATGTAGACAAATGTCACCACATTTCCTCTTGAAATTATATGAAGGCTTTTGTTGTGACAGAAAAAGTGTTATTTCCCTGCAGCTATTTGTCATTCCTTTACTCTTGCAGATGCTTCCAACGCTTGGCAAACCACACGCTTCTGTGCCCTGTAGTATTCATAATAATGTCTATGATGTTAAACATAATTTTGTCTAAACAGACACTTTTCAAAGTAAACTTAATTGCATGGACAGATGTGCCTCATGTCTCACAAGGATTGTTTGACTGGACAGAATTGACAAGTCCTCACTCTCCATTCACCATAAACAAACCTGAATCCGACTAAATCATGTATTTTTGTAAGAACCATATTGTCCACTTTTAGTTAAGCCCATATTGCTCTTCTGAATTTAGGGGGTTTTGATTTTAAACTATGATCAGTGGAATCAAAGGCAACGATAGAAAAAATTCAACTTTGGAGAATTAAGATTTTTTATTTGTACTTGAAATGTTAAAAATTTATTGAGAAGTTGTAGCAATCTGGAAATTGTTTACTCACAAGGGTGTTCATTGTTATGGTGTAGAACAGGACTATTACACCAAAGGACTATAGAGATAAGGCTTTTGCCTAAGTTCTCTGCCTTTTGGTTGTGTTTTATTTTTAACTTCAGGGATGTAACAACTGGTAGAGAATTAGAGTCAACACATATCAAATCTAAAGCCTGTTTACTGCTGTGATATTTAACCTCCTCCCTTGTGCAACTTCCTCATAAAATCTGCTTGTTGAAGCTTGAAAAGACATTGCATAGATAACAGAAAACATTTCCAAAAGATTGCAAAAAGATTAATCGTTATGTATGAGCATGTAATTATATTAAAATAAGTCCTCTTAGTGTATGTGCAATTAAATTGTTAACTAGCGAGGACTCAAGGTTTGTAACAAATCTCTGTAATAATGTTAAATATCATCTGGAAAAACTACATATAAATTAAACAATGCACGTACATACACTCATGAGAAAAACATTATCAGAAGAAAAACATTTTGTGGCATTTTTACATTTCATTTACATTTTAGGCATTCTACAGAAACAACAATCACTTTAAGAGTTGTTTTTCGGTGTGTTGTACCATAGTCTCTTTTTACAATGACATAGGCAGCTATTATACAAAACACTTAAATGTGTGCTTTAGCTTCTGAAAATCTTAACAATAAATGCAATTTTTTCTGTGGCATCTTCTGTCTAGGTAGCTTGTTGTGATTATTTCAAAGTAATTACTTTGCTAAGATCATCTATACAGTAATTTTGACGGAACATATTTCACAACAGCCCATTTAATTAACATATGCTATACACATAAACATACACAAATTAGGTCTTTCCAAAGGCATGTAAATTATTTTCATGAAGTGCTTTGGATCCTTGAGAATTTGTATTTTTGGTTTTCTTGTTTCTTGCTGTTTTTAGGGAAGAGTGTTATTTACAGTTCAAAGGGAACCTGAGAAGTCTGCAGGTCTTATGATCATTGTAGTAGATTTCAGCGAGTAGCCTGAGCCTTTCCAGTAGTACCATTTGATGCCATTGAAGCGATTCGAGTTTTGGCCTTCCTGGTAATACATCCCATTCAAATTGGACGGACCACAGGCATCAAACCACCAACCTACAACATCAAAACAAACTTGCGTTTAGATATGTTATAATGTATGCAACGATGTGAAAAACGGAGGTGATGGCTGTTTTTTCTTTTGTATGATGTAGTTGATTTAAGAAAGGGATTTATCCAACGGTTGTCTGTTTCAGAGCTAAATCACCCTAATGTCTTTGAGTTCACATGTGCACTTAATGAATGCATTATTCTTTAAATCCACAAAGCTCTAAATATGTGTTAGGCGCACTCAAACTAGAACAAATTAAAATAGCTAATTTATGCATTGTCTGGAGACAACTTTTGTAAAACCTGAGGTCAAAACTTCAGGTCAAAAAGCTGACACATCTGCTCCATATAGGACAGCATCAGCTGTGCTCCTGCTCGGTTGGAAGAAAAATCAGTTTGACACCAGTGCTATAAGTGAAACATATTATTTAGGGCACAGGTGTCAAACTGATCCATGAAAGGGCCGGTGAGGCTGCAGGTTTTTGTTCCAACTGAGCTGGAGCACACCTGATGCTGCTAGTCAGCTGAGTGAAGACAGTTCAGGTGATTTGAATGACTTGATTCAGGTGTGCTTCTGCTTGGTTGGGACAAAAACCTGCAGCCACAGCGGCCCTTTCATGGACCGGTTTGAGACCCCTGATATAGGACCATAGCATATGGCTGCGGTGTTTTACTGCATTAATGATTCTGAACTGTGTTGCACTTGTACCTATAAGTCAATTAGGTTCATGTCATGTCATCACATGAGCAGCTGGTAACTATTGATTAAAAAGTGACAGTACACTCTATGAGTCAGTGTCAAAGCAGGCATTTGGCAGATGTTAGTGTAAAAAACTACTGCTCTTGTCATGTCATGATGTTTTTTACCCCTTTTATATGGTTATTTTGCTCTCTTTTAAAATGCGCTGTATATGCTTTTATATCTTGTGTCAGAAAAGTCAGATGATAAGTGATAAACAACCTTTAGCATACATGTCATTCTGTATGGATTTACTTAATTCATTCAAATTTTTGTTCATTCAAAACAAGCAGCGTTATATTTGAATTGGGAGATCCTGCTTTAATTTTTTCTCCTGGGTCAGTACCACTCAGTCACGATTGAGCATAATGTGAATATGGAGTCCCCTGTGAAAGACCCCTCATGGGAAAATAGAGGGAGGGTTAGGGTTTTCATGCTTTCATGATCACTTGGCAGACCCCAACACAGAGGGAGACAAACTTCTGGCAGCAGAGTCACTTTCAAGGGAATGGAGGAGGACCTTTAAGCTACAAGAGGAGAGGGGGAAAAGCTCTGTTCCCAGGCTATTAATGTCAGCCATTGTAGGGGCTGAATTCCCCAATGAGATGATCAGTGATTAACTCTGAGCTAATTGTGGTCTTTGACCTGGCCACAAAAGTAAGGGAGCCCTTAAAATGCCCTTGAAGATTTTTGGGGGAAGTGCCAAGATTTTGGTGGGTGGGAAATTGTTCTACAACAAGTGCTTTTAAAAATCAACTTGAATTTTGGGTTTTCCTTACAAGCACGTTCATACAAGAGCACATGTTATTTACAAAAATGTGTCTTACCCCCTGTCGTCAGTTGTGAACATTTGCAAACACATTTGTCGTTGTCTGCATCCTTTGTACTAAAATCACTTCCTGGCTGCCCAATGCTGCTTATTTTGCCTGCTGTTCCACTGAAGCCTTTAAGGTGTATCCTGTAGAATGGAAGAGGAAAAATGAAGGAAGAGAAGGAGGAAGTCTGTGATTGCTGTTCCTCAAAAGGCATGTCCAGCTCACTTATGCAGTTCTTGGGCCATAGCTTCACTAGATCTGCATGCCAAATGGGGTTTAGAATGAGAAGCGTGTGCTATTTGCATTATATTAATTTGTTTTTCACACCTCAGTTTTGTCAACTTTTCTGCCCCACTTGATTTTCACAAATGGCTTGGTGATTTC
This sequence comes from Hypoplectrus providencianus, assembly GCA_028566105.1. Classification (NCBI taxonomy): domain Eukaryota; kingdom Metazoa; phylum Chordata; class Actinopteri; order Perciformes; family Serranidae; genus Hypoplectrus; species Hypoplectrus providencianus. The sequence continues at coordinate 12,592,337 of JAOWBC010000318.1, forward strand.
ACAGTTTGCACTGATCTATGTGTTCAGTTTTCTATGTAGGTGTTATTTTTTTAATTTCTGATACAACTGACTGGAAACCAAATTGGTCATAGTCAAGTAAACTTAAGGCCTGAAAGGAACTGTGTGGAATCGAAGCATTTCAAGGTCCGTTTGTCAGATTGAAAGGAAGGATCCATTCCACTCCTGAAATCGGCTTAGCTTCGGAAAAGAAAATACTTCTGAAGGTTGTGTTATTGCCAAGACTTGCAGACTGAATGTTAGAAAATCCAGACATTTTATGTATTTCCTATTTTTTAACACTGTCTCATTTTATTACATTTTCTTTGGGCCAATGCCAGACATTAGTGTCAGGAAGTAGATAGTCTTATACAGCAAAGAATCACCATTCACAGATATTTCTACAATGTGCTATGCTTTTGAACTGCAGTAGGAGGTCAGCACTTGTGACCATTGCCTTTTCCTACTGTAGATTTTATAAAATAGATATGAGGTACCAGCGACGTTGTTGGAATAAAATATCATAATAAGGATTCCTTCGCACATACATATAGGACTTAACAATCAGACCAGACTTAGTGGAAGATCACCATAAGGAATGTCATTGAATCATTTAAATTCATCAACGATTAGTACATAATTGACATACCGTAAGTATGTATCTAGCCTAGTATTACACTCAGAGCTAATATGCTTTTATAAGATATTCATGTGTGAAATATATTAACATTACACTGCATGTGAGTTTTTCTGAAGATGTTGCTTTAGAGAAGCTTTTTATGCATCTTCTCTCAAGGACTGTTGCCTGACACTAATATATTTGTTAATTTTCTAATTATAATTGCAAGCCATAGCCTTTGAGGCTATGCTTTAGTCACACTCCTTATTAAAAATTAGTTTAGTACCAACATTTTTGGTATGCGTTTGGGACTGCAGACTTCAAAAGCTGTTGTGTGTTGTAAGAGAGCCACATTATTTGCTGTTGGGCTTCTTTGTCCCTAATAGCTTGAGCTACATGAGGTGTGAAATTTTGTGTTAAAAAGTAAAATCAAACCAAATGTTTAGTAATTGCCACCAAAGACCTAATACACTTGTTTCTTTGATGTTGTCAGTACAAAGTACCTGTAATTTTGTGCTTCACTGTCCAGAGAAAACTGGTCGTATTGTGAGAATCCAGAGTTTCCTTCCCAGTCACTCAGCTGGATCCTTAGTTTGTAGGACTGTTGTGTTGTGAGTCTGGAAACAAATTCATTTCCTAACCAGAATTCACCTGATGGTTCTCCAAACCCCTGAAAAGACGAAAAGAGAAGTTTATTTAAACCTTGTTGAACCACTGCAGGAGGGCCTTGTATGTTGCTTTTTCCATTAAAGGGAAACTCTGCTTTTTTTTGCGGGAGAATAGTGTTTGGCTTCCCTCCATGATGCCAGTGCCCGGAGCTCCCCACTCATTTGCAGATGCTGGCAACATGGACGGAAGCCAAGCACAGTTCATCTGCATATACTACCCACACTGCAGTAAGAGAATGCTGGTTGCTAATCTGAAAAGTTGTTTATTACAGGAAATGTTATTTTCCCTGAAGCTGAATTATAACATCAAAATATTCAAAATACTTTCAGCAGTTATATAAACAAATCATGTTCACAATGAGATATTCATAAGAAAATGGTTTAGTTCAAACTAAACTTGCATTGTGTAAGAAATAAAGGAAATGGCATGAATGCTTTCCTCTGTAACGATTGCTCTGTAGGGACTTCAGACTCTTTTTGGGGTGTTGGCCCATCTATCTCTCACTTGGCACTGCCATTACTGGCCTTTTTTTGGGAGTGATCTCGACTCCTTTCTCGGATTATAGATTCGAAGTACAGTTGCAGATGCACTTACAGAAATGTTGGACATGCTGCCATTGAATCTGGTGCTTGACAGAAAGTAAATTGTAGTGATTTCAAAATGTTTAAGGTGCCATGCTGTTATTTTTTTTCATGGATAATTGATTGTGATCACTTAGTTTTTGGTGTTTGTAGTTGCAGTTTGTCCTTTATACTTTTGATAGCACATCGGAATTGCCTCAAACAGCACTGAATTACAGGGCTTTAGAGCACTTCTAGCCAAAACCAAATCTGTTCACTGTACTGTGTATTTGGACTAAAAACTGTAGCCTAGGTTATATTTTTAAAGGAGGAATTTCTTCTTGACAGCTTTACCTTTTTGTACTCTTGCCACGTACGGTGAAAGTCAACATGGCCATCAAAGCGTTTTTGTATTACTGTCCACCCACCTCCTTCTGTCTCCATGTCACAGAAAGCCTTCAAACACAAGAAAAAGGAGTTGCTGTAATAAATTATTCAAAATTAATTCTCTTCAAAGAAACCATGCTCATTTATAATTTTTATTTGCCTTCTTATTTGAGTTTGGTCAAAACAAATGTTAGTTTGCTGCCAGGGAAGGGACAGAGAATTCAGGTCCAAGTTTATTCGCTGAAAAGTTTCTCAGGAGATCACAGTTTTAGTTCAAGCATGCACATCATTAATGGAAGTCTGAGAACATTTTAATCTAACTACTGAGCCCTCAAACACAATACTGTTTACTGAGAGGTTTTATTCAGAAGGTTGTGTTAATGTGGGTGGGTCAGTGTCACTATGAATCAAATAAACAGATTTATTTTACCTTAACCTCTATTGTAGTGTTGGGTAATGTGAGGGTATAGACTCCACTCTGGGTGTTTCCTGATTTGAAGACAGCAGCGCAGTCCATGAATGTAGTTGGAGTGTCTTGCATCATGAAGGTTTTGCCCCCTACAGAAGACATTTGGCATTTTGACTGTCCTATGTTATTAAGTTCAAATCTCTATTCATTGCAAGTCCACATGATTAGATTAGATTGTACAGGTGTTTAAATTATGTCCAACAGCTATAGCAGGAATGGGTATGGATGTTTTTCTGATATCAATAATAACAAAGTTAATAGTGCATCTAAGAGGTTGTGATGACCTGAAGTGCAGACTCACCTCGAGACGATCCGACAGAGATGCTGTGAATGAGGTTGTTCACAGTGTCCAGTAGCTCCTGTTGCTGATGCTGCAGTAAAGTGTTGTTGGAAGAGACTTTGAGCAGCTGGTGCTCCAGCTCACCTATTATGGCTGTCTGCTTCAGTATCAGAGCCTGAAGCTGCTCTTTCTCCTCTTGAAGCAGCTTCAGCTCCACCTGCCGCTGCTCCTGCATTTCCTCAACCTTTTTCTCCAGAAAACTAAATTGCAGGCAAGAAGTTCAGCAGAAAATCCATTGTTTTGCTTTGCACAATTGCACAAAACTACAGATAATTATTATCAGAGATTTTATTATTCAATTTGTATCCTCACCTGTTTTTGTCATTAAGCTTGATGATGTCATTTGTCTGGACAATAATCTGTTTTTCCAACTTATTGGTTGATAAGGAGTTTTCAAGAAGTTGACGTTCAAGTCGAGTTGTGTGTTGAATTACCTAAAAACAAAAGACCAATATGAAGCAGTCAACTTGTGCTTTGTCCAAGAGGTAGCTTTTGAAATGAGGTAACTAACTTGTAGATAACCAAAGCTACTGAAGGCATCTTATTTAATTTGCTTTTAGCCAGATGGTCTAAGTGAGTTAGATTTCCCTTTTGTAAACATTTTTTCAGTGTTAATGTTTTGGGATGTCATTTTAAAAGTAGCATAGGTGTATACTATAATATAGGTGTGATTCGTCAGCCAAACTCTGGTGAGCATAAAAAATGTTCTTGTTGTGTGAAGGCCTTTGCCTCAAGAAGGGCTCAAGATTTTCCAGTAATGCCATTTGTTGTCCACAAAGGACAGCAAGGTCCCAAGTTATTTCAGGTTGTGTATTCCAATTGACATCTTCCTTTGAAATTATACAGTTTCATCTGAAATGTCCCAATTATATTGTTCAACATAATAATATATGACTTACAGTAATCTTGAAAAAAAAACGTAAACAAACAATCCAAAGTTTGTCTAGTCAAAAAGCCACTTTTTAAATACCGGTAATTCAGAAAGGCTTCATTCAGGCTTCTCTTTTCTATTATTTTTTTCACCAGCCCCTGTTTCACCTCTAAAGTGAAGAGTAAACATTTGCAAAATGGAAAAATGTGACAGGAAAGAACAACCATTTTCCAATACAGCAGACATACCTGAACAAGGGAAACATTCTAATCCACCTATTTTCACAGACAGATGTATTGAACTGAGCTCTGGGGTTGGGGACCTTGCCTCTAATTTCCCAGTTCGGAGGAACTGAACTCAGCAAAAAGCAGGTTGTTTACATGGATCCTAGCTATGTGTCTCCAATGGAGCTGTTGATGCCTTTGAACAGACGGATGTCTGATTGTGACAAACTGATAGACCCTTTCTGTGGGAATACGAGTGTGCTAATAACAGGAAATGCTGTACAGTTGGCTCACATAAGGTCATTGACGTGTAGCCACAATAATAAACTGACGCAGTCATGCCTGTTTTTCCCTTATTTTTTACATTATTAAATGGAGTATTTTGCACTTAGATTTTCATCTTAAAATGAAAAAGGACTGTTAAACATATTAAGGTATTGATTCAATAAAACAAAGCAGCTTTCACCACCTCTCATGAGCATGTTTTTCTATTAAGAAGCCTGTGATACTTACATTTGAACTGTTTAGACACTTTGACTTTGACTTTGACGGTGTTTTGCTGTATAGCATGTGTCCACTCTTTTGTGTTTACTACTTTAGTATATTTACAGTAGCTGCAGCCTTACCTGTGCCTCCACGTTGGTCAGTTTCCTTGTTTGCTCTGCAGTTTGACTCAGCAGGTTTGTTCCAATTTCAATCATTGTAGCTGTGTGGTTGTGTACAGCCGTCTGTTGGATTTGGACCATGTCCTGCTTCATGCTGTCCTGGATGTAGTTTTCAAGCTGCAGGACAGAAAACGACAATAAGCTTGTGCCTAAGGGTCACTGGCTAGGTGTGATTGCCAGAGGTTTTATTGTGCATGCATAATTCTGTATTACATTCAGAGGGTAGTTTACAGACTGACAGCTGGGTGCTGCTCACTTAAACTGCTTCTGCTTCTTAGGCACAGAACAGCTCTGTTTGTTCCTTGAGTTCTTGAGCAACCCCAGTCTTGTAGCTTGTTCTTTTTATGTTGTTTTGATGATTCACCCTGATGGTTCAGACACTCAAATCAAGGACAGTGATTTAATTGTTTATTACACTGATTGGAGTGCAACTCAGAGTGAAGCATTTGAAGTTTAGTTTAGCCAGGCTACTTAAGTTAACAAAAAAACATGTTCAAACTCTGGAAAGTATGTAGTGTTAACTTTCTATATTTAACTCCCAATTTAAGCACCGACCATATGGTCTTGCTGGAATAGATCGCCATTTTCTATATTTTTCTTATTTTCTTATCTTAACATTGGTCTCCACATACTATTTTAGCAGCATAGGGGTGTAAGTAAATATTGATTCCCCTTAAGTAGCCTATCAGTGTTAGGATTTGGGCTGGTGTCTTGTTTCAGAAGAACTGTACATATTTTGATGTAATACTTTATATGCAAAGATCGGTAGCAGACACTATGCACACAAAGTAGTGGTATGATGCAGTATGTTACCTATCACTATGATAAATAGCTATACAGATCTTTTTTTGTCTTATTGTGTAAAATAGTTAACATTTTTTAACTCAGATTTTATGCAAATAGCGGTATGACAAGTATAGTTTTCCCTGATAGTATTTTCTTAATTGGAAGAAAATGCTTTGCTGGCAGTATGGCAGTGTATTTATTTGTAACAAATTTATCATAATGTGTATTATATTGCCACATACTTATTAAGACACAGCCCTATGTCAAATGATTAGGTAGTTTGAAAAAATCTCCACCCCTACCATATGCCATCTTACTTTTTTGCTTACTTTAAAACTTCTTTTGCTCTGATGTTAAAAACAGACGGCATTGGGGAATTTACATGAAAATTTAATCAACTGTAAAATGCAGACAATTTTTGAATTTGCCAAAATGAGGATGTTAAATTAAGTAAAGCAGGATTTTTCTCACTGTTTTAAGTTTTTTTTTCTCACAGAGCCAACAAGTCAACAAATGTATGCATTTGTTATTTATATAATCTTACAAAACATTTACAGTTCAAGAATACAAGGAATAATACAATGAACGGAGTAGTCATCAGGGTGGGAAAAGGTCAATGTTTCATCTTTACGAGATCTGTTCTTATCTACCTTACAGTATTGCCAGATTTAGACTGAGACCAATCATTAAGTTATTTCCTGTACGGTGTTCCTGAGTGGCAATCAGGTCACACGACTTGTAAACAGGATGGAAGTGTTGAGTGAGGAGTTACATCCTTCATGACACTACGACATGCGTGTGCAACTGGAAACCGGTGGCAGTTAAATATATTTGTCATCTACAGTAAGTTTGCATAGTCACTATTGTTATTTACTCGTCAGTCGGCAATGAAACCCCAAACAGACATTTTATTTTCTTATGGAAAATACAAGTAACATCGGCATTAGTACTGATTTTGTTTGGCTTCCTTTCACAAAGTTTAATTTGTTTATGTTCTTGGAGACACAAAGAGACATGTGGAAGGTGGAAGGCTGTCATTTGTAATTGTTGGCAGGATGTCCTATTGACAGTCAGTGATCTAATCAGTTGTTTACTCTGTGTGACTTTAAGGCGTCAGTAAGAAATGACTGTTTTCCTCGACAAATTGTTATCCTCAATTGTCATCAGCCGCTGCAGGGTAAAAAATAATTTTAATCTGTTATAAATTTAAATACATAAATCAGGCATGACATAAGTCTGTACTGTGTACTGATTAGATTTTCCTTAACTAAAACTAAAAGCCCAGAAAAGGAAAAGTTGTGGATTATTGGGAGGCTAATTTCTGTAGACATCCTGAATAGGATGATGTGACAGCAGTGTGAAATCATTTAAGCTGTAAAGTGACTGATTCCTTCAAAGTAGACAATAATTGCTTGTCTGCTCGGGGTTTGTTCAATCTATTCAAGCCTGTAGATTCATCCAGTCACTCCTGTAAAAGAGGTTTCTAACTCTATTGAGGCACATCCCTGATTCAGAAAAGTAATACATTATCCATTCATCCATCAATCCTATATTCCCTATCCTGTTCATTTTTTTTACGGTCATGAAGAGCTGAAACCTTCACATTTAGTAGGTACATTTTACCCTCAGCACCTGTCATCAAAATTAAATGAACCCACAAAGGAATTAAGCATGCGCCTAACGTTTCAAGCCAACAGCTGCTACAGTATTTGTTTTCTTTAATGTCTTACTTCAAAAGAAAAGTGGCTTTCTAATTTTATCTGTGATGACAGAAGTTGTTTCCCCAATATTTTTTCTTGGTCATTAGTGGCGAAAGCAAACTTGCCAACTGGCATTTTCAAACTCTAATACTTCCACTTTGTTAAAGAAATAGTTCACATTTTGTAAAGTGGGGTTGTATGACAAACTTATTCATAGTCAGTGTATTACCCTCAGGTGAAGGCAGAAGGTGTACCTCGTGTTTGGTAAAGAAGACAGACAAATTACCTAAGCAGAGTACTGTAGTGTATGGGAGGAACAAAAAAAGAAACACTTAAAAAATAATCAAATATCTGTTTAATATAAATATATCTACAAAATATCTCCAATTTTCCTGTGGTCAGATTACCCTTTCTAATAGGGAACTGATGCCATTGTATGCTCTCTTTACGAAGCTATTAGACTTCTCTGAACATGACAATAATTTTACGTAGCAGAACATGGGAGATGATAGCCTATATCACATTTGTCCATTAGGTTGTCTTAATACAAACTTTTGAAACACTGTAGTCCCGCAATAACACAAACAATCTAAAAATGTTTTACCTACCATGGCATTCTTGGCGACTGATAGACATTCACAAAGTATTGTTCTTCTACTTTGTTAATACTGAGACAAAGTATGGTATATTACTCGTGACACTTTGTGTTATATATGTTGTATGTTGTAGTACTGAAACAAATCAGTTCTGTTATTTATGGCAAAAGATTGAAGTTAATTTTAAGAAAGAATGTTTGTGTTGTTGTTTGGTGTGAAACTTCAACAAACACACCAAAGCTGTGAATTCTTCTCTCAACATTTATCTCCCCGTGTTAAAAAAATTAATTAATTTGGCAATGTCACACAACAAAGGAAGTTAATTGAGTTACACTGTTAGTCTTATAAATCAGCAGTGTTTCTATGTATGTAAGACAAATGTAACCGGGTCATGTCAGATCTTCTATTGGACTTTGACAAATGTTCACTTGTGCTGGGCACTGGCTTTGATTTCTGGGGCAGCACTTGAGCGTTTGTACCCTCCGAGCTCTCCTGTGGAACAGATCAGAGCTTTTTTCATGCTATGAGACCAGAATTGTGTGATCAAGCTGCAAGGTGTTTTTTTTTTTTGGCTTGTCTGGCTTGTCTTGTATAGTTAATCATCACACTCTGAAGAGGGAGAAGAAACGCAGCTAGACAAGAGGCCGTTCACTTCTTTCACTCGCACAAGTAATGGCTCAGCAAACTGAAAGGGAAGCGTGCATTCCTCCAGTGGACACCTGTGTCGAGTCTTTGTCAGTCATCAAAGCCATTATGTCCTTCTACACTGAATGAAAGTGTCTCACAGACATTCAGCACATTTGTATTCATGTCTGCTAAATCAGAAAAGAGATTAAAAACATATATATGACTGGTTTATTATATATACATATATATTTAAGAATACAGTATGTGTCCGATAATTAATTTTAAAAAAAGTCAGCCATATTGCTGCTAAACCTTTAAATACAACTTTCCAGTGTGTGCTTGTTATTGTCATTTCAGACAATATTATTGTATATCATAATGTCTTGATATATGATTTTACCAAATTATGATTCCATTAAAAGATGATAAATGATCATATGGAATTATGGCCTATCCCTAGTTACAACTCTCATGTGTTTGGCCCAGTAAAGCAGTTCTATAATTTTAATTTAATTATGTGGTATTTTTCAAGACTTACTCATTTAAGTATTGCACCAAACAAAGGGCCAGTGGATTGGTAAGAGCCTGAATAAACTGCCCTTTGCATGACAACAAAAACAGCAGCTACCCTTACTCAGTTACTCAGAAAATACTTCTTTCTTGTTATTCTGGATGTTAAAACTTAAGGATATTTCACATGCTGAAGTACATTAGATAATTGTAAAAAAGTTCTAGTGGCAAATCTGGTCTACATTTCTTCCAAATTATTCTTATGCTCAATATGAGGTGTTTCTTTTAAAATTCTGCTATATTTCCTCTCCAGAAAATTGGAAAGAAAGTATCTACGTCTCCAGTGACACCTGTGTAGAGGGAGTGTAGCTCTTCAGCACATATTGTCCTCTCACACATCACTGACTGTCTCAAAAAAATAATTTCCTTTCCCTCTGAAACTGTAACCCTTTAACATCATAGAAGTAACAAAAGTTTACCTTAAGGAGCCACTGTGTGTTGTTCTCCATGATGATCTCCAGTTGTTCCAGCCTCTGAGCCGACTCCTCGTTGTCCACAGGTCCATCCTCTTGAACTGGGTAGTTGTAGTTGCTGCTCTGGGTTTGGCAGTTTTCCTGCTCAGGCAACAAAAAGGTGTAGCTACACGGCCCGTTTTGGATCTGATATTGTCTCTTACCCACGGCACTGTATCCTGTCCCCAGACCAAGGCAGAAACTTAAAACTAGTAAGTCCACATTTAGCATCTTCATAGTAGAGCTCAAGGAAAAATAAAGTGAGTAAACTGAGATGTATCTCCTCTAAATGCCTTGATGTCTTTCCCAAACAGCATCCAAATGTCCTCTAAAGGTTCTGCAGATTTGTTTTGTTACCCCTCAGTTGTAGGAGGAGAAAAAGCCATCAGGAATTAGAGGTGGTGTATCATTCCCTTCAAGTTACCGGTGCCAGACTGCATGTGCTCGCTTTGCATCAAGCCCCCAACCAATGGCTTGGAGTCCCGAGGCCTCTGTGATTAGCTAACTTTGAGTTGAAACCACTCCCCCTTCTCTGTGGCCAGCCACCGTGAAGAGCACTGAAGTGGAGATTCCTTTCAGTACACACTCACTTAACAACACAGAGGAGCAGATGTACACACGTTCCACTATATCCTCTGTAATACCCACATGTTTTTTTCTCCTCTAGTCGAACAGCTACTCAGGATGCAGCTGTCCAGCCGCAGCACACTCTGTGATAGTAACAGTGTCCATCCCATTCATTGAAAAATGTTTCCCGGCCTACAACAAACACACTTTAAATGGAAGATTCAGAAGAAAAAGGCCTCTTTTCAAATGACAAACTCTTGCTCTTTCCACACATTCTCCTACTTTGTTGTGATAGGGAGCTTAGTCTGCAGTATTCTGATTATTATTTATTATATTATTAGAATTCTCAAAACAAAATCCACTATAAATCTCTCCACTTTACCCAGACCTTTGTCTGCATTTTTATTAACACACTTTATTTCACAAGTTCAGAATGTTATAAAACAGTCCAAAATTCCCAGATCTTCCTTTGGCTCTCAGGGTCCATAAAGCCTCATGTCATCTGTTATTGGTACAAACTGAAGTTGCCACTTGACGACCTCTGACCACAAAATAGTCATTGCTTTTTTTAATCTGCTATCTGCTTCAGGATAGATTTATGCAAGATTCAGAAGAAATGTACTTGGTTGATCTCTCTCTGAGTCACAAGTGTTATGAAGAATTATTGTCTAACCATTACAGATCATAAATAGTTTGAGAAAGTTTGTTTCTGTTTTTGTTTTGAGAAAATGCATTTTTTAATTGCAGGCTGCCTTGTTAAATTGGAGAATGTTTTCAGCTTTTGAAAAGGTGTTGGTGTTTCTTCTGTCCAGTCTCAAACTTCATTGTCTGCAGTCCCACACAGAGAAAGTATTTCATAATTAATTTTGATTGTGTGTAATACTGTAATACTCTCAGACTTGATACCAATACAGATTCTCGAAAAAGATTGGATGTTTTCCAGAATTATTGAAGCCAGTGCCATCTTTCTTAGGCATGCTCTGACGTTAAAGGCTGGTGTATTTTCAGACATCCGTCATGAACTACATGCCTGAAATGCTTGGTTTAGTGACTTGTTTATCTGTGGCTGACAGAAACATGGATTTCTTTCAGTCGAATATGATTCTGAAATTGAATCATTCCTGGGTTACATTTTCTGGAGAACCAGGGAGCAGGTTCATTCCAATAATGATGCAGGCATATACAAACTATTCCTATTGTGATGACCATCCTCCAAGACACAATTCTAGCAGTGTAGCGTTCATTTTGCTTGTCTGTCTGAAAGCTCTCTTGTTATAGTGGGGAACAGAATGCAGGTGTGCAGTGCAGGAAAGGCATCGACATTGGAGGATGTTTCCTTCTATACTGTAAGAATGTGGCTTCATCAAAGACTCCTCTATTGACTCCTTAGCTTCATTCTATGCTTCCCCCAAAAGTAAAATATTGAAAAAAAACAGACCCAGGGCCATCTTTTACAAATAGATTGAGCTTTATATTGTGGACTGAAGGGTCAGGGCCAGGCATAGCCACATTTCAGTGCACCATTTCCATTTTTGACAGGAAAGCCTTACATTCACACACTGCAGTTGGATAGAAATACCGAAACAGAATTGTAGGAAGTGGGCTGATGTAATAGTTACTGTATAAGGGAAATGCAACATATTTAAGGCACATTACCAAAGAGGAAGGACTTGTCGTCATCCCGAAAACACTGATTTTTTTTCAGGTGTTCAGGCTGAATCATTCAATGGCAAAAGCACTATGAGCAGACAATTTGACTTCTGATAACTATAAAACATGCATGGTTTTCAGTAAACAGGGCTGTACATTTATTCTTGCCTGGTATTGGTTGTTACAGAGCTGCACAAGCTGTCTGCCTTTTTCTTGTGCACAAAAAGAACAATTTAACTGTATGTTGGGGGCTGCAGTGATATTGATTGTGTTGTCAGTAAGAATTTACCATGTGGAAAATAAATAGATTTTTGCTGGCACTTTACAATGCACCTCATCCATGTTGTAGCAATTAAAAGAGTGTTTATCAGAGAAAGCTTGTTCCTACTGGCATCTCCATGAGCCATCCTCTCGAGATCTGAGACATTCAGCACTGTGATAATGACAAATAAAAGAAAAAAAAAACCACAGACTTCAGCTTGCAGCTACTGTTTGGGTGAATATTTAGTATGTGTATGTGGGTTGTGGAAAATGTATCTTTAATGCAGTAGTATACTGGATATTAATTTAAATTATGCAAATCCAAACTGCTGTACAAAACACAGCAGAAAATGTCATAGTACTTAAGATAACAATGTGTCTAGTAACACTTTAATTATATCTAAGTACTGTAAGTACTGTAATTTGAGTTTTTAAAATATGACACACTTCTCTCAACATATATTCTTAAATTGGCCAGGCTACTTGTACAGTCTTGACTAAATATAGCATTCTGAGCAGCAGAATACTCATTGTCTGACTATATTTCTGGTATAAGTATTTTGTATAGACCTTTTTCATGTTGCCAAAAAACCCCCCAGCACATTTAACCAATAAATATTGTGTAAAACAAAGAAAAAAATAGTCTTAGATAAATTAATATTTAAATGAAATAATATTCCCATGACCATCTATTTAATTAACACCTTTTGTTGAACTTCACACTTGCATGGTGGTAATTAAATTATGGTCCGTGCAAGTATTATCTAGTGTACGGACTCCTTCTGCCTTTTTCTCATGTTGCCTGTTATATTGCACTGTTAATCCTCTTTTTATAGCCTTTTTTGTCACAAAATAGATCCTACATCTTCTCCAACCCTTCCCTTAAAAGTGCACACTGTGGGTTAATGTTAACCTGACCCTGTCTTTGAACCCTCTAACAAATGTGTGATTACTTGATGTAAAGTGAAACCTGTGTGAACATTGACAAAGGACTAAAAGCCTTAAAGCATGTTTCCTGGCATTCAACTTTAGAGCAGTTAGTCCCCTTCAGTTTAGCAACTGACCCTTGCTGGATACGGAGCAGGCCCGTAGTAAACGCCTTGAGGATCACTCACCAAACCCAAAAAGAAACAGAAGCTTAAAGAGACTCTCTCATTTAGTCAAACAGAGTTGACGATTCTCCATGAAGGATGTGGGCGTGGGAAATTAAAACTGGACACACAGGACATCACCATAGTTCCTCTCAATGCCACAAACAGTGATTGAGGAGTCGTTATGGTTAATGTCATTCTGATGGATTTGTAGTTTGTTTGTTTTTTTTAATTGTTATTTAAAAAGTGTCAGGCTTCCTTAAATTTGTAAGTCAACTAAAATAGTAACAACTGCATTTTTAATTCTTGTATTTTATTCTTGTGTCACAAACTGCAGTAAACACAGCAATTACTTATGTCCACTCCTCCAACAAAGGTTCATTACTATTTAAATTGTCTGTAATGCATTTAATCTTTCTCTAGCTGCTGTGTTTCAGGTGCCTCAAAGCCAAACTCTTGCAGCTTCTTCATTGTCACCAGCAGCCACCTTCAGGCCAGTTTCAGTACTGAATCACAGTTTTCAAATTTGTGGCTACAAATTAGGATCTTCGGGGTTTAAGTGAATATATGATTTATTTATCAGGGGCAGCTGCTAACTTTAATCAACACCAGTATCATGTAAATGTACCTTTGAACAGGCCAAGGTAACTTCATCCTGTTTCTGACTAACAAGCTTTAAAATGTATTTAGCACACAGACACAAAAGGTGGCCTCACTCCACTCATCAAACTTGAGACAAGAAAAACAAAAAAGTGCATTTTGAAAAATGTCAAACTGTAGCTTAAGGCTTCTGCAAAGTGAGACCAACCAAGTTTTATGAGCTTGTTTTAGAAGTGTTTTTGGATGCTCTTCAGTGAGACATATTGAGCTGTTGTCAATTCTTCAGGTGTTTGTCTGGAACAGAGAAGCTGAAGTTGATCTGTTTCTGTGTCACTGTGTCCTGATTGTTCCTCTCTGAAAAAAAAAACAACAGCTGCTTTTTGGTCTTTTTAACTAAGTTTCTGTTTCCAGATCTGTCGTCTACAGAGGCACCTCTCTGCTGGGGAGCACCAGCAGGACCTGTTCCAAGACCAACCAGCCATGTTTGTGTCCCAGCACTCCCAGCCACCCACTCAGAGTCTGGCGGAGCTGATACGGCTCTGTGGAGGAACCGTCTGCAAAACCGTGCGTCAGGCTGGCATCTGCATCGGGAAGTACAGCGGCAGGAGACCAGATGGGAGCAGGATCCTGTCTGAGCAGTGGGTGCTGGGTAAGTATTTTATTTTCAAACTTTATGTTCAAAGTTAAGTTCATTTATGATCCCATCATTATTTGTTTCTCACATTGTTTGTGGGTTTTTATTTCAGATAGTATCACACATTTGAAGCAGCTGCCGTATGATGACTACGACTTGGAGTGAAAGCTGTGATTTACTTTAGACAGTGCCTGGTCACACACCCCTCTACCTTACAGTGTTCCTCGTGTGCAGGTTTTATCATTTTGCTCCTGTTCAGAGACTTTACATTCATTGTCTGAAATATTCAGTTTTTCAAAGAACTTTAGTCCCTGGTTACTATGGAAACCTGCTTCTCTGAGAAATGTCAACTATTCACCAATTCTTCTTATATGTGTCCGTTATGTTTCAATTACTGTGAAACATAACGGACATATTGCACGAGACCCTTGGTTATTTCCTTTTTTCAAATAAGGTATTTACAGACTGTTTTACTGTTTAACAAAAAGGCGAGCTTTAGCTTTGAGATGGTTTTTTATATAACAATGTGATCTTAAAAATACATACTGAGCCAGTAATACTCTAATGGAGATCATACACTGTATCCTTATTGACATGTATTGTGATGTTATTGTTAATAAATACTTTTTAGAATTTTAGACTTTTGTCTTTTTTTCTTTGATTTTCAGATGTTTTACTTTAAGTGTCTGAATGTATTGGGATAAAAGACACCCTTTGGAGAATACTGTCTTGGTTTTTGCACAGCACAGTGGTTTGATGGATCAATCTGTCAAAAGGGTTGTCAGAGTCCACAATGCAGTGTCACTGGGTGACAGACAGATGATAGAGCTGATGTATCATCTTGGACTCACATTTGTCAGTCATGTTTAGGCACCATGGATGGAGTAAGAAATTAAATCAACCACTATAATTCTTTACTTTAATGTATGATAATCTTAATAAAGACAATTTACAGTTTTGACATACACACCACTGTGTCCTTTTCCCAGTGGGGGACATGTAATGACATGTAATCATTCAAGTACTGTACCTAATTAAAATATTTTATTCTATTTAATATATATATATATATTTATTTATTTTTTTTTACATCTTTTTCTCTTTTTTGGGCAGGGGGGCTTATGGGGTTTTACTTCTGTACTTTCACTGCAATACAATTTATAAAGCAGGACCTTTAAATTTAACATTATTACAACACGCATCTGTAGTATTTTAGTTTCATTATATTCACGAAGGGTAAATAATGGTGACATTGTAATAGGTGACATTGCCTCTTTGCCTTTTGGAGCCACTACATCAAGACCCACCCAGTGTAATAAAGAGCTTTATTATTTATTTTACTCCAAGTCAGCAAAATATGGCTGATAGTTTATTGAGCAACACCCTCTGTAATCTCCCCACCTGCAAAAGCATTAGTAAAATAATCCAATACTATGTGTTTTGTGGTGAGGGACTTTTCATATAAGTAAACATTGACAAAAGATTAAATGAAATATTAAAAAAATGAATCCTGGAGGGAATGCTTGTGAAAGGTTGCTTCTAAAGTAAAATATATTTCAGTAAAATATTTTTTTTTGTGAGTGGTGAAAATAAAAATATTAACACAAATAATTGAACACAAAAAGTAAACATTAGTTTGCCATCAAATAATAAAATAATACAGTAGTTTCAATTGTAGAAAAGTATTTCTACGCCGTAGTTATAGTTATTTTAGTTAAGTTAAAGGTCAGAGCACTAATTCAATTATTGGCTTTATGTAGTTTGTGTAAAATAGTGGACAGGCACGTACAACAAGGAAATAAGCGTTATAGCCCTTTAATATCATATAATTCATAATACGCCCCGCCTATTGGCTGGACTATGATACGTCATCCGACCAATCACCTTCACTGATGTTACATTACGTAGGCATTACGTAGGGAGGCGTGTGTGACATTTGCTGCAAGAAGCTAGTTTATGAACAGCTAGTAGCCGGAAAAAGAAGCAGAATTAAGGAAAAAAAAGATAATATTTGCCTTTTAACCACCGAGCTGAAGTTTACGTTGCACTTTGCTATTAGATCTGCATTAGAGAAGACAATTTATATCAAATGTAGCGTAAGGTGAAACTTCCTGTCCTGCTAAACACGTTAAATAGTAGGCTAACGCTCTTTTTTTTTTAATCTCAACTTATAAATGTTCGGTTTGAGGTAGTTTTCTAGTTTGCTCCACTGGCATGCTGATAATAGTCCGTTAACTGCAGCTATTTGTTTATATTTTCTGTTGCAGCCTGTGTTAACGTTAGCGCTTAAGCCGACTTGGCTAACTGCCTTTTGCACACAAGGTTAAAATTAGCTTTAGCCAGCTAGCTCCTCACTCCCCTTTCTGCTGCAGCTTTCTCACTTTCTTATGCTGACTTGTCAGGACAGGTGTGCTGAAAGTAGGCCAGGTGTGTTGTGGGATAGATAGGGTCTGTAACGTAACCATACCGTTCAGAGAGTAAGTTCTACAGTCTACTTCAGGGATTTTTTTGTTACTTTAGTGCAGCCAGAGGTGGGACCATGCTGCTCTCCTTGGTTGTGCACACATACTCGCTGCGGTACTGGTTTCCAGCCACGATCATGCTGGGAACAGCCCCAGCTTATCTACTGTCATGGGGGGCCTGGCGCTTGCTGTCAACTGTCTTACCTGCGAGGATGTATCACAAGCTGGACGACCGGCTGTACTCCATATACCAGAGTATGGTCCTGTTCTTCTTTGAAAACTACACAGGAGTTGAGGTGAGTGAGTTTCACTTATTAACTGCATGTGCATTGCAATGCATCTGTTCTATTTCTCTTCTCCTACTGTCGCCATGTGTGGAAATATGTTTATTAAGAATTGAGAGCTGTGCACACTAATATGTAGTCTGATCGTAGAAAAATAATTAATGTGAGTGAAAGATGCCTTTGACTGGCTGTTCCTGCAGGCCTTGAACATGCAATTAATATAACATTCCCTACAGACCAATACATTTTTTCATGTGTCTGCATTTGGAGTAACCTTCAAAATAACAAACTGACAAATGGAACCAGACACAGAGGCATAAAACAGTATCTTGAAGAACCAGATTAAGGCAAGAATGTCTGCATTCTTTTGCCTTGTTGCCACTCCTTGTGCCACTGGTATTTGTGTAAGTTTGGGTTTGCTGTAAATGAATATGTCGGTGATAAACCATCATCTATGTTATGATGTAATATAGTGTAACATACTACCCCACCACCTCAAGGCTTCATAAATACATGAAAATGAACCTTTTTAATGTTTCACCTTGGCTGCTGCAGTCTTCACATGCTTAGTTTTTACAAAATTGGTCAGAATCTGTCTGAACTATCAGCAAATCCATGATATGATGATCCATATTTTTCAGAACATGAATACATATAACCTGCTTTCTTTCTCTTCTTTTTTTAGATTGTTATATATGGAGATATACCAAAGAACAAAGAGAATGTGATCTACCTGTCTAATCACCAGTGCACAGGTAAAATTTGGGTTTTAAAATGTTACAATAAAACACTGACTGAAGTAAATATCTAATATCTAACATTGGCTTTCTTTATAGCTGACTGGATAATTGCAGACATGCTCGCCATCAGGCAGAGCGCTCTCGGACATGTCAGATACGTCCTTAAAGATGGACTCAAGTGGCTCCCGCTGTATGGATGGTATTTCTCTCAGGTAATGCATCTCTGTGAGTATTTGAATCTGTAAATTACAGATCTAGAGACATGAATGAACATTGAATGAAATTCCCCGCCGCTGTTCTCATTAGATAATTTTCTCGGTTTTAGCACGGAGGTGCCTATGTGAAACGGAGTGCAAAGTTTAATGAAAATGCGATGAAGAAGAAACTCCTCACTCTGACTGAATCTGGAGCACCAGTAAGTTTTGAGCCCTTTTATAATTTTTCTGTATTAGCCTGTTGACTAGATGCACATTTAGACTGTTAACTGTTGTGTCTTGCCACTCAATGGTGTTCAAGGAGAACAAGCACTTTAAAGACCTTCATATCTTCATAAAAGGTTTTTATATCATGAGCTTTCTCTTTTAACCACAGTCCGCCAACAATTGCTTTTTATGTTACTTGTCAAAAGGGGGTTGATGTGAACAGTTTGTAGACTTTGTTTTAAAAGAACATCTGATGACGCCAGTGAATTGAAAGGATAATCAGTTACTGGGTGCATTAGGGTTCAGTTGCAGTGTGTGTTATTGTGTTGAAAGGGCTTGTTTTTAATCACTTTTTGGGGATTTTGGGATTAGAGTGTTTGTGTGTGTCTGTCTGCGTGTGTGTGTATGTGTTGTGTGTTTGTGTGTGTGTGTGTGTGTGTGTGTGTGTGTGTGTGTGTGTGTGTGT
>JAOWBC010000318.1:12611756-12622394 GCA_028566105.1 Hypoplectrus providencianus
TGTGTGTGTGTGTGTGTGTGTGTGTGTGTGTGTGTGTGTGTGTGTGTGTGTGTGTGTGTGTGTGTGTGTGTGTTCCTTGAAATGTGGGAAAGAAGAAGTGATCTAGCATTAGGCATCTACATCCCCAAAAACTTGGGTTTCATTTCAGTTGGAAACAGATTTAGAAGAACCTTGTGAAGACAACTCCCTTTAAAGTTTTCAGAGTTTGGTTTCAATATTTCTTGTTCAAAAAATCCTGTTGGCATTGGAAGCTACAGTTTTGGACAGTGCCATAAAAACCAAACACTGGAGAGGCTTTGATTTCACATGTTTTTTTCCCCACAGATGTACCTTGTCATCTTCCCAGAAGGAACTCGGTATAATCCAGAGCTCAAGAATGTTATCGCTGACAGTCAGGCTTTTGCTACGAAAGAAGGTACTGGCATTGCAGCAGCCATTTACTGCTGTACTGTTGCATACTAATTCAGCACAGCCCACGCTGTCCATAAAACAGCTGACAAAGTTTTGTTG
Organism: Hypoplectrus providencianus; assembly: GCA_028566105.1. NCBI lineage: Eukaryota > Metazoa > Chordata > Actinopteri > Perciformes > Serranidae > Hypoplectrus > Hypoplectrus providencianus. The sequence continues at coordinate 12,612,267 of JAOWBC010000318.1, forward strand.
CATGACCTGTGATCACCCTGCAAGCTACTGTTTGACCAATAAGTGTCACATGAGTACAAAAAATGATAAATAAGATTAAACCACTGTTTTTTTTTTTATAGTAACATATTACAAGTGCACAAGTATGTATGCCCAATTGCTAAATAAATAATTAGTAGAGTCTTATAAACATAAAACCATCATATAAACGTTTAATCCTTTGATTAATGGTGTGATGGCAGGAATCAACCACCAATACTGCTCATTAAATATCCAGCCGGCGCAGATAAATTGTTTTAAAAAATTGAATGGATTTGCTGCTGGTCATAAAGAGAGAATTTATTGCTCTCAAAGAATCTGTCTGAAAGAGTGTTCCCTTCTGGTTATTTATTGTAGCATGAGGAAGTGAAATATAAGATTTTAAAAACTGATTATATTAAACTCGAATGTAAAATTCAGTATATCTTTTCAATTTCACAGTTAAAGACGTTTTGTTGCATCAGCATGATTATTATGTTGTTGTGGAGTTTAGGTTTACTCACAAACTGCATCCATTCTGCAGAGATTAAGCCTATCTCTGGACCACAGCTCTGAATATCACCTTCCCCCATTAATCCAAATAAATCGCTCTGGAGAGCCGACATGTGCACATGACATTATCTGCTATTAGTGAGGTATTAGTGAGCAGAGGGTGGTGCCACATCAACAGAGAAACAACAGACTGTGCAGTAACTGACCAAAACATACACATAAAGCCCACCTTCTCCCATTCATCTACCTTTCATATCCTATATTTACTTATTTTTAAGGGGATTTTAGCCGTTACTTTGGCAATGGACAGCAGAGAGGGGACAGGAAATTAAAAGGCATGTGTGGAGATGTCATGTGACAAAAGTTCCCTCTGGAAGCAGTGATTACATGTCTCTTCTTTGTGTAGTCTGACATGGCATGCTTCATATACTCTGTTAATATATCCTGTATTTAATCAAGTAATCTGATTGACTAAATGGAATATTACCTATGTTCCTCTCCAAAGGACTGGCTGTCCTGAATCACACACTTACACCCAGAATGAAGGCCTCTCACATAGCCCTGGAGTCCATGAGACACCACCTGGACGGTGTGTATGACATCACAGTGGCCTACGAGGGAACGGTGGATGCAGCAGGCCGAAGGAAACCTGCTCCATCAATGCCAGGTGAGCAGAGATCAAACCTTGGTCTTTTTCTCAGGTCAGCATTTTTATAAAGAAGACACAGACAGTTGATTTGATCTTTTCCTGGATAGTTTGTCTTCATGAGTTAACCCTCTGTACCCAAGGCAGTAATCAGGCATTTTTACTAGCTGTGACCTTGTTTTTCATTGCAATAAAAAAGTCCTAATCCTGTATGGAAACAGCACCTATGAGAGCTCAAAAATATCTCTTGTGCTGAAATGCAGTTATAAATCAGTAAATCCATATTTAAAAAAAACATTTACCATTCACTAACCTTCACCATTTTATGTTGGAAAAATAGTGAATGAAATGGAATTTATAAACTTGATATGCATATTAAGCTATTTCTATTTTTACAATCTCTTGTCCTCTCCCCTCTGCTCCGTGTCAACAACATTCAGTCCAAAATCAGCATTGGTCTTAGTCAAGTCATTCATTGCTTCCCTGTTGTTCTGAGGAGGGCTGAATTACAGTTTCTTAGAGGATATGTGTAGTAGTAGTAGTAGTAGTAGTATATTCTGCAACAGTTTTAATGAGGAATATAGAAGTGATTTGCATTGAATAAAATTATTTGAGCTTTTGTCGATTTTGCTGACAGAAGCATTTGTTACACATAATTTTTTTAAATGTGAAAATCTGGTGATCAATTCAGTTTCTTTCTTTCTCTTTGCTGTTATAAATGGTGTAATTTTGGTGACTTTTCTTTTTTAATTCAAAAAATTATTTATGAATTCAAAACATGACTTTTCCAACCCAGTGGCAGGTTGTGAAGGTCAGGGGGTTTAACAACCTAATTTGTGTAAGCTGATACAGGACACGTGCAGCTGAAATGCATTCAGGGGAGAGAGTTAGCCAGGACAGGCCCACGGTGGAAGAATCTCCCCAGTCGGCTCCAGGATGATCTTTTCTGCACAGTCATCACTCCTCTCCTGTTGTAGTATTCATAGTAGCAGACATTAGTGTGGTGGCTGTTTACACCTGGCATTGAAATGCGACCTTTATCTGGATATCCTTTGTGAATAAGGAAGATGTTAAGGCACAAAAGAGGGTGTAGTGATCTGAATGCAATCAGACCGGCCTGACCACAGCTGGAGGTGGAGCCCAAACCAATGCAAATGCAGTCTGCACAAGGTTATTTCCTTTGCGAAAATGATTTAAAAAAAAAAAAAAAAGGAAATGGCTTTTACATGGCATTGCTTCCTGTGAGTTGGAATATGTTGTGCTTGCTGTCAAATATATTAACATATTGAGATTAAACCCCAGTGCAGGAAGAATCATCATAACAAGAATGCTCATAATTAGTGTGAATGCAAAGGTCCAAGGACCTGATTACAATTTTTAATAATAAATGTAAATACCAGTTAATAATGCAGGTGATGTTTTTATTATTTTTTTTCCATGACAAAGATAAAAAGCAGAATTTAACATCGGATTTAAAAGCTGTTAGACTGTCAGTGAGCAGCAGCTGCCACTATCTCCTGTTGATCAGTGTATCCATAGACAAACAGGCGCTGCATCATCAACCCTGCAACATTGTGTACAGCGCCTCTGTAATTAATCACACAACAAACATTGCCTATTAACAGCAGTGTCTTCCTGTAAACAGCATGACTCTGGAGTTTCTGATTACTCGCTCTTCCCGGCTGTTGGACGGGCTCCGTTTGAATGTTAGAATAAAACAACATCCCGTTTGAGTCAGGAATAAACATCCATGTGTTTCTAGCAAACAGCGGAGAGAATAGAAAAGCATTCTTCTCATCATCACGCACTTCCTGGTCTCATGTGGCGAAGGTGACTTTTGTGATTACACAAGGAAGTGGAAGTGACTCGAGGCTGATTTCACACTGAGTCCTCACTAGCATCTGATAAATGTTTGTCACCAGTAAGAACAGTTTATTTCACCTTGGTGTGATGGTACACCGTTGGATTCTGGGTAGTGTGCAGATTATCTCATTTGCAGAGATTCTACTTTTGATAGTGAGTTTGGAAAATATGATGCCTTTACATACCTATCAAATCTGTCACTGTAAATCATAATAGAAATTATGGATCCAAATGTCATGCAAATTGCTGTATTGAATAGGGAACATATTAACATTCAGGTCAGTCAGGTAATCATTAAGAAATGCACATTTCTGTGAAAACTAGACCAGCATTGGACTCTGTGCAGGACCCAGCCAAGGCCAAAGGTGCGTTCACAAGCGCCTTGTGCGATCACAAGGAATTCCTGCACTTTATTGCATTCACAAGCTTTAGGTTATTGTTCAGAGCATTTAATCAACATGTTGCTGGTTGTTTCCAGTATTTGTGTGACATTGAAGAGCGAAGGAAACGGTTTAAGTGAGCCATTAAATGTGTACCGTACATTTCTGTGTTGTTGTTGTTTCTATATGAGGAGGCATTCACATGACTTATTCCCCATTAAAGGAGTAATTTTTCGAATAGATGTGACTTAACATGTTGAACAGAAGTGAAAAAGAATTAGTAGTTTGCCTCGTGATTCAGATTTACTCCATTTTTCAAAGTTCTTCTTGGTCTGTGTTACTATTTTCCACTGAGTTTCCTGATATCAGGCCAGTAGTTTTTGTGTAATCCTGTTGACCGACAATCAAGCCAAAACACGACCTTCGTGGTGGAGGTAAAAACACACAGAAAAAACACAATTGAAATTATAATAACAATGCTGCAGTGCTCTTACTCTATTTTGTCCCTTTGAATGAATGGTCAGACGAGTTCACAATAATAAATGGAGCAAATTATGCTGCTCAGCCACAAAACCTGATTGAGGCAGTTGTTATGAATACAGGTCTGCAGCCCAGCAGAGGTGTTTTCTTCCTGTTATTGGCTTCTGTGTTATATGAATGAATGAGCCCCCTGAACCTGTTTACTAGCAGTTTGATCTTAACTTAATAATTGTCATCTTTACTCAGCCTTATCAAAAGGATATAGATCAGGTGTTATTGTTTCTGGCTAGAGAGCAAAGAGTTGATTTCCGTCTTTTATGCCAGGACGTTGTTTTCAAACTGTGTTGTGGAACATTGGTCTGCTCAAACAAACATGGCCACAAAGGCTCAAATCATAGTCCTTTCTTTGGCTTCTCCATGTGTGTTCTTGTAAAAAATCAATCATGTTTGTGTGTCTATCCTCCTGAGACTTGGTCCACGATAATAAGCCCTGACAACTCAATGAAAAAGGTTGAAGTGGCACAAATTGTGCCTGAAGGTCGATTTTTACATCCGTGCAGCAGCTGATTGAGGCGCTCTCTCCGCCACTGAAGCAATCTCTCGCCTCTGACTTCGATCAAGTTTCCTCTTTTGGCCGCAGAGCCAGGTTTCCTGATAATATTGCGTGTTGTGGAAACAGGAACTTGAAGGTCTCTTGGGATACATGTGTAGCCTTGAGCGTTCACACTTGGTTACATTTTTATGTCTGACCTTCTCAGACACTTTTCTTTCTTTGCTCAGTGCTCTGACAGTTTAATTTTAACTTGACACTGAATATTTGAAAGATTTATTTTAGGAACATTTATTATGTGATACAGAAACTCGGTGGCTTTTATCTCATTTCATAAAAAAATGTGTTGAAAATGTAGTATATTTTCAGATATTGAACTGGGATTGACTTGTTTCAAACTCCTTGATTTCATTATCAGATCTGGGTATTGGTGTGATCCTGTCAGCCTGAGAATCAGTTACGAGTCGAGCCAACATTGTTGTACATTACTGGCGTGTACCCTCTAGAATCAAGCCTTGGCATGGCCGCGTCACAGCAGCTCCACTCTGTCATTGTCACCTCGTGTTGATTTTAAGTGCTCACTCTACGTGCCGTTTTGCTGAAAGGCCTTTCCTGTTTTTGTTTAGCCTCTTTATTTTTTTGTGTTTGACAGAATTCCTGTGCAAAGAATGTCCCCGAGTCCACATACACTTCGACCGCGTGGACATAAAGGAAATTCCTTCGGAGCCACTGTTTTTCCGCAGGTGGCTGCACGAGCGGTTTGAAATCAAGGACCGGTAAGTGTGTGTGGGTGGTACAATTTATCAACTTGAAATTGCATGTTATTCGATGAATACTGGAGTGAGTTTTAAAATGTTCTGCTTCCACACGCCAGCAGTGTCAAGGACAGATATGTATCACAACTTCGAAAAAACCTTGTAGATTATTCTGAAAATCTGATTATGCGCAGTTTCCTTTAGTATAAGCCAGTGGTTTTCACACAGAGGTGGAGGTCAGTAACATAGGTGAAATATAAATTCCCCGTCTAGATAATATTCCAGTTTATATTGTTACAGGTTTACCAGATATTATTCATCACAGATAACATTTAACAATTACTGTGGGAATTTAAAGTTTAAAAGTACTTTGTGAACACATTTACATAATTTTACTTTATATTCTCAATATGTAACCTAACTTAAGACCTTTCCTCACCCTCTCGCCTGCCTTAAACACACTTTGGACTGATTTGTTTAAAAAGTCTCTCAAGGACTCTGAATGGGTTTGGTGGAAACATTAAAAGATGTTATTATCTGGACTGTTGGTCAGACAAAGCATTAGAGTTCGTCAACTTGCTAAACTATGATTGTCGATTTTCCAGACATTTAGTGCATTAATCGAGAAAATTATTTGCAGATTAACAGTTTATAAAATCAGTTGATTACTTATGCTCCTAAGGCCCCTTTACATGGAATTACAGATAAAGACTTTGGATTATTGAATTTTTTTTAAGAAAATAGTTGTTGCACTGCATATATTGTTGATTGACAGAGGGTATTCTACTGAGCCTGACTGATACCACTAAGAATAGCGCCTGTGTGATTGAGGTGTAGGTTTTGTGCTGTAACTGCTTTAAAAATCCTGATGTGAACTTTTGCCAGACCGATTTTCGCAGTGTTCTGTTCCCTCATGCTTTTCTAAGAGCTGAATTCCTAAGAGAGTTATCTGTCTTTTCAAAGGCTGCTGACGGATTTCTACGAGTCGAAGGATGCAGACAAAACATGCAAGTTCCCCGGAGAGGGCAAACATTCTCCTCTGAACCTTTCTAAAACCCTCCCATCAGTGATGATCTTGGGGGGACTGACACTGCCATTACTGCTGACGGAGAACGGCAGGAAACTGTACGTGAGAACCTGGGTGTACGGGACACTGCTGGGCTGGCTGTGGGTAAACGCTTTTCCTTAACGAACAGGGCAGGGGCTGCCACGATGAGACGCACAAAAGACATGGGGAGAGACACTGCCATTTTTCCTGCATCGCAAACAACACAAGGTGTGTTCCAGATGCAGAGCAGTGTCTGATAAGAGGCTCAGAGATTTACCCCACATGTCCGGCTCACTGATGACCTTGAGCTGAAAGCTGAACGGAGATACGAAGAAATGTTAAGCTTTTTGTGCTACGTGTTCCCACGCGTTGTTTGGATTTGCAGCCTGAAATGATAAGATACATGAGAGGAATGGGTGAGAAGTATTCTCAAAAAATACCCCTTATTTACTATCTAATAAAAGAAAAATATATACTTATCTTAAAATAATCCCCCCTTCATCAAATTTAGCCAAATTAGTATTCATGCATGCTCATGTCATCAAACATCAGCCCCAACAAAAGCTCTTAAATGACCTATTCTTTGGAGTACAAAAGTTTTCTCAAACCTTTTAATGATCATGTTCAGCTGCTGTACGTAGCTGACACAGTACACCAGCCGTCTGATGATGGATCATTAATTATTAAAGTGCACTGAATCATTGACATTGGTTCTAAAGTTATTTATGACAAGCGGTTTATGCACTTTGCTCATTTAAAGTGATGTTTTTACATTAGTAGAATGAAAGAAATAGCATGCAGTCCTCTATAGGGGCTCATAAACATGACACCAGCTGCATTGTTTACCGTAATTATTCATATTTCATCACTTTGTTATATGTACTGATAATGAATGTAGCTGTAAAACACATTTATGCATACATGAAAGACAAATTTTCTTTTTTCCCTTGACACCCAAGATCTTGAAGGGAAAGTTCTGTTTAGTTTTTTTTTTTTTAAAGTGGGATTGTATGAGGGTTTAGTCAATAGTCAGTGTGTTACTGGTTACATATTAACTGGTGTGGACGAGGACGGCAGCAAAGCATTAGTATCCGTTTATATGTACGCTATGCATAGAATATTTTCAACACTTTACCTTGCTGTCAGACAGCCTCTTTCTTGGCTTCCAGTTTCCACAGAAGCTTTTCTCTTTTAGCCGTTCAGTCTACCTCTGCAAAAGTTCTGCTCCTGTATTCTCCGATTCACGTGTCCTCATGTCTCCAGAGCATTTTGTTGTTGAGCTGATATGCAGATAAATACAGCGAGCGGCACAGTAGCGCTTATGAGAAAAAATGTGGAAGTTCTACAGTTGATAAAATGTAATGTCAATATTCTAAATATAGTGTACACAAATACAGTGCACTCTGTCCACAGCAGTGCATTGCTCTGCTTTCGTTTCTGTCCTCCTCCCTGCTTCTCCAAACTGGGTCATGTTGACTGCCATCTCCTGTAGGTAATTCACTCATTATGGATAAGTGCCCATACAACCCCACTCAAAAAACCCAAACTATCCCCGTACTTTTAGTAATATCAATATTCTTAAAAAAACACAATTAATTGTCTGTTTTTAAGTCTTCGTCCCTATAAACTGGCAGATGCCACAGTGAGCTCATATGGAGGAATGCATGTTAAAAAATGTAAAGAGAAAAAGAAAATTATATTGCTTTAACCTCAAAATGTCAAGAATTGCCAAAACCTAGTGTATTTACCATCATTTTTTACATGTATTTTAAGTTGAGCAATACTTGTTTAAAGCCTGCCTGGGTGACAGCAAAGAAGAAACATAATGTTCTATTCTTTTCTTTTTCGGCCTAAATGCATTATAATTTGATTTTTTTTTATATAATAGTATATTCACACTTCCATAACTTTTATATGCATTTATTACTTTGAATACCATGTTACAGCTCACATGAAAGTATCTACCTAGCAAAAAGCTGACAAAGCCATTTTAACAGTATATCACAGGTTCCTGTGCACTTAAAGCCATTTGTATTATAAATGTCACTGTATTGTGAAATGCACTGTTTGTCCATTGCTGTTGTTTACTGTAAGGAAACCGTTGCATTTTTCCACGAGTCACTTTACATGAAGCCGTCTCGTCCTTGTCTAGAGTTAGTTTGAGATATGTTTTCCTCATGTGAATGGTACAGTAAGTCCCATAGTTTTTACATGTCGCTCCAATACCTCACTTGAATAATCCTTCCTTGTTATTAAATGACTCTTGTCAGCCATTTTATAGTCATTTTTATCCTGACAAGGTCAAACTGTAACTCATCAGGAAAAACTCTGTGTAGACAGTATTTAAATGCCAACTGATTTTGGAAATGTGTGCCTTCTCTTTGGAGGAGTTGGTCCTCAGCGCTCTCTCAGAGGGCCACAGCGGCTCTTTTCCACCAGGTGACTGCATGGGAACGCTCTGCTGGAGCTATGCTCACTGCAGCATGTGGTCACATTGTCTACGGTTCATAGTGGCTTATTTTGCTTGAAGAATGCATTGATTTACACTTTTTGAGGACTATTATTAAGATGATGATGAAACCTTTAATGTATGTAAGTTCTGGAAATGGGATCTGAGTAAAATAAAGTGGTTTTCTTTGGGGAGAATCAAGTTTTCCATTTTGTTTTACTGTCCCAAAAACGTGACATTAACATGAATAAGTTGATTATTGAGAGATTTTTACTGATGCACAAGTACAACTGCATACCACTGGAACAATATGTTACTGCTTGAATTAGGCTGATTATTACATTGCCTTTGGCATAAATACACAACTTAAGTTTGTTTTTTTTCTGCTACTTTATGATTTATACTTTATGCTTCTACTTCTACATCTTATCAATAATCATGCTTTTAACTCTAGTATATATTTCACAGCTGACGAGTTAGTTTTCAGGTGTAGATAAATAATATCTAATATTATAAATAAATGTTAACTCTATGAAGCCATGTGTGTAAAAAAATATAAACATATGTATAATGCATTAAAACTGCATATAGTATTGTGGAATTAGAGTTATAATTAGAGTTATCACTATTTACAACAGTAAACCGCTTACTGGGTTATGTTTTTTTTAATATTCCTTAATCACTGGCATCACTCAGTGACATTGTTAATGCAAGTCCATGTCCTTAAAAAATATTAATAAACTTATTGTGTGTTGTAAGGGTTAAGATAAGACTAAATCTATACTAGCCCTAATAAATTAGTTTAATGAGAGTTAATTTGAAACTTTGTGATGATTACAAGGATGTGCTCTTTGTATATGATTATAATGAAAGAGACTGACTCAAACATTTCTGCATTTGGGCTGTGCACATCTGCAACATCTTGTATTTTACCCCATCAATGTATTGTCTTTTTGCAGACTGTAGTGGGTATGAAATCCCTGCTAATATATTTATCTAAAAGTCCGGTAGAAAATGTAAGAAATCTGGCTGTCAGTGAGTGATGAAGTATACCCAAGAGACAGAATCATTTTACAGAATAATTTATATTAGAGTAGTTGGACTCTGCATTGAAAAATAAGGCCATACTTTCTGATATTGGAACAAAAAAAAAAGTCCCAGATGAATAAGACAAAATGTGAAACTGTGTTTTCTATAATAGTCAGCATAGAGTCAAATAAATTAACTTTCATTGAATTAATATACAAAACAAATAATTCTGAGTCTTAAGGCACTTTTTTAAATGCTTAATCAGAACTTCTTTGTTAATCCCTGTGTGAGAAATTGTTTATTTGTATTAGGCCAAAGAACATATGCAGCCAAATAAAAAAAGCGCGCGCACACACACACACACACACACACACACACACACACACACACACACACACACACACACACACACACACAC
>JAOWBC010000318.1:12628092-12655261 GCA_028566105.1 Hypoplectrus providencianus
ACACACACACACACACACACACACACACACACACACACACACACACACACACACACACACACACACACACTGTGTAATAATTTTAATGACTGATTAACATTTCTTTAAACATTTTAGTGAACATTAAATCCTATCATCTACGTAGTTTTTTTTATTTGGATTTTGACTGAAGTTAACGTGTTCACATAATAAGTTAACACTACTTTCCCACTTTATCAGAAGTCCGCGAATACACCAAAATCAAAGCGCATGCGTGTTATGCTTTGTGGGCAGCAACCAGGAAGTGCAGTCGCAGTTTGGAGGAAACGTTTGTAACTGCTGCGCACTTGTTCTGACTCAAGGTACGTGGTAGACGTAATGAATTCATGTACAATTATGGTATAATAACAATACGTAGTATTGTACATACAATACATAGTAAATAAAGATAGAATATGCGTAGTTTTTTCTTTTACCTTCCTCTGTTATCGTTTTATGTTTTGTCTACTGCAGTGTCACAGCGACACCAGCTGCTGTGTCAGACACCCTGCAAGTAAACACTCTGATAACAGGGGTGAAAGTACCTCTGGACAAGTTTATTGTGCTGTAAAGTTTTGGAAGAAATGTTGTTAAAGTTAAATCGGCGTCTATCTTATCTAGGATGCTCGTTTGTGGGAATAAACTGACGTAAGAATACTTAAATGTTTGCATTGAATCATCATTGTTGGTGGGAACATGTTACAAGCTAAATTTTTTAAACTTCCATGAGTAAAATTAATCAGTTGTACCATGCAAATTGAAACTACATGTCATGTTTTCCCCAATATACTTTATAGCTGATGTGTGGTGAGGTGTAGCCTGCTTGACTGGCTCTGCCTGAAGATCCTTGAACTCTTTTCAAAGGGACATTTGACCTGTTATGGACAATAACTACCATTACTTACTGTCTAATAAAAACAGTCTAGATTTTTGTTTGTTCCATTATGACTTTATTTAACACCCTTTACTTCTGTTTTACAGCTTTGTGATGGCGGTGGACTGGATTGGATTTGGCTATGCTGCAGCCATTGTCTTTGGAGGGTTCATGGGATACAAGAGAAAAGGTTAAAATGATTAAATTTTGTCAAAGAGCTCTCTGCCACATAATCAACTTGTTAGATTATAAAACCTGATTAACATTTTGCATCTCTTTGTCATTGAAGCCAGCGTAATGTCCTTGATGGCTGGTTTAGTTTTTGGTTCATTATCTGCTTATGGTGCATACAACGTCTCCAATGACCCAAAGGACATAAAGGTCTTATTGCGTAAGTACACCTGATACACTAATATTCATCAGTTAGTGAGTCAGAGAATTGGTATAATGTCAGGGTGTTTCCTTTTCCCTCAGTTTCCTCTGGAGTCCTCTCACTTGTGATGGGAATGAGATACAAGAAATCTGGGAAATTACTGCCTGCTGGCATAATGACAGGGCTGAGGTCAGTGTTCTAATGTGCACTAAAGTTTATTTAGTAACACATTGTGAAATACCTTTTATCTCTTTCTGATTCTCTTTTTCTTTCTTACAGTTTGCTGATGGTGTTTCGGCTGTTACTAAACTTTGTGATGTGACTGGAGGACCAAAGCTGACCAGCCTGGGGGCTCTCTGTCTCTAATGAAACAAGCCTTGTTTTAAAGGGAACTGCATTCCAAGCTATCAATCTTAAATAAGCTGTTTGTATGGTGATTAACTTCCATGTGACCAAAAACTTTGCAAAAGCTAAGAGTTTGTGTTGAACAGATTTGAGATTAACTCCTCATCTTGTTGCAGTTAACCTGTTTTGATCTTACATAAACAAATTTATATTTTTTTAAACATGAAAATGTGCATGAATGCAGACCTCTTAATTTTATATTATGCACGTGAGCTTTGTGGGTGCATTTGTATGTGTTGGCAGGGACCTCAATGTTTACACTACAAGGTCAGATTTGCAGGCTGTAACACTAGTTGCCAAGATTTAAGAATAAAATTTAAGTTGTTAAGCGCTGAAATGTTGTGTCTTTAGCAAAAAAATAAATCAAATTAAAACTAAATTAACAATTGTGATTCTTTTAATTATGTTTTTTCTTTGTAATCAGTGTGGAATTAATCCAGATTTTGTCGCTGAGTTAACAATAAACAAATACAAAACAGGTTCTTATATGCTCTTCAAGTTTATTAGAATTTCACATTAGAAACATGTATGTGCTGTTACTACACTGACTTGTGTTAATCAGATTTTAGTTGGATAGTGCAGTGTTCATCTCAACATTTTCAGCAAATATAAATGTGCCAAAATGTTGTACACTGTGCTTGCATAATGAATCATTTACAGTTCCTGTGTGAAGAATGTACAAAGTTCACGGCAAAGGCAGCGTGACATTAAACACCTCCATGACGGTCTTCATATATTGTTCATCTGGCTGTGGCTTCCTCTTGCTTCCGGGTTCGAGGAACCTCTTGATGGCAGGAATCTGGGTCATTCTGCCCTGAAAAGACTGAAGGGAAATATGTCATCCTTAAACAGAGAATTGAGAAGTCACAAAAGTTTTTATATATTTATCTTTGTTGTTGATTTGTTTTGAATATCTGGCAGCTTTACAGCCATGAGTCATCGAACCTGATCAAATCATCTGTTAAAAACAAAAACAAAAAAACACTACAGGGGCTATATCCAATTTTAAAATAATCATCTTACTAATTATTTCACCAATAATTTGTGCATGACAAAATTAGTTTGAAAGACTTCGGTTCCACTTTAGATCAGTTGACGTGGCAGTGGAGCATGCACCTTTACTTGCACATGTGAAATGAGACAGCACACCATTAACTAAATCAGAATTGTTACTTTTTAAGCACGTTATCCACCCATCCCTACCACAAAGTGACAATAGAAACTGCAAAGAGAGTTGCAAAATTATCAAAAAAAGGGGAAAAAATTAACAAAAATGAACCACTGATCTATGACATTTGTGTCTCTTCTTCTTTTTAGGGGAGCTGGTGGTGCTTTTTGCACGTCCGCGCCACGGGATGAGAACTGTCTCATAATCTACCAGAGAGTACATCAGAAAATAACCTTCACGTTGCGAAAGTCGGCCAGGATATCAACAAATTTTTCCTCCAACATCAGGGTGCATTCAAGCAGCTGCACATCTGCACAACTCAGCTTGCCTCCCACCAGGTATATTTGTCCAGACAGCACCTGAAATATTTGTAAATATATATATCTTGTTTAGTGATATATTTCTTCATAGATTAATCAGTAGTTATATCACTGCATTTCATATGATATGTACAGGGTATATGGTTGTACCTTTTCAAACACAGGAAGGTAGCGGTTTTTTGCTTTGTTTTTAATCTCAGCCAGTTTTTGTTGATTATTTCCAGTGAAGGGCAACATCATTATTAGTTCCATGAGGTCCATCAGTCCCTCAGAGTACATGTTGATCCTGAGGGAAAGCATACACCTTGACACAGTCATCCACTACAATCACCTTATAAAAGCCACTTTCATTATCTAATCCAATGGACCTTACATGGCACGGTCTTTGAGATCCTTGCCGTGAAGATTGTACTTGTCTGCGATGTAATTCAAGATGGCTTTAGTCTGAATAAGCTTCATGCCATCAATTTCCACCAAGGGTAGCTGTTGGAACATGAGATCTCCATCTGCAGAGAAAACACAACAACAGGTCATACAGAGCGGCACACCCAGGTTAAGGTAAGAGACTGATTTAAAGGTTAAACCTTGGTTGCATCATAAATGAGTTGAAGTTAACAGCGTTTGCCTTGGAAATAGTCCAGAGGTTTATAAAGTTTAAACACACACACACACACACACAAAAAGCAACTTACCCTCCATGAGTTTGACATACTGCTCACGAGTTGTCACGTGCATCTCATCAAACTGTGGATATAAATTATTCACTTAGGACAAATTCAGGAATGTTGATTACAAAAAAATCCAGAAAGAAACATTTATGTACCTCGACCTCTGCAACAGTCAGGAGCCAACGGATTGACTCCATTTTCCCCCTTCCGTTTAAGTAGTGCAGCACAACTTTCTCAGACATGGTTAGAATATTGTGGAAGTGTAAACCTAAATCTGTAAAACTAACAAAAAAAGAAAAACAAATCAAGTATTTCAATTACAAATGCACGTAACAAATATAACAAAACGAATATAAAGTTTCTTTGCTCATACCCTTGTTCTGCCTCAGCTGTCGTGGAGAAATCAGAATACAGAGAGAAGTGGGAAATAAAGTGAAGTCGTTATATAATGTTGCTGTATCAAGTGGGGAAAAAAAAGTAAAGGTAGGGAAACCCTCTGAAGATTGTGATTGGTTGGTTCGGGCCAATAGAAACATGGCTTATTAACATACTGCCGCTAGACATCATGGGAAAAATGCGAACTGTCCAGAAAAACGAATTTTCTTGATCAATCTTCACTAAGTTGAAAATATCAAAGTAGCTCTTATTTAGAGAGTAAGACAGGCAAAATGAGGTGAACCGCTGCTTTTACGTTGAGGCCATTATTCACACCGTGACAGTGAATGGTTGCAATGTAATGCCTGCTATAACCTCTATGCGTCACATGTTACTGGTTGGATGTGAGGGCGATCTGGCTGCGACATCTGTCACCCCATTGATCGCTAGGGTTGATTCGGCTGATCTGGCTGGCTAGGCGGGTGTCCCCTTCCTCCCTCACCGCTCCATGTGTGTCCCTCCCGAAGCTCCGCGCTCGGTGGAAGAGGACGACGTCCCCCCGGCGGACGACCATCCATCGGTGTACCAGTAGCTGCGCTCCCCTGCTAGAACCTCCAAACAAGCTCAAGGCCCATTTGTAGGAGAAACGTAGGGAAGTTAAGCTCCAAGCGTCAGGCACATCCAAATGAGGCGCTGCACGTGGCAGTCTGCCTTACTTTTCGAATTTAAAAAAAAAAAAAAAATTATAATAAAATTGAAGCAAAATAAGGCAAAACATTGTACATATTATGTACGTTTTTTTTTAAATAATTAAATTAATTAAAAATTAAAACAGTAATTATTAATTAAATAATTAATGTTGAATAATTCATTTCCATTTAAGATAAACATATACAAAACACTGATACTTCTGTCCATGCAGTTATCTGGCCCGTATTTCATTGGATGTCTTGTAAATGAGGTCACATATGGTAAGTTCATGATAAAACTGTTAAATGCCTAAAAAAATACTTGTTGCAGCAATTTCTGCAGGAAAGGGGCAGGGAGATCTATCTACCCTCAGAAGCAAGTTTTGGTAGTTGACATCATCTTTTATTTTTTCAGACACAACATGTACCAGCACAGGCATAAATACATTTCATGACATTATGTGCCCACTGTGAATACCAGCTCAGTAAATACTGTATTCATTTATGTGTGGCATTAACAGTGAGTTCCTGTTGGCGGATAAACCTCTAGCAGATGAATCCAGCTGACCAGCAGCAGTTGTTGGCCACACAGAGACAAATAAAACAACTCGAACATGCCAGTGCCTAGACAAAAGTTTAAATGTACTCAATAACAATCTTACTCATGTTTAATTGTGTAATCATGTTCTTTCTTGTCAACTTCATATCTGCCTGAACATGTTTGTGTAATTAGTGTTTAAGAAGGGTTTGTTGAAGTTTATTTTTCTGTATAATGCACAGCTATACAGTTAGATTACAGTCATTCCCCTAGCTGTAATATGAAATTGAACAGAGATACTAAGTCCACAGATGCAGGAGAGCCAGAGGAGACTGGCTGTTTTGGGAGGGGCAGTATGAGACATAAAAGGTGATTTTTGAAACATTAAAGCATGTAAACGTGTTATGGTAGAAACACAGTACTCTAGTATGAACCTGCAGCAGAACAAGGGAAAAAGAAAAAAATACAAAAACAGAAGAGCCCTTTACCATCAAATGTTTAATTTTACCCAATAACTGTTAATTCAATGATCATACTCACTTTGGCCAAGGCTGTTTAACATCTTAACTTGGATCATTTTACTTCAGAAACGATTTGCACAGCATGGCACACACTTGCATCGTATTAATATTACTGAAATTAATGCACATCCTTTAATTTAAAACCTATAATGAACAAATTATCATTACCTGATTGACGAGGCTACCATTATAAAACAAAACAGCAATAATGTAAAAAAAAAAAAAAAAAAAAAAAAAGTAACTGTACAGAGGCAAAGTAATTAGATGCAGCCAAAATAAAGTCACAGTGAAGTTAAAAAAAAATGCATATTATGTATACATGTTGGCGAACATTCAGTGATAAATCTGATACAAAACTGAGGCTGTAACCTTGGTAGGACAGTGGCGATGTTACACACATACAAAATAAAACACTGAGGAGCAAACCTGGGCTCAGCTTTTGGCCGATTGTATTTAAATATACACATACACTTTGATATATTTTTCAACTCACAACATCCATAGTACACACAATGAAAAACAAAATTATTGCTGTGTAAGATGTATGTACAGATTCTGATTATAAAACGACTAGGCCTACTCTTTGGAGGTGAAAGAGTTCTTCGGAGCACAGATCAGAGCTCCAGGCAGGGCACTAGCGGTGTCCGTATTTGGCAGACCAGTCTGTTCGCCCGTGGATGGTCTGTACCGGCGGGCGAGGCAGCAGGCCGGTGGTGCTCTTGTTGGTCAGCGACATGGTAGAGGTGTGCATCGGACTGCGGCCAGACTGCCAAGTTGCATAATCTGAAACAGCATTCATTTCGAGGTATTATATTAAATCTAAGGCATATATCTGACAGCTTAATGTAAAAAAAAAACCCTTTAAAGACATCCTCACTTGATGCTGTAGATTCCACTGAAGGACCCTGGTGCCCTCTGTGACCGGCAGAGCTGATGTCTTTTTTGTAAAAGGAGGGCATGTATCCACCTGGGATTGTATTTGTACCTGACATTCAAAACAACCAAAACAGATCCATTAATTAGAAATCCACTGAAAAAAAATAGCAGCATTAGCAAGTAATCCTTGTGAGCACAAACCTCAGATTTTTGACAGTGTAAAACTGTCAGAAATATGATCTCGGCTCAATAATGAACCCATGATGGATATCTATAAAAAGCTGCACGCTGCTCCAGTGTTAACACTGCATACACTGCTATGTGTAGCGACACGCAAATGTCAGTAATTCAGTTTGCTGATCTTGATACTTTCTTTTCAATTGCATAACTGCTTGAACATGTTTGATTGTGTAATTCTTGTTTTGGAAAGTTTTACTGAAGATTTGTCAATCCTGAGAGATTACCGTGAGCGCCTCTGCTCGGCAGAGTCCCTCCAAATGGAATACTGCTGTTGCCCCAAAGATGACTTCCACTGAAGTCTTTACTGGCATTTATGGCCACATTCTTCTTTGTGCTAATGCCTGAAGGAGACAATAAAGAGATTATCAGATAGCAAAATTTAGCTTTATAATTCTTACAAGAAATCACATATCTAATCTCACAAAATCCTGCAGTTCATCGGCTGTAGTTAAATGCCACAAACATAAGTTAATTAAAATAAAACTGAAACAGTAAGAAAGAACCTGTAGACACCGTCTATATAGATTTATTTAATTAAAGACTACATTCAGTCCTATAAACATCTATTTTAGTTAAGGGAATTCTTCTATTGTACATACCAGGTAAATATCTTGACTGTCTCAAGTAATGCTGTTTGGCTGAGGCGGTTCTCGATGGCTCCTGATAGGCTGCACTCTTGTTCAGGTTTAAAGGAGCATCTTCCTTTCCACTGGGTCGACTAAAATCCAGGACATTTCCATATCTGAAAGACAAGAGGCATCAATGAGAGGAAGGTCATGTGCAGTAGTAGTAGTATGTAACCGTAATAATAGATGTATATTCAAACATCATTACAGGGAAGATGTGCTGCTAAATATGACAGATTGCAACGTCACCTGCTCAGTGCATCCTCCACCTGCCTTGATTTGTCTGCAGAGAAGTTACTCTTTCCGAGAATACTAATGGATGTCAGATCAGTTTCTTCGTAGTCGTCCCAGTCGTCACCCTTGAGGTGTCCTGTGCCGTGGCCCCAGCGCCGCCGCCCACCTTTGGGTTTCAGTTGATAGCTCAGTAGGTTTGCTTTTTCAGAGTCTTGTCGGGTTTGCTGAAAGAAAAACATCAACTTCAGACCACTGTTTCCTGGGTTTCCACAGCAGCGATTAGACAAAGTTTATTATTCCCAGCCCCACCTTGCTCTGGAGACTCTTATCAACAATGTAAGGTAGATGAGTCTGTGGTGTCCCTCCACTCTGTTCCTGCTTCAAAATGTGCTTTGGCTGCTGCTCTCGCACCAGCTCTGTGTGCCGTTGGTACACTGCTGCCTGGGCAGCTGCAGATACAGCGGAGGGCTGGATCTGCTGGAGCGGCCTGGAGGGGGAGCAGTGTTGGTTGGGAGGTGGAGGCTGGGAGGGGGGCACAGGCTTCAACAGGAGGGGCTGCTGATGCAGCGTTTGTTGTGACTGTAAAGGAGCCTGCAGTGGCACAAGGCCTGGCTGAGGTCTCCCCTGCTCCAGGATCTGCTGAGGGGTGCCCAGAGCCTGGCCCACATGGAAATAAGAGTACCTGAGAGCCTGTGAAGACATCCAGATCCAAACCAAACAACATCAGCTTTCATCTTGTGTGATCAGCTCTGAGGAAGGAAGGGGGTAGAGGTCAGACACTACCTGGGCAGAGGCAGGTCTCTTCTTGGGGTCCCACTGGAGCAGGTCGGTCATCAGATGAATGGCTTCAGGACTGGCATTGGGGATCAGTGTTTTCAGATTACTGGGTACACACTGAGGCCAACGGAAATTCATAGCACTAGCCAGATGGTATCCCTCCGGCCAGTCATTCTAGAGGGAGAACACACAGGCCATCAGATCATGTCTGAGTGAGCTTCAGCTGCATGCATGTAAAGAGTCCAAAGCAAAAGAAGCAGGATGCACTGACAGAAAGCAATCTTGGAACTCATCAAAACATTTTTTGTCCGCATTCAGATGCACCATCTGGTCACAGACGTCGTCTCCCAACTCAAACTCTCTTCAAACATTCTCTTCTCTCGACTAGCTTTTTAAGGCTGTAAACCAGCAGATATCCATTTTCTGGATCTGGATGACAAATACAGTCTCCTTTTTTTCATTATTCTGTTTATGTCAAAGAACTCACCTTCTTTGGCGTACCCAAGACTTGGCACACTTTGAATATGGTGTCCACTTCACTGGATCCTGGGAAAAGAGGCCTGAGGGTATAGAGCTCTGCCATGATGCAGCCAACCGCCCACTGGTCTATGGGTGAGCTGTAGGATGTGGATCTGAGGAGCACCTCTGGGGCTCTGTACCTGGTCCAGAAAGAGAGGGTGCTGGGACTTGAGTGCACTGAACTATTAAAAACCGTGCATTATGTTTCCTCCGAAAGAAACTCACCATCGGGTCGAGACATAGTCTGTGTATGGTGGTCGAGATCTGATTTCACGGGCAAGCCCGAAGTCGGCTATTTTCACCAGCTCCGGGCCCATGCACAGGAGGTTCTCCGGTTTCATGTCCCTGTGAAAAAACCCTAACAAAACACACATTGCGTGATTGGATTATTATTTAGATATTTACATATCAAACGGTCTTTAAAGAAAATGTGTGTCAAATGCTTATAAAAATAAATCAATAAGTAATTCACAAAAGCTTGAAATAGTGACATTTATTTAAAATCCCTTAATTTGCTATGAAAACAAGGTTAGAGTGAGTACATGTAAGAATAAAAGAATGTCCCGGACCTTTTTGGGGTCACAATTGTAATTTATTGTCCTGGAGACATAAACAGACTTACCATGTTTATGAATGAACGCAAGCCCCTGTAGTATCTGAAACATAATATTTCTTACAGCAGATTCAGGAAACAATCGAGTCCTGCAGCAAGAAACAGACAACAGTAAGCCTTCATAAAATTTAGTCTTTTCTCTGGCATAAATAATACAAAAGCAACAACTATACTCACCTGTCTTTCATTAGCTGATACAGATTTTCCTTCATGTACTCAAATATAAAGTACAAGTGATCATTTTCTCGAATTACCTCCTTAAGTTTGATCACATTAGCATGGTTGAGTTTCTTTAAGGACTGAAAGAATCAAAGAATGGATAATATCAGAATATGTGGCATACACGAACAAAAGTTCTAGTAGAAATAAAAACTCTAACATGCTGGACAATACACACAGGTCACTGCAGCACATTCAAAAGCACAACCTACAACTATGAAACAAAACCTTCTTGTTAAAACATGGCTACTGTAAGAACACAATGGAGTTGGGAGGAATGCTGCAAAGGTGGGATTAATACTTACAATTTAAAAAGGGGATATAGAAAAGCGGGATGGAGATATATACACTTTTCCCATGCACTGGGATGATATAGGTTCAACCATGCTAAATTTTAGTAAAAGGGGGGAAAAGCTGTAATGGGATTTTGAGATTATGTGGTATGACATGCTGTATTTATGATCCAATTAGCAGGACTTTCAGGACCAGCGTGTTCTACACATGTTTTGCTGCGTTAAATTCAAGCTCTAGGAAAGGGGGTGTGTAGGCCGGGGATGGGAACCAGAGCTCAAAACCAACAGCACACAAGAATCACCTTCAACTCTTAGAGCTGGTGTGTGACTTTGAGCTGTGAGGAAATTTAGACAGTAACATACTGAATGGTGTGAAAGAAAACAACAGAACGTTTTCAGTATTTGACAGCTGGACTATAATTAAATATACAATATATGAACCATGGTAATATTACTTGATTACCTGCACATCATCAAGTTATCATTAACTTTAATTTCTTCTCAACAGAAAAAGTGAAAAATCAACCCAAAGAGAAACAAAGACGATCTCTCTGTGACTATATTAACAGCTGACAGCATGTGCAACATTAAACACTACATATTGTACTTAATGCTGGTTATGCCGTTGTGATGTTTATTGATTGTTGTTAATATTTATGGACTGCAGTTCAAATTGTGGGGAGGAAATAATCTGGAAAATAAAATTCAGAATTTAGCAGCTGTAGTACTTTACCACTCATAAACAATATCGTTTTTCAGATTAGTTGGTAATGCAGCATATAGTTGTGATGCTGCACATCCAAAATTAGAAAAGTTATGTATTGTTACGCTTTCAACAACGTTTTTGGTTGGAACCATTGTATAAGAGCAGTGTAGAGTCTCATCATTTAATTAATGTTCTTAATATCATGTGCAGATGATTTTGGGTTGATTTTTTTTATATATATTTCTGCCACACTATTCAAATGTGGAACACTGGTCAAAATGAAGAAAATATAAACTTACTTTGACTTCACGAAGGTTCATGCATTCTTCCCAGGAATAGAATTTCCTTTTCATTCTGAAGAAAATTTAAATTTAAATTTAAAAAATGTTTGAAAAGACATAAATGGCATCTGTTGCAAATAATAAACACAAACATTTCCAACAACATACTTTTTTATGGCAACTAGCTCTCCAGACTCCAGACTGCGGCCGAGGATGACTGAGCCATAGGTGCCATCCCCGAGCTGTCTGATGGTAGTGTATCTATTCATTGTGCTGGTCTTTCCATGGCATCCCGGGTAAGATAATAAGCGGGTGGAAAATAGAGATGTGTTTGCCTCCTGCTGCTGAATGCAACCAGACTTTCCTGTGACAACAGCAAAAGACCATGGGCAGAGCTGGAGGACTCATGGTGTCATGGACTTGCCTCCTTCTAGCTGAGGATGTGGGGGACAGAGAACAAAAGCTGATAGTCAGGCAGCTGGATTACATATACATTTCCCATTAAAAACTAATATAAAGTGTGTCTTTGCACACTGATATTTAATAGTCTGAAAAATTGTCAGAGATAAAGACATTATTTTTACATCACTTCAAACAAATCTTTCCTGTAATGAAATGTCTTATGTATCAGAAAAATATATGGTGGTATATATTATTCTATATATATTAATTAAGAGTTCCTATGTTGTGCAAATCAAGTGTAAATTCTATTGGATCTGGAGTCACTACATTAAAATCAAGGCTACAGTAAAAGACATGTAATGAAATATCATATGTAAACCATAACAAATGTTATTGAGCAGACAGGCCCCACTGATCCTCACAATAGGTACATGTTATGAAAAATTAACCTGTTTTGCTGGTTTAGAGTACCACACTTCTATCTGGATTTAGTGACATCTTGTAGTAGGGGAATTAATAGGGCTGCTTTTATGTTTCTAACATGCTGAAAGACTTAAAAACACATCTCAAAATATCACTATCAAGATTTAAAAGGGTGCTTTCACATGATTCTTTGTGGAGAAACTTAGTTCAACAGATCTATCAGTTAAAGGTTGATAATATCAGTCATGGAAACTCAAAATCTCTAGCTGAGGTTAGACCACAAAATTAGAATATGATTATTTTATATATAATAGTCATAAAATTATGTTCCTACTAAGCTGGTCTTTTCAGTACAAGACATCTTATCTAGAAGTTAATCCTTTGAAGAGATCATATTTGCATATTCAGTTTCAGGATTTTTTCAGGACGTGGGAGAAGGACTTGATGAAATTTTACCATTTTTGACAAGGTAGAGAAACAATGTCAGACACATATACATCTCTGATGAGACGTTTCTGTTAACTGACAAATGAAACTGTATAAGGTCTGAACTGAGTGTGACTGAGATTTTGACTTGTATTAGATTGCAAGAATAAATTTGGAAAAGCAAGCTACAGCTACATCTGTTAGCATAACAGTACTATTCCCATGGTGTTTCTAATCTAACTGGCTAACAGTTAGCTAACGTTTATAGGCTAATATTTATCACCGTTAACTGAGCAAAGTAAACGCTAACTTAAGAGCAATTTAACACTATAAACCTTCAGAAATAATTCTCACTGAAGTATGGTCCAGTTGTTTGGGCGTAGCGTTAATTATATTGCTAGGTTTGTGCATGTTTGATACAATGTAATTACTATTTTTAACTGGTTAATCGTAGCAACGAGATGCAATTAACGCTAGCTTATAACTGTGTTGTGGTGCTGCTGGTGGCCCAGCAGCTGCTGACAACATTATAGCGTCACTGATTAAATATACTGGCTTGTTTGGACTGAACTGTCTGCTAACTTGAAATAAAAACGAGAAGCAGCAGGCAACACTCACCCTCCTCACGTCAGATCCACAACAACACATAGCCGAGCATTAGTAGTGGATGTTCAACAAATGGCTGAATGGAATAATCTTTTGACTGACACCGTTATAAGACAGACATCCGCAGCCAGTATGTCCAACACACAACATAAATAACATTTCCAGGCCCTCTCGTCACAGAGCTCATCATAATCTCGCGTTGCTGTAAAAAACAGTTTGCAGTCTCATTACAGCAAATCACAGCTCTCCTACGTCGGCAGAAATGCAAAACGAGATGGATTAAATCACTGCAGCTTTACCTCTGCACACCCTGCTGTACACTTTTAATCTCTGCGGCACAAAAAAAGATGGTTATTTATAGATGTTTCATAGGTATTTTTTATCCACTCCCTTCCCTAAGCCTGCAGTTTTCCGAAATGCAGGCAGAAACATATCCTGGTTATATTTAAATAAAAGCAAACAACAATCCCTTAACTCAGACAATCTAATGGCACAGTCTTGGGTGCCACGTGTCATATTAAGTTTCGTTCAAAACAATGAATTGATTACAAAAACGACATCTAAAATAAATGAATATAAAATGAGAACGAGTTCTCAGACAAAGCAAACCCGGAAGTGTCCGACTATGTATGCTCTTGTATCGTATTCATCTTCTCTGCTCCAATATCCTTACTGTAGAAAAAAAAACAAGCAGAATATTGTTTAGATTTGACCCTGAAGCTAAATTTTATTTTCCACTCATACGAGTTGCGTTGCAACATTTACTTAAGGTTAGGAAAAAAGTCTTGTCTTGTTAAGTCTTGTTATCAGAACTAAAAGCACAGTTGTAGATGTATGTTAAAATGTAAAGCAGCAGTATGTTAATATTGTTGCATATTTATTTCCAAACTATTTTAATGCTTTCAAATACATTCAGCATCTAATGCATTCTTCTTCTAGAGGATTGTTTTTTCAGCATCAAAACACTGGTTGAACAACTGTTTAAAAGTAGAAAAGCAGTAAGTTACATTTGTTATTTGTTTGTTACAGAAGAGACTCCACTTCAAAGAGTGAGAGGTAGGAGCAGAAAAATATGTAGCATTAAAATAAAATAATATTAGAATGTAGAACTAAAACAAATATACACACCGCGCACGAGCGATTCTTGGAGTACAGATTTTTGTCCAGATTTTTGTGTAAGCTGTTCGGGTGTTTATTCATGAAAATATAACGATGGTTTGATGAATTTAGCATGTGAGGAGATGCCCCAAAGTATCTGGCCAAACCAGCTGTTTGAGCGTTCTCAAGTTGATTAATGAGAAATGATGCAACCCCCAGAGGATCAGACTCATTCTTCCTTTGGTAAAGCCTCATTAATTTTTAAATCCTTATTGTACACAAACATATCATAAAATTCATATGTTTTATAGCAACAAAAACTCTGCATATGTCAACCAGAGCATGAAGCAGAACTTAAATGAATTGTGTATAGGACTATTAAAATCAATATCTGTCCTGTCATGTTACATTATAGTATAGATGATTACATGCATGTTTGAATGCCAACAACACCAAATATTCTGAAAATGAAAATGAAATATTATGGAAAAGTATCCAACAGGAAGCAATTATTGTAGCTGGTCTAATTGTATAAATTAGCCTTATTCCCAAAGTTACCTTTTCTCCACACACCATTTTCTCATTCATACCTTTCCACGTACAAGTTATTGTGTTATTACAAGTTAAAAAGTAGCCTCTTCTTTTTCATCTTCTAATGACAAGAAAAGTTTTTGGTATAATGTGATAAATTTATACAGATTTAGTTCCACTGTCATGATAATGTGAAAACGACTTTCTTCTTCTTTGAGGTTTTTAGGGCATTTTCATGCAATGTGAAAATATCTCGTTATAGCATGAAAATACCGCTCACAATATAATTTGATGAAGAGCCGTTTTGCTGTTGCATAGCAACTATCAGCTCTTGTTGTGATGTTCTCTGAGCCATAACATTTGTTTAACTATGCATTTAATTATCCATGTATGCAGGTCAAATTGTGTTTGATCATACATTTTTTTTATTTATTCGTTTGAATATTTATTGATTTCACCATTAATTTATTGACAAATTAGTAATTTCTAGTCCTCCATGTAAAACAACCTGCTCCTCGCCCTTTCTAACTTCGCCACTCTTCCTGACTTCCTGTGTCACTGAACCTCCACTCAGCGGAATGGCTGCTTTCCTGCGAGCTCGTAAATATGTCCGTTGTGTTGTCCGTTTCTCCGACCGTGAACTGTAAACGCTTCTTTTGAACGCTTTTGAAGACAGAAAAGGAAACTTCCTAGCCGTTGAGTCATGGTAGGTCACAGTGCTTTTAGCAACCATTCAGAGAGAAACGTGCTAGCCAGCTAGTATGCTAACGCGAGTTAGCTAACGTCACCTGGATTTCTGCACTTCATTCGCTGCTTTGCTAGACGTGTCCCTTCGGGTTAACTTGTGACCAAACCCCGACATGTTGGTTACCTAAATTTATCCTCAAGTCCTGAAAATTAAGGACATACTGGACAGTTATCTTCATTCTCTTTATAGTGCATTTAGGTAACGTTAGCAAGAACCTGGGTGTGGAGCGGTCGTGTGCTGTTTTTATAAACAAGATTAACAGGTTAGGCAGCCAACTTTAGCCTCATCAGCAGTAAAGTTATTAAACAAGTTTCAACATGGGCACATTTCCTCACAAACTGATTATAGTCTATACACTCTTGCCTTGTGGTTTTTAAAAGTAATACCGCCCAAATAGAATGCCAGTTAGTAATTAATAATGCAAGAAATCAATATCGTCTATTCGTCACATGCACATCAAAAGATGTAAACTCAAATTGAAAAAGATAAGCACAACAAAACAACTAATACAAAAAACTACATTATATAAATTTGAAATAAAAACGCATTGCTCAATATTAAGTAAAATGTTAAGTATAGGATTGGCAGTTATTGTTCCATAAAAATAATGGCTGTGTTCAAAGGTATTTAACTTGAATTAACTGACCTGGCAGTAAGTCTTACAAAGTATGCAAGAGTAGGAGCTAAAAATAAACACTGTATGAAAGACTTAAGTGTTTGTTATATCCTTAAATTAGGGTGTCTGGTGACAGATAATATTTTGTCTTTTGTAGCTGCAAAACCAAACGGGCTGGAGGGTAGGCAGGTTATGTCTTTTACTGATATATATATATATATATATATATATATATCAACTGCAAACCTAATCCTGCCAAACCATGCATTTTTTACTAACACTATTTGACAAGAAAACAACAAGGAAAGTCTAGAGGTGGAGGGAAAATAAAGAACAAACCACTAACAAAAAACATAGACATTTCTGTCATACTCTCAAACACAGTTAAAGTAAACCATGACAATAAGAAAAAATTCCACAACCTCAGGAGTAACATATTATATTTTGAAGGGAAAAAAGACTCCTGTTATCAACTACATTCATTCTTTACTTCCTTCTTGTACAGACTGAAGAAAATACAGATATGGGAGGTACTATCGAGGATGAAGATGAAGGTTCAGATGACCCAAACCTTCAGGTGAGTAATTTTCTGTGACCCTACAGTAGATGAACATTTCTAAATATTTGAATGTGTTATTGGCAACTGCTATTAATGGCAACTCCACCTTTCAAGACACCCACCAGGGTGTGTTCTGCTCTGTGTTGTTATTTCACTCTGCGGTTATTACATCTGCCATGGAGGGTGTGTCTTCATTTTTTTTTCTGTTGACATACTAGACTGGATTAATCCAACTGTTTCTTACATTGGTATCTTTATATTCGCCCCTCAGTAGATGTTTAGGCTTAAAGTTATAGCACTTTTGTCCATGTAATGCAAATGTATTCACATTGACACCACTGATAATGTGTACAGAGCTTGGTTGTATTATTTAGAACCTAAATAAAATGTTTTTTTCACCTAAATTTTAGGTGAAAAAGAACATTAATATTCCAGTAATTCATAGGTTAAAATAAAACATAGTTTTTCAGAAGGTTTCGTCACTTTTTGCTATTATGTTCAGACTAAGGAACAGTGTTTGGGGGTTTTTTCTACACTTTGTCATTAAACTTGTAACCTGCAGCTGGAGCTCCATGCATTCAGAGCTCAGTGGATGTCAGAGCTCAAAACGAGCTCTGGGGCGAGTGACTTGAGTGGCCGACTGCAGCGAGCTAAAAGCCTGAAGCGGTCACAAGATATTGCGCGGGAGGAGAAAGTATGTTGTGAATTAATCTCTCCATTTAATGAGATGTATAGCTCTAATGGTTATCCTGCTGTTCAACAACTGATGTGTTTTTTCTTCCGTCAGGCCACTGAGCTGTTCTTAAGAGCTGTTCAGGAAGAGCAGAATGGCGCGGTCTATGAGGGTACGTATTTGGTGAGCCAAACCATCAGAGAAAACAAATTCTCTCTGAAATGCTGCACAGAGTAATCTTTTTTATTAAAGCATTTCTAGTTCAGATGTCAGAGCCACTGACAGTATTGAGCATGTTACATTTAGCTTTGTAATTTCTGTATGAAAAAGTCATGTTTGTATTGCTTGGTTACATTTTTATTTTCTTTGTAAATGTATAATTTGACATTTCTTTACTTGCAGCTATCAAGTTCTATCGCATGGCTATGCAGCTTGTGCCTGACATTGAATTTAAAATCAACTACAGCCGTCCTCCTGATGCGGATCGGGTTGGAGGGAACTAGTAAGCTTTTATTTTTATTGTATGATGTAACAAAGCCTGCAATACCAAAATGTTGTGAAAGGATGTGTTTACATTTAATTTAAGATAAGACATCTTTAACAAAAGATGAGCCAAAACAGCTGCTGAATGTGTTGTGCAGTCTTGTATGAGAGACAGATATTGTCATGTCTAGAATTGACCGTGTGTTTTTACTGCAGTATGGAGGACGGTGACATTGATGGTGAGATTGAGGATCTACTTGCCTACTTCGAGCAGCAGCTCACTCTGGAAAGCCCTTTTCCAAAGATCTGCACTCCTGAGTTGGATCTGACTCAGATGCACATTTCAGGTAGAAAGTCTGGTGTCTTTTTGTAGATTAGAAACTTAAAGTTTAAAGTCATTACTGACTTATGTTTTGTAAACTGATTTGTTTCCTGTTGTTTTTGATCGCAGCCTTGCCACGGGAAATCCTGATGTACATTTTTCGTTGGGTCGTGTCGAGTGATCTGGACATGCGAGCCCTGGAGCAGCTATCGTTGGTTTGTCGTGGGTTTTACATATGTGCAAGGTCAGCCTCAGCCAGCAGATGTGTGACAGCTCATTTTTCAGGAACTTGCTTGTCTCATGTTTTGCCTATCAAATCTGCTGATTTGAGATTAAGCAATTCTGGGTGTCACATTGTTACTGTACAGTATATAAAGTAATTAAAAAAACATTTCTGTGTGTGGTTTCTGTTTGTGTCTATCTTAATTTTTGACTTATTATTTTTCTCCAGGGACCCTGAGATTTGGCACTCAGCCTGTTTGAGAGTGTGGGGACGTAACTGCACCAAACTGGTACCCTTCAAATCCTGGAGAGAGATGTTTCTGGAGAGGCCCCGCGTCCGTTTTGATGGTAATTTAGTATATTATGACAGGATACTGATAAAAGTTGACAAAAGAGGCTGTCAGTGTGCCTGTGACTCTGTTTTCAATTGTTACATCACTGAACAGTCAATGAAGATGATATACTGGATGTTGTATTTTTATTTATATATTATTTTTATAGGTGTTTATATCAGCAAGACATCATACATTCGTCAGGGAGAGGAATCGCTGGATGGGTTTTATAGGGCTTGGCATCATGTTGAGTACTACAGGTAGGTCATTACTTTTTGATTGTGAGTTGTACAGATGTCACAGTTGGGATAAGTGTTGGCATCGCTCCCACAGGTACCTCCGGTTCTTCCCTGACGGGCAAGTCGTCATGCTGACGACCCCCGAGGAGCCTCTGTCCGTTGTTCCTCGCTTGCGTACCATGAACATCAGGTACACCCTTCCTGTTTGATGCTGAAACTTCCAAAATAATATCACAGCTTGACTTGAAGCACTTTTTTTCAATCATGTTTGTTTCTTATATTGCAGAATGGAATCTGCTCTGCTGGGTCACTTTCGTCTGTCACAGGAGACAGATAACCAAACCAAAGTTTTTGCTGTTGTCTGCAAGAGAAAGGAGGAGGTGAGGATTTGTTTGGGGTGTTTGTTGGCTGAGAATTACCTTAGTCAGAAAAATAGTCATTGTATACTTGTTCCACTGCTCAGTTGTAATGAAACTGTGGCACTAATTCCTTACTAGTGGGTTACTCATGGGTAACACATTAAGTATCATCTGCATCTTAAATTCATTTTTTCTAAAACTTTGCTGAGTAAAACATTTAACCAGTTTCTCCTTCAGTTTATGGCTCAACTTGTAAACTGTGTTATTCGATAACAGAAAGCAACCGAGTTTCAAAAGAATCGGTTCTGCAGGCGGAACCCAGCTCCAGAGGCTGAACACAACTTCCACATTGGACTCCATCTGTCCTCTGGGGGGCGTCAGTGTTTCAATAAGCTTGTGTGGATCCATCATTCCTGCCACATCACTTACAAGTAAGAGACATGAGCACAAACAGTAGACAAAGTCCTTCCCTATTTGTTCCCAAACTGACATTAATTCTGTTTTTAGGCAGACTGGGGAAACAGTTATCACAGCATTTGACCTGGACAGCATGTACACACCCTTCTTCTTTGCACGTGTGAAGAGCTACACCGCTTACTCCAACCAGCCTCTTTAAGCTGCAGGAGACCCGCACGTTATCCCTCTGAGAACACAGCAAAAGTTCATCCACGATCTTAACAAAATGCATACTCCTCTTGTTTAATTTGTGCTGCAGCTCAATTATGGTGTTTATATATGAGCCCTCATGTTTCCTACATGCGAACACTTAATGTTTTGGGTTTACATAATAGAATACTACTTATTTTCTGATTTCAGAAACAAGGTTAATGTGCTGAAAGCTAAAATAATTAGCAACCTTTCCCACCTGTTCTAAGCAATGAATGTTCATACGGTGTTTGTTTCATGTTGCACTTTCTCCCTCAAATAAACAGTGGTGAAAAGAATATGGTCACACAGTTGGATTTTGTTTTCCTCACTGAATGGCTTTAACTAGAAGGGAATCTGGTTAAACTGCCAGCCTCGGGTTTGTGGTGTGAAACTAGGCAGGCTCTGTGTTTTTCCTGGGCTTATTGAACTATTCTTCAGCATTTAAGTGCACTCTTAGCTAAAGCAAAAATGATACATCACATTAAAATAGTAGAAATCCTATTTCACAACCTCGGTGAAAAGACATTGCAGATGTGATTTCAGACTTTCCCTGTACATGATTTGTCTTGCTGAGGACACACGAGTATAATCCATGTATTACATTTTCTGGGAACCCAGGACGGACAGATCAAACAGGATTTGCAGAGAAAAAAATAAATAAATATGAAAGTTGTATTGGTTTAGGCTCCAATGATTTGTTGCCTGTAGACTTTAGTTGTTTTAAAATAAATAGCTGGAGTTCATTTTTAAAAAAGGACAACACAGAATTAAAAATAAAAATGGGTTCTTCCAAAGAGGTGAGGGGTGCAAATATGAGTTTTAATTATTACTGGTTTGGTATTACATAGGAATTCAGTTAACTTGGAACCCTCTGCATCCTCAGTGCAGTCTAACCACATGCAATGATCTCCATGACCAACACGGCATCGTCTGAGTCAAATGACAACATAATGTACGTATGAATTATAATACTAAAATGAAGGTATTTTTATGTTTTATTAAATTTTAAACCCAAAGTCTTTGGAATGAGTTTTTGCTTTTCCATGTGTTTCATGCACAGTCTTGTTGGCTCCAAATGAATATATGACAACATTCGAAGTTACCCAATACATAATTCCCATATAAATGACTAAGCTTACACATGCTTACCATACTGCTGTTTCAGGGGAGGACCTCAACACCACCCAGCCCTCTCTGTCTCCGTCAGGCCACGGCCTCTGAAAAATCTGTGAGTAAGGCATTGTTTGCATAGTGACTGGCCAGCAGACGCGCCACCAAAGCTCACAAACAGTTGCTCTGTCCTCCTGTCAAATGCGAACTGTGTGCGACTCACAGCATACCAGTGCGTCAAGTGTGCTCACAGCGCTGATGAGGAGGAGGTCAGAATGACACCACTTCAGTGGAAATAGGGGAGTAAAGGTGGGGCACCATAGATCACTGACTAGACATTTTGACAATGAAAGTACTTTATAATCTTAGTCAAAGCAGCTGTCAGGAGCAGCTTTCTTAAAAAAACATCTAGTGGGAAATCTGGTTCTTGTTGCTTTTACCTTGCTTTCTTTCCTCCAGTAAGTTTAGCAACACAACAGCTCACTTAGTTTATTTTAAGGGTGACTTAAGATGCTTCGAACAAAAGATGAAATGTGTGGAGTTGTGCAGTATGGTTCTAATATTATCACAAATTTCATAGCTGAGTTAAGGAGTGTGCCGACAAAACACTGATTTTGAGTCTTCAAGTGTAAGCATTTATTAAAAACATCTACAAATGACCATAATGACAACTTAATGCAATTTCATTGTGTATCTTACTCCTTTTTTTTCAGAATGCAAAGTCGGTCAGTTAGCAAAACTGATACAACGTACCTGCAGCAGTATAAAATGTGCATTTGAAAGTGAAACCTGGGGAAAAGGTAAGAACAATCTCTGAAGAACAGTATCTGGCATGTGACATTAAGCACAATGAATAATAAAAAAAAGTATGTGTTGAGTTTAGCAGCAACAGTGGACAAAGGGGGGTGTTCCCATGAGCACCAGACTGATGTCAGAAAGCTATTGATTTTAATGTAGCAGTATCAGACAATCCGACCCATTCAGTTCCGGTCCTGTTCCTTCCCTGCCTTCCATCCCTCCAGCAGTTTCGTGTTGGTGTTGGCTTGGAGCAGTGACGCATTGCTCTGCTTCTGGTCACGAAGCTTTATAGCTCCTCCAAGAGCCGCGAACACTCACATTGGAGCTCAAACTTTAAACTAAGGCAGCAGAATCTGTTTCCGGCAGGGTCATTTCACATGAAGAACCAAGCATCTGATGTCAGGGATTAGACGACAACTTGTTTATTACCATGACACCCTTACTTTTATAGATAAGATAGATATAGATGTAGATAAACTCTCAATATTAAACACCTGAGAAAATAACCAAAGTAGAAATGGACTCTACATATTCAAATCCATGTTTCGCATGATGTAGTGCAATCATACTACACAGTAAGTACACATAATTTAGTGAATGTATTATGATTTTTGCAGAAGAGGTAATGACTTATAATTTTAATCAGTACATCTCAAATCATTTTCTGAATGAATGTTTATTTGTCGATACATTCATTCAGAAAACGTCTCATAATGTTTTATACACTAGCTCTATATTAATTTGTTAAAGTTCAAGATCTAGTTTTTAAAATCTTCATGGCCTGACATTCAAATATACGTACACAGCCAGGTGCTGCTTTGAGCTATATGCTAATGTCAGAATGCTAAAATGCTACAAATGACAATGCTAACCTTGTTTACCATGATATATTTTTAATTAGATCAATTATGGACTTCTAAGAATCTGTGTTAAAGCCTTACATATTATTATACACTTACTCAGACTAAAATAAGGTTCTGCTGTTAGCTAAATGCTAATGTCAGCATGCTAACATGCTTAAAAAATTACAATGCTGACACTGTCAACATGTTTGCCGTCTTTTAGCTTTACTAGCATAAGCTAGTTAAAAAATAACATCGCCATTAGTAAAGCCAGCATGGTTAATAAAGATTTACATAATTCAAATAGGCAGAACTAAAATTGAAAAAAAAACAACAACAAAACATTATGAGGCTCAGTGAACTCTGCTTCTGTACAGATGGGTTGTGTTTAAAGTACAATATTTGTCATTTTTAAAGAAAGAAAACAAGTAGGTTTACATTCTCAGTTTGTTTTTAATGTGTTACATTGAGTAAAGCATGAGTCACATGTTAACCCATATTTACCCCAGATTTCAGAAAATATATATTTATATATCTATTTTAACAGTCTATAAAATGTATGTAATATATCATCACATACCTATATGCTTCCTTGGCCGTCACCAGATGGGGTGTATTTAAATCCTAATCCAGCCCTTAAATATATAAATCCTGTCACCTTCAGCGCTTTCACCTTGTATGAAGGTGAAACTGTAACAGGGATGGCATTAAGCTGGACATAACAAAGCTATAATTCAGTTTCTGAGTAGATATGGCTCATGCACGTTAAACAGGTTTATTGTTATCAGATTCATCTGATTTCTATGGACCAGATTCATCATGCAGACACAATGTGGCCATTGTATGTATATTTCAGAATTAACAATAATTTCTGATGCAGTGAATCTAGGTCACCTATAGATTTGAGCAACATGTCATGCTCATTCAGTGGTTAAGGCCATACAGTACCTCATTACATAGATTCAGCATGGTAGAGCAGCGCAGCAGTGCTCCACAGCGAGGGTATCACATTTACACAGTTCATAATTCAAACATCCTCGTACCTTTGTTTTCTAAACCAGCATCTACTGTGTAGGCCCGAAGCAGTGGTTTAGGTCAAAAGAGAGTTACATTAGGAACACAAAGGAATGGATAGTTTGATGACTACAACCTTATTTATGTCTTTCACCAAAAAAACAAACAATTCACTCTCATGCAATAGGTTTTTGCAAAAACATCTTAATTTGCTAAAATGTTTTTTTTTTCTTTGAAAAAGTTCAAGGAATAGTTTGGCATTTTGGGAAATATGCTTGTTTTGAAGTGCTTCTTGTATTTCACTTGATTGTTTCTTTTTTCATTAAAAGGGACCAGTAAGTCAGTGCCAGCTATCAAAAGTCAAATGTATCTAAAGTGGCATCCCTACTTTAGACAAAAGCCTATTTCCAATCATTACGCTGCTTGAACAAGAATATCTCCCAAATATTCCTTTAATAAGATAAACATGACTGTTGTGTTTAGTATGTGTCAGTCCTTAGAAATGAGCATTTAGGCCATTTGATATTTTTCAAAAACATAAAGACAAAGCTTCAGGCACAGGATTTGAACTGGAGGTTTGATACATATTTGTCTAACATGGACCAACATGAATCTGATGATAGCATATGGAAAAAAATACTATATTAGAAATCAACTGGTCCAGAAGGCACCCCATTGATGTAAAGACTCAGAAATAATAATTAAAAATACTACATATATTATTTGATAAAACAATCCCCTCTCTGTGTCCATTTACGGTAGTAGCTTCTCTAGAGCTTTTAATTGTATTCCTCTTTTTACTCAGTTGGCATGAAATTGAAGATGCTGACATTTCGATTTTTTCTGATCTCCTTTAAGGACTTGTGATGACAGCTGGGAAGAAAACTATGTGTTGAGGAATATCGTGTGACAATACAAAGCTCAAATACATCTAATAAATGGACCTTGAGGTAAGATTCTTTTTTCAACTGCTGCATTTAAGGTCAATAATAACTATATATACAGTAAAGTTTATCAGAATATAAGATACTTGAGTATTTAGCAATTAATTATACTGTATAACAATATTCATTTGATACCTTAATACAAATTAGCTGCATTGCAGACCTAATGGAGGTTAGCTTAATTATTAAAATACATTTCCTTATTTCATTTACCAGATAAAGCTATAATAGATATTATAGCACATTGTGAGATTATCTTTTTTATAGATATATAACACCAAGGATGTAAAGGAGAACTGAGATTATATTGTGCTCATAAAACACAACAACTGCTTTTTAAAATGTGTCCTAGATTGGTTTAAATATAAATTCTTGCAAATTCAGTCCACTAAGCTTTGGTTATGCTTTGGTAAGATGGCTAAAAATTCCAAAATTGAGTCCCTGCTTTGTCAATATACATCAAAACATTTGCTGTTACCACCTGCCAATAGTAATGTGTTACAGTACTACACAGGGCAACATTTAAGATTATGTAACAGCACAGGCAGGAGTGAGATAAAGCGAGATGCATGCTCTAGTTACACATTAAGGAGCATAATAAGCGCAGTGCTATTTGAATTGTCCCTCAGGTTGTTGGAACAGACACGTCGCTGAGCGGGATGAACCTTCAGCTGCCAACGCAGTCACTGCAGCTTTCATCTTTGGACCTTTTTGTGTGTAAAGCATCATTGAATGAGTCAGTGTGTTTGCTGGTAGCTAGAGAGAGATTTTTTTGCATTGGAGTGAATTTCCTCTAGAGGACTGGGGAGGCATTATTGTGCAACCATACTACATTACTCTTCTATATTTGTTAAATCATTCATGAGTAGGAACGTGTGCAAAAACATGGAAAGTCTCTGGATATATGTGACTATGGCTTTTTTTTTTTTCATCTCAAGTGAGTGCTATACTATTCTAGATAAGAAGATACATATACCTCCTAGCAGCATTAGCTACAATGAGAATTAGATGGCGTTTTCTCAAATGTCAATCCACCCTCAGTTTCTTGTGTGCAGTGCGCTCCAAAGATGACATTCCATTTGCATGTCCATTTGTTGATACAGGCACGCCGTTCTGATGCTTCAGAGAGCCACTGTGCTTATTGTAAGTCTTTAAAAAAGAAAAGAGAGGCAGAGATCGCATGTTATATGGTTAGCATTGAAAAATAAAAGTGTTAGGTTGTTCCTACACTCCAATAAGTTTTTTGCATTTGTCGGGGACTATTTTACCTGTGGATTAATACACAGTTGGTGCTCTAGTAAGTATTTACAGCATGATGGTCTTTGTATTAAACTAAACTTTAGGGCCCATGTATATTTTTATAATTTATTTATATATATATATATGAGAAAACTATCACAGACTATGCAGACAATATTTGGCATCAGTGCATTGCTGAAATCATCACTGGATTCATCCGTCATCTTTATTTTAATATTTGATTAAAATGGGAAAACAACTGACCTGAATGTAGAAGTTTGAGAAAAGGAAAATGAGCGTGACCATGTAGCCTATTTGGAAGTACAGCCAGCCCTTGGGGAAGTCACACGGCCAAAAGACTGCACACATGGTCTGCGACATGGTTAAAAAGAACTGGATCTGTGGAGGAAACATGACACGCACATGCAGACACACACTGAAGTGAGAAGGTGACACAGAGAG
Organism: Hypoplectrus providencianus; assembly: GCA_028566105.1. Lineage (NCBI taxonomy): Eukaryota > Metazoa > Chordata > Actinopteri > Perciformes > Serranidae > Hypoplectrus > Hypoplectrus providencianus. The sequence goes on from JAOWBC010000318.1 coordinate 12,654,522, forward strand.
CCTATAGAAACACATTATTGATCCAGAGCCTAAAATATCTCCTAATGGACAACGAAAAGGCCTGCACTGTATTAAAGCTAAAGAGGGGGGGTGTTGAAAATCCTCCAACATCTCAATAACATCAGCTCCATAGTTTAATTGAATATAACAAGTCCACACATAAAAACAAAAGGACAAAGATTCCCACAGTCATTACTTCCACCGTGCTACAGTTCAGTTTTTACAGATTTTTACTTGACTTGAATATTTAATTTCAGGCTGCTTTATATTTCACTTGAGATCAACCACATTTATTATGCAGTTACATTACTACAATTTACAGTATGAATAATCCAACCTACTGTAAATGCAGTTTCATTATTTTCACTTTCACAGTAATTCTATGAAAGAAACCTGTTTTAATCTTTGTAGTTTAAATGTAAAATGTAAATACTCTTCTGAGTAGTGTATATGAATATAAAATGCATTATGGACAAATCAGCTTTTCTTCTGCATTTTTTAAAATTATTGGCCAACTATTGTTACTTTAACTTAAAGGGGATATATTATGCTAATTTTGAGGATTTCAACTCAAACATGTTTATATGTTTAATGGCGGTAAATGTTCAAAAACACACACAATTGAAAAGGCACATTTTCTGCATATATTTCTCTGCGGATTGAACATTTTGATGTATTTACAACATTTATAAAGTGCCTAGATTTGGTTATTAATAATAATAATAATAATAATAATAATA
>JAOWBC010000318.1:12665368-12676246 GCA_028566105.1 Hypoplectrus providencianus
ATGTTCTCCTTTCATTCTGCAAAAGTCCTTGGGCTAGTCAGTACTATTATATTATTACTGATACCTTAATGTGTAAGTAGCATGCTATGTTTATTTAATGAAAACCATGCATAACAGCAATGTCAATACTTGAAGTCTCACGTTTTTATTGAAGTCTCATGTTTTTACAGAGATAAACCAGAAAACTGTAAAACTAATTTTAATCTCTGCACTGGGCAGGTAAACAATAATCCCATTTAATTAGGTAGAGCCAATTACAAGGTCTAACATATCTTTTTTTTTTAAGCACATTTAGTATATGCCTGTTATATGACATAGGGTGTATAAATAAACATAACATAACCATGTTTGTGACTCATTAGTCACAAAGAAGCCAAGCCCTAAATTATTCTCTGAATTATTGCCTATTTTAATGTAAATAACTATAATTTACAAAACAAACATCATACTGTGTTGAAGATGACTTAAAACTAGTGACTGAGATGATGAACTTGTCAGGAAAATGTTTGTGACGGTCAAATGAGACATAGACTTCTATACCATGTACCTTTTTTTCTTTTTGCAGTCTCCCCCTGGTGGCTATTAGAAATAATGCAGATTTTAGGCATTTCCATATTGCCCTCACTTTTCAGGCCCAGAGGTTACCCTGTGCAATTTCTAGATAGGAACTAGTATACAAACTGCATCAGCTCTGCTCATTAAGGTTGTTTCACACAAGACATTTTGACATTTCAGGATAAAAATAATACAATGAATGATGGCTGAATCAGCAGCTTTAGTTTCAGGGTCCTGGTTTTCTGCCGGCTTGGTTGCAGTCACTGGTTTATACACTTGATTAAAACAGAGCCATTAATGTTATTAGTAACACCTGTGCTTTCTATTACAAGTCAAAATGTCTGCTGTGAAAAAGGCTTATTTATCCTGAGGATTAAGGGGACAGATGGTTGCGGTAACAGTCACTGACCTGCTGCATATTTACTGCTTTAAACATTTTTGCACATTAAGTGTCTCTAATCAATTCCTTCTCTAAAAGCTTATTTTTTTTTATTATACTTTTGATGAAGTGAACTTTAAAGCAAACTGTTTCATGGTAATATATGTTTATAATACTGTATGTTTTTTCCCAATATTTCAACTGGGAATTTGTTTTTTGTTTCTACATCTCTGCCAGGTGTCTTAAAAAAACATATTTTTTCTGGTGACAATCAACCATTTAAACAGATTGACTTTTCTCATTCTAATACACTGCATGAATAAAAAATAATGTTACTTGTTATTCTTATGCATTGGGTGAATGAAAATAGTTTTCCAGGGCTGTTTTTGCTTTATTTTAAGTTTCATGTCTCTCTCCAGGGTGGGCCTGCAACAGTCATCCTGATTATCTGATCCAAGAGGTCAAACTGAGGCAATGCTCTCATTTGTCGTTACAGATCAGTATTATGTAAAGCTGTGGTTCAATACCACCATCTTGTGGATGAAACTGTTGAGGTATCTGCTGCTGGACATTCAAAGTATCACAGACAAAATAAGCATGTCTGACAGGGATACTTTTGTGATGTACTCCCATATATAGACCAGAGAAGCTTTTTATTCTAGATCATACTACAGCCTTCTGATGTATTAGGAATATTGTTTTTCATCTTTTAAACTTTTTTTTCCTTCTTTCTCCCCTTCAAAATTACCACTGTGTTTAGACATTTTGGGTCTAGAGATAAAAAAAAAAAAAAAGCTGGTCTGTCCACATAATCTAGACAGAGTATCCATCGAAGATTTGTTAGATAGAAAGCAGTTGCAAAGTTCTAGCAGGATTTTTCTGTTAGCTTGTGGTGGTTAAGGTTTATAGAGTCAACTCAACATATACCCATTCACTGTGGCTTCTTTAGATATAACTCATGGAAATGTTGAGGTTTGGTGACAGACTGCAGGTAGTGTTGTTTTTTGTTTTATGGAAAACAGTTGTTAAGGTTGTTTCTCTTGGTGTTGGTGGCTTTACAACATTCAAATGACGTAAAAGTCCAAACTGCAGGCACATCAAACAAAACACTGCGAATGTGATGAGCTGGACCAATTTCAAGAGCTTCCAAGGTCTATGAAGTCAGTGCAAACCTCTTCAATGAAACTGAAATGGCTCCTTAGGATGAAAATCATTCTATAAGAACCCTGAAAGAGTTGTAAGAAAACTGACCAGCTTACAGTTGTGCAGATTTATTTTGAAGCAGCATCACATTGCAAACAATGGTTCACCCTTTCCACTTGAGTGCAACACTACTTTCAAGGTCCCACTACAATGTCAGCAGAGAAAAGCAAACATTTCTCTAAAATGAAAAAAAAGATCTCTAACCAAAGCAGGAAAGCTCATATCCAGAATAAAAAAGGCCCACGATGTTAATGTTTTAAAGAGCGGAGTTACAGTATTTATAGAACACAAGATTAAAAGCAGACTACTGTACAACTCTTTGCTACATTTACATTCTCACACAGATAGGCTTAATTTCCAGAGAAAAATAAATACACATCTGATTTCTATTACACAACCTTTTGCATGTCTTAACCCTATTAAAATAATTCTGTAATCATAAAAATCTGATACAGTATATACACATACATTTGATGCAGGTGTGTTTTTTTTTACAACACACACATGCTGTTTTGCATTCTCTTAAAATTGGACCGCTTTCGTTCTGACATTTGGTCTTTCTTTACATGCGAGTTTTCATAATGACGATGCCTTTCTTGCAGTGTTTCTCATTTGAACCTGTTAACTGGGTTTCCAATGAGCTCCGGGCACTGCTCTTCGCCTCTTGCAATCCTGTCGCACTTCTTGAACAGGTCGTAGTTGATCTTGTCAGTTAGGACACTGTCCTGCTTATACTGCGGGTGCTTGGCAACAAATTCCCTCATCCACTTGGCCATGGTCATCAGTTCGCCTGTTTTTGGATCAGAGGAATTCAAAGTTACAATCGGAGTTGGGAAATCTGCTTTTGTCCAATGAGAAATGTTATGAGGATTTACCTGAGGCACGCTTCTTGATGAGCTTCAGATAATTCAAAATGGTGCACCTGGTGTCCACATCCACCTCCATGTTCTCCAGATAGCAGTTGAGGATCGGGATAAGCCCTTGAAATACTCCCTCCTTGTAGGAAAACAGAAGAAAATAGCAGTCTTGTTTCAAGTTCTCCAACTTTTACTAAGTGAGCCTCTCCTAATGCACAGCTGTGATTTGAGCTAATGAAGTAGTAGTAAAGCATCCATGAAATGTTAACATAGAGAGGAAAAGGGATAACCTCCTCAGGAGTGTTCAGGCTTATTTCAGGCTGGTAACAAACACTTTCAGCCTTGTAGTTATGGTATTTAAATAGCAATAAATAAGCTCTACTCTCACTACCAACAGGGGGAGACAAAAGTTCTACAAGTGAGCAATAACAGTGCAAAGGCTGCTTTGCACTGTTAATATTGGACTTATCACCCTTTTTGAAAACAGTTTGTTCCCACCTCTTTAGCTACATTGGGACATTTTGTTGCTTTAATACATTTTTGATGTATCCGGACTGGGAATAAGTTGGTAACCCTACAAAAAAATGAAAACTACAAATGTCAACCTCAGTGCGGCGCTAGAAGAAAGTCAGTGGATGCGTGTTTTTCTCCTCCCAATAGCTTTAACAACAATCACCTTTCCATTGATGATTGTGTCGATGCTCATCAGTGTGTACTCCTCATTAGCACTATCAGTCTCAAGGCCGTTCTCAGCCGACGCTGTGCCGTCAAGGACCGGGTGACATCCTGTGGGTGGACAATTGAAACAGATCAGATGCTCCTGCCTGAGGCTTTAAGCACATACACATAAAGATGCACTTTGTGTTTTACCCACCTTTAAAGATGTCCTTTCGGAAGTAAAACATGCCCTCCTGAACGGAGTTTCTCTTCTGGGCAACCTTCATGTTTTCATCAACCTAATTAAGGACAGGGATTACTGTGTCAGATCAAATATCCTGCTTTATTAAACCCAATGCTCTTAATATTCTATGATGAATTAATATGGTTTTACCTTTGACAGAGGGATCAGAAAGTCCAGCTTATAGGACAAGATCACTCTGGTGAGCAGGACGACAAAGACCACATAAGCAGCGTTTTCAAAGTCAGTTAGCTGCACCTGAAAAAAAAAAAACATAACTTATATCATGCTTTTTTTCTACAAAAGGTCATGTAGTGTCAGTGAAGCATTCGTGCAGTCGGTTTGTACCTCCATGGGGCGGAACTCAACCCTCCAGCCGATATCGGAGTTCGGAGGTGGAGGTTTGAACCTCATCGTCTGCCAGTTGGTTGACTGGAGGTTCTGCAGGAAGACAAGTTGGAATAAATACTCCATCACACGAAAGGTGAGCCTTTCTTGTTTTTACACATGGTTGATTTCCTTTGAAGACACTTGAATACAAAAATTTAAAAAACTCACCTCAAAGTGATCAGACTCATTTTCATCATCCTGGTGGACTTTCTCTTCAAACACGGAGAGTGGGTCTCGGATGAAGAGGTGTGCGATGTGCTGAGCCAGTAGCTTGTCGATCCCTACACACATTAAGATAACAATTAATTGCTTCACTGTAAAACCATTTTTTTCTGACTGTGAAATTGTACATTTTTATTAAAATATTTCTGTTGATAACAGTGTATAAATATTTTTAAATCACTTCTTCCACAGTACCTGCGTCAAGCAGCTGCTTGTTGATCTCCTCATCTATCGTCAGTTTGATGTCATTGTACTTCTCACCGCAGCTGGAGAGGTAACTGTCAATTGAATCGTATCTCGACTTGAAGATCCTGTATTTGTCGTTTTTCAAAGGCTGCAAAGAAAAAAGGAAATGTCATGCCTTGTTTTCAAAATACGAAACAGACACAGATTTTACTTTAACACGTCCATGGTGATTTTGCCTTTTAAAAAGCTGTAGATTTACAGTCTCCAAAATCTGTTTTGTTTTCTTTAGCCGCACCTTTGGTAATAAGCAATAATTGCAGGTGTTATTGTATTTGACTTTGGCATGTTTGCGAAGTTCAACCAGAAGTCACCGCTCTTCTTTTTGTGTATTCATCCATAGCAGTTTTTTTTTTTTTTTTTTTTTGAAACATGCAGCGTCTCACAGGTCTAAACTCTTTCCAGACCAACCACCTCTGGGTAATAGAAAACTGTCACTAACTGTGCTGCTTGCAATTATTTTCCCATGTATGATCCAAGTTTTGGTTAAGTTAATACTGTAAAGGAAAGGGCTTCCGTCAGGCGGGCACTGGCTCAGTCACTATTTTGTGACTGAGAAAAGTGACTGACACATTTGTTTTTGTTTAAAATCTATCAGGAAAATTAGGTTACATGACTATGCAATATGGTGGTTGGTATGTATTCATTAATGCAAACACAACAGCTAGTTCAAGTAACTCAGAGGAAACTGGTAAATTTCCTATAACCTATTGTGAGAAAGACTAATGCATTACTTTCAATGACTACGAGTGTTGGCATGTTAAGTGAGAGCTTGAATTGATATGACTTGTTCTTTTGAACGAACTATGCTTTTTTGCATGCCTGCTCACCTTGAGGCCGCGTTCCTCTGGCGTCCTGTCGTCCACTGAGGCAGAGATAACTCCCCAGCGGCAATCATTATCTGACACGAAGCCTCTGTAGAAGGGTGAGGCTGCACTCAATGCCATCTGCAAAGACGTAAAACTGTTTTTAGTATCACAGAGCGAGAAACTCAAATTTGACTCAGCTAAACAGATAATTAGTTATATAATAGTGCAGCTGAAGAAGAGGCAATCATAAAATATGACAGGAAACATATGCTTGCGTTATAGACTCACCACTATGGGGCAGAATGTTGCTAGTTGGTCATAAAGGTATCTTGCCTCATCAATGCTACAAGCTTGGAATGTCACCTGCAAAAGCATCGTAAAAAGGAGGCTGAAGTACATTTATACATCACTTATTGGGATTGTAAAGTTGAAGTCACAGAAGGCTCAAAATAGTCCAGGCTTTCAGTGTTTATTCACATCACTGTTTGGAAACAAGTCAGCTCTCTCAGTACCTGCAGACAGCAGTTGCCCATGCCGAAGCCCATGGCATCCATGTAGATATGATCAGGCAGAGCCGCCCTCGCTGCCTCGCCGTCGTCCTCAGGAAACTCCTCCACAAATGGAGATGGAGTGCACTTGTCTTTGAAGACTGAGACAAAAAGAAGAATATGTGTGTTAGATGGTGTTATTTTTACATTTGACACCCAGCCAGGGGTTTTGATTTGTCTCTGAGTTCCCCTTAAATCCCATGTAGTCACCCAGTTTTGTAGAAAAAAAAAAAAAGAAAGACAAAACTACATTAGACTGTTTCCATATCTAAAACAACAGATGGAGAACATCAACTGACAAATCACATAATATGTAAAAACTAAAAAAAACTAAAAAATCATGATTAAAACCTACAATAATGGGTCTTATAGCACTTATTATAGCTGTCATTGAATTCAGACTTACTTGGCACATTTATCACAACTTTCTCTCCTCTTCTGTGACGTATGTTTCTGGTAAGGTTGCTGAAAAGGCAAAGCCCAACACATAACTGTAGTATTATACACATCCACAAATGGCACTCCATGACAGAAAAACATCAAACACACTATAAACTACATATTGTAAAAATATACTGTCTCTTGAAGTCTAACTGATATGGATGAACTTTTGAGGCTGATTTCCATGTAGTTCTATTAATGGTCAATTAATACAGTAAACACACATTGATCAGTTGTAATAGCCATGAGGCCTACCTGAATCTTGGGTGTCTGTTGATGGCTTCATCTGGGAAAAACAGTGACTTTGACACTCCCTTTTCAACAGGCGTTGGCCGGTACTCTGGTTTGGTGAAACCTGGGCAACCTAACCTAAATAGGGAAACAGTTGTTACAATTGGGCTGCAACTGGGGATTAAAATAATCACAATATTCCGCCAAATATGTTCTATATTGATCATTTTATTTGATTGAATGAATGGAATATACTTTAGGGTTAAAACGCGAGTACCTTGGGAATGAGGTGATGGTGCATAGGGTTTCATTCTGGTTCAGGACAGATGAGGCCTCTCGTCGTCTCTTCCCCATGTTGCCCTCCACAGTGTTAAACTCTGACATGGTCCCGCCGTACGGCTGCCCCGGAGTTCCTTCAATCATGTAGCTGCCATACTCTGGTCTCCAAAGTGTGGGGTGGCTGCAAAAACAGGAAAAGCATTTTGTAAACATTTGACTTTTATAGGTCAGCAAGGAAGAGAAAGGAAAAAAAAAACCCGGCCCTGATCGCGGTATAAAGATGACCTTTACGACTGAATAAACTGACCGCTCTCCCTTTATCATATGTCAGCCGTGATCTTGGCACAGCAAACGAACGCGACGTATTTGTGCTCCAGAGCGTGCTCTTTGGTGTGTGCGACAGAGGGGCAGTAATGAGGAATGCATCGACTCTACTATTCCCACTGCCACTGGTATTTCCCCTGGGTGAAGTCGGCTCCACAGATTCAGACCGACGTCATGAGCAGCGAGCAAGCATAACACTCAGGGGCTTGTACAAACACATTCACACTGCCTGAAGAGAATTCTTCTTTGTAAAGAAATGTTACTACGGTTTGGACATGCAGATGGCATTCACAGGACGAGCTCAGATAGTTATCACTGATGGATGTCCTGAGGCAAAAATCACATCATCTCTCCATTTTGGAAGATATATGTGAAAGGTTGAACTTATCTTTTACCATCTCAACAGCTATCTTTAAAAGAAAAAGACACCCAGACAGTGCAAGGACTGAGAGACTAAATGTGTTCACAGCAATCCAAGCTAAAAGGGGACATCATCAGAACAGGTTTTTGCAGGGACATCTTATTTATTATCTCAACACTCATCAAACTCAACTCCTTTTATCCTGTGCAGGTGTATGCATTTATACTATCTCAAAGCAACAAACACCTCAATGTGAAATTCCTGCATTTCGCATTGGGTCAAAGTTAATGATCATGACCTAACGCTAAAGAGAGTTTTTGTGCTTCCCTATGCTACACTTTTCCACTCGAGATTGGTATACATCTTTACAGCACATCACCCCTCCATAGCTTGTTAAATGCGGTTAATGCCAGAGAATTTAATAACCTTGATCTGATCTGATCTTAAGATATTTGTATCTATGTGTAGAATTCCACTAAAAGTGTACGGCTTGTATTCTGGCTGACTTTGCCTTCACTGCCTGCCTTGTCAAGTACAGATGGAACGAATCTGACTGCTGCTCCACAATATTCCTGTAGGTCCTACGGATCTCAACTAAGAGTATATCAGGATGACGGGCAGCTGACAGCCTTAAAGCTAATAGAGTCTGCATGTGTCCACAGCAATGCAAACAACGGTTAACACACATCATTGCTATTGGCCTAATAACAAAATCCAAATTAGCTATCTGAAACCAACAATTCTCATCTCTGTAAACTCACTTAAAAACAAATAAAAGCACTTAGTGATTGACTATTAGAATACAGATAATGACAACAATGTAATCTCATGCACTGAATGCTGATGTCTGAGGAAGAACTGCTCATCGCAAAGGTAATAAAATGTCCACAGTGAGGCCAATAGCATTGTCATGACAGGGACTGGGAGAGAGGTCAGGACTGGCCAGTTATGGCTTGCTGAAAGGAGGCAGAGACCTCAAAAGTACAGATGACTGACAAATCTTCAAATCTTCCTCAGAGAGCCTGCTGCTTGGTGCTTACTTGTGGGAATGTAAAACATGTGTTTTTCCCTCTGCAGCATTTTGTTTCAAAAGGTATCAGGCTTGTTTGTGTTGTTTTCAAAAGCACACTGGACTCAAGCATCAGATGTCACATGAATGATGGATGAACGGTGGCTTTGACAGTCAAATTTACAGTCCTCAGCATGTAATAGCTTGCAGGAAAATTTGTGAATTGCAGTGAGACTTTCCTGCACTACTCTGCTGCAATGCACTGGGTGCTACAGGTTGTTTTATAACAAGGTTTTTCTGTCTTTTTCTCCATGTCGCTCAACAAGCAGTTTTGCTTTTTTAGTCACAGAGAGTTAATCTTTATTTTCCATCTCTGATTTTCCATTTGTTTGCTCAGAGCAGACACACACACAGAAAAAGTGCATGCACAGATGAATCATCTATAATTAATGCTTTGTATCATCTGAAATAGATTAATCAGTGTATTGAGGGTATCAGATAATCACTGTAGATGGCCGTGGCACATCTAGTGTGAACAGACCAGCTGATTTACATGGGGGGAGGCAAAAGGAAGCAGGCAGGCCCTCCAGGTGCTGTTGGGTGCTGCCTGCCGCTGTATCAGCCATACTGGATCTACAAGTTATACAACGTGAGTGAGTGTGTAGTGGCTTTAGTAACAATAAAACACATACCTTTTAAAGTCTAGGTTTAATTTATCCAGAGTCAACACACAGCCAGTTAACAGCTCCATGGGATCAAAACAAACCATTTAACTAACAGCCATGTTGGTGTTCCAGGTGTGGTGTTTATTTAAATGTCGTATGAAGAGTTTTCGTCTATCTAATTCTGATTACTGTGATTACAGTAATCAGAATCAGTGTGATTACTTTAAAAAATAAAACTTTTACTTGATCCACGCATTTTTCCAAAATAAAAAGCATACTTAGCAGAGAGAGAGAGTAAACCAAACTAAAGCCACAAACTAAACAAAATGATCTAACCGAATATCTGCCTTCCTCATTTAGAAACACACACACACACACACACACACACACACACACACACACACACACACACACACACACTTTTAAGATATCTACATCTTTTAATAGCTGCAGTAAATTCAGCTGAATGTGTTGTTGTGATGAGCGTACTTACAGGGGGTTAATCTTTTCGCCCTGCTCTTGGAGAGTCTCCAAAACATCTCCACCATTCAGGACAAGTCGAACCTTTTCATCCTTGTCATCCAATTCCACCAACATGTACTCGACCTAAAGGTGAACCATTAAAACAAATAGTGCACATTATCAGACAAACAGTCAAACACTGCATTACTCATTCAACCTACCCTTCCCACTTCTAAACTTTACAATCCATGTTAGTCCACAGCACAAAGCAGAGGCGTTTCAAGATCAGAATGGGACGCCATCACATCCATTCCAATTCATCAGTTATGTTTCTTGACTTTGACTCTGCTCCCCTGTAATCCCCTGTCTGAAAGAGGGATTAATCTATAACAACAGCATTCCACATTGTTCCAAATCAAAACACTTTGTTCAAGCTGTAGCACACCGAAGTTTTGTGGACGGGTGGCGGGCAAAAAATATTAACTTCTGAGTGAAGAAACAGTCAAGCACTCAAACTTGATGTTAAAGTTGATTATAACAGGCTTAAAGTATTTGTTTACTCAAAAGGGAAGGTGTACCAGTAAAAGCAGCAGTACTGCCTGGATTATAGGCACTATTAGACGTTTAAATCGGATCAGACTAAATGATCGATAATACTTAAAATCAACATTCAAGGTTAGCAAGTGAATAACCGTTAGAAACTATGATAACAGTCTTTCACTGAGTGCAACCAATAAAAACAACTATAGCCCAGCCGATTAACCTTCTTGTTGTTGTTACTGTCCTTACATGTTAATTTTGCTATATTGTTTTCTTGCTTCTGTTTTAAATTCTTCTTTTAATTACTTTGGTGTCACTATACAAATAACATTATTATTAGGTACAAATTATGCACATTAATAATGATAATAATAATGTTAATAATAAGTTACATGCAGATACCATAAATTGTTTTATATTCCAGAAATGTCCATTACAATACCTTAAGTATATGCAAATCAT
>JAOWBC010000318.1:12676346-12698980 GCA_028566105.1 Hypoplectrus providencianus
AAGTTACATGCAGATACCATAAATTGTTTTATATTCCAGAAATGTCCATTACAATACCTTAAGTATATGCAAATCATCTAAAGATATTAAAGGCTGCAGGATCATTTAATGTAGGGCTTTTTGCACTGACCATCTGAGTCCAATATCAACAAAAGGCCAATATTGCATCATGCACAACCACCATGAAAGGCAGCAAAAAAAAAGTTTAAGTAGCAAGTTTCCACATTTCCAGTAAAAAGCTCTTTTCTTACCTCATCGCCCCATTTCAGCACGTCTTTCTGACGCTCCTTCACCTTGTTGTAGATGTTGAGAAACTGGATGATGCCGTGCTTCCTGATGTGGTCAGCATATTTCTTGGTTTCTTCCCAGTTGAGCGGAGACCCCTGTGACAGTAAACCCATCGCACAGACACGCTGAAAAGAAGGAGAAGTGTGATCTGTTGCCTTAATGTATGAACTTGCACGCCGAGCGTTAGCTAGCTAGCTAGTTTGTCCAACACGCGCTGAGCTAGCATGAAGTCTGGGTCCACAGACGGGAGAGCCCGGATCCTTGCTGTCAAGGAGCTGGGTGCTGTCAAAGCGTTCAGCAACTGAAGAAGCAGAGTCTTGGTGCTGTTAAGCGGCGTGCCCTGTCGGTAACCTTAGCAGGGCATCCAGCGGCAGCAGGCCCCTGCTCATCACTTGCTAATGTCTGGTTAGCTCGGTAAAGCCCACCCGGTGCGGCTGCTGCGCTCCCCGACACGAGTTATTCAGTCTAGACTCGGCTTAAGACTGCGGACTGGGCCCGTTAACGTGTTGCTCTGTGATGGGGCTGACAGACGGGTGATTTGGTAGTTAGTTCGTTGTTGGCAAACCAGTCTGCTCCTCTCAATCCGCCTGTGATGTACATATGTACGCCCTCCCGGCTGCACACACGTGATGTCGTCAGGCGGAGCGGAGTGACGCCACGATGACTCAGCATTCTTCTCTCCGACCTGTCAATCAGAGCAGGTAGCGGTGCAGCGTTCAAGTACTACCAGGAAAATACCTGCCAGTAAATAACCAGGCTAAAAACCAGTGAAAAACATACAAAGAAGTATTCAAAGGTATATTACTCTTAAATAGATTATTATAAATTATTAATATTATTCTTAAATAAAGCAGAAATACCACAGCGTAACAACACTGGTGGATTCAGGATGTTTTTAGGAGCATGAGCAATAATAATTAAAGGGTAATTGCTGTATGTTGTTGTGCACCAGTGCACACACATTTAAAATCCTGTTTCTTCTATAGTTTTTTGGTCAACTACATTAAACTCTGACATCATATTTGATGCATACCTAGGTGTTTTTAATGATCACATAATATTGATATTTTGCAGATTTGTATTGATATTTAACTTTATAGATTTGATTTTTTCATTGAAAAAGCGAGCAAATTCATTGCATTTTTCTGTGGAAGAGAGTTCTCAAAGAGAAACTATCTCTTTGGGTGGAGTTGTAAGCTTATCAACAATAGCAAGCAGAGCATGAGTATTGTTAATGTTCTTATTAATTATCTCGGAGAGGTATTGCTGTCTAGCCTTAAGTAACTCATGGTTAAAATTACAAAGGCTTTGTTTGTAGAGGTCATGGTGAATTTGAAGTTTAGTTTTTATCCATATACGCTCTGATTTCCTGCATTCTGTTTTCAAGGCCTTCACCATCATATTATTTCGCCATGGTGTTCTCTCTCATCTTAGTTTTAACTTAGTACAACAGTATCAATGACATGATTACTTATCTGTAAGTCAAAGAACACACAGAAATGACCAGAGAGAGCCAAGTCCCAACAGCAGAAATAAAAAGTCTAGATTATAGGTCATGATGATGTCATTTACTAACAGGGATTTGTTGTCTGGTGATCTGATATTGAGTAGGCCTAGTTTTGTGGAGATAACCCACTGAGACACTGGTGAATTTTGAGGTTGGCAAGCTATACTCATTAGATTGGTAAAATTAATTGAAACCTTTTTATTTCTCATCCATTTGACCACTTTCCTGTTACATGTCATTACAGGGATTGAATAGGATTTCTGAACTCCATAAGGCCCTGGCTTTATCTCGGGAAGAACATTGAAAGAGAACATTGAAAACGTTGCTTAAAACAATAAGATAGCACAAAGCAACTAAGCATGATTATTAAGTCTATTAACTCACTGGATCTCCTTGTCCTTTCTTTTACTAACCACAGCATTAAAACTACTGAGTCATGTCTAAAAAGCTATATTGTGGGAAGACTTTGTCATCAGGAGCGCTTGGATGAAGACGCAAATACTATTATTGTGTAATAATGACACAGCAAACAGCTTTTTTGACTGGGTGTGTTGCCTACCTGTAGACACGTGTAGATATAACAGGTTGTACTGGAGGTCACTGAACTGCTCTGACAGCTGCCCCCTAAAAGGACATGATTAACTCTCAATAGGCCCATTTCCTAGTATTTGCGTTTTTACTTGTATTGATTAATTACATGACTTGTCATATATGTCTTCATTCAGGGGAATAGTTACAATGCTTGTTTAAAGCATGATGTTTTTAAGATGGCTAAGCAAGGGACATAGATTTACAGCTTAATGGTTTAAGTGAGGGAATGACAGTAGGCCTAACAGATTCGTAGTGGGACCAGCAGATTATCGAGTTGTGTTATTGGAATCAGACATGAAAAAGTGGTACAGAGCCTTTCCTATTTGTTCATAATCTAAAATAAAGTTAAAGACAACAATACAAAATACATCTCTGAGGTAAATTAACACAAATGGCAACAGAAAATGTAGTTTCCAAGTATAATTACATTAGTCAAAGTTGTAATGACTCTTCTGTCTCTATGAAAATCCCTTACATTTTTCAAACTATTTCTATATATACTTACACAATAAAGCTGACCATTATGTGATAGCACATGAAAGTGGTGGTGAATGTCAGATGCTTTTGGATTAATGGACTTACACAGACAATAGTGCACATAAAAATGTATTGTGCATGATGTAGTTGCACTTGTATGCATCCTTCTGGCTCATGTTACATGCCTGAAGCCTTGTTTCCTCAATGTCAGTGTAAATTATGTTTGCAGTGTCAATGAACAGGAGCTCAAATCTTTGTGTTTTTACTATTATTGTGTTAAACAACAAAGGCAGACTTAAATGTTACAAGTAGCTGTATTGCTCACTCAACGCCAGTGATCTTTATTTACTATTTCAAAATTTGGGATTTCAAAACTGGATGTTGGTGTTCAAATACTACCACATGTATGTATATACTTAAATGTATAGATATATACATAAAAATAGAGACATGTATGAGACATTTACACACGTCATATTTGCTGTCTGTGCCGATGTAGATTTAAAGACAAAAAAGTGCATATCTCATGAATTAATAAGAAAATGGAAATCTTGCATAATGTTTTCACTGGTTCATAAATGGACTGAAATAATAATAATTCCTGAAAAGTGTCAAAAATACCCACACTACAAACATCTAATAAATGTGATTTGAATTTGAAATAATACAATAGTCCTGTGTACATGTAAGTTTTGATGATTTATGGCACTCAAAAACAAACCTGATCCTGATTTTTTTTTTTTTTTTTGCTGATAAGCACATCATAAAAAGACTACCAAATTGACAAATAATAATTAAAAAGACCATGGCTCAGAGTAGCTTACACTTCATCTCTTTAATTTAAAAACAAAGAAAAAAAGAAAAGACATGAGCAGTCTGGGAATCCTCCAGGACAGCTCAGGCTGACAACGTTGCTTCCAACTTCTATTTTTCATTTCCCTTTTTACAAAATAGTTTATTGCTGTCACATCTAAACCCATTCAACCCTCATCACAACATTTTCCCAACAGAATCCATTTCTTTGCAATGATAGCTTTTAAGGCGATCACATACGACACAAGGCCACTGAGCGTTACACATGTGACACACTGCGGCTTTACTCTGTGTAGCACGTGTTGAAACACTCATCACAAGCACCTACTCCTGGCAGGTGTGCCCGCCACTTCTTCCAGCTCATTATTCAGTTCAAGTATCTGAGAATCACAGTAGTTATCATAAACAGGACTGTCACAAAATCCTTCAACATTTATGGCTGCATTGCAACACAGTATTGTTACTTGTAAAGAACTGGATAAAAAAGACAATCATGTTACAGATTCATCTCAACAACAGCAGTGATTTTTCATTTTTTGAGATTTAAATATACTTAGAATTGCTACAGGAGGAGAGCTAATGAAATATCCCAACTGTATTGGCCCCAAAGGTACATATCTGTCTAAAAATGATAAAATTGATTATTCCTAGGTTAAATTTGCATTTATTATTAAAATTGTCTGACTTTATTGATGCCAATTATACTAATTTGTCGACTTAAAACACATCCCAAGGCTTCAATTTGCTTCTAATAAATGGAATCAAAAACGATGTTGTCAGAATTTGTTCCCAAATTTATCATTTTTTAAAATATTTTTTTTTAAAGAAAGTTGGTGACCATTGAAACATTATCTTGGAGTAATGGTAGATTTTAAAAACCAAGACATATGCAACAGAAAGCTGGAGACCTTTAAACACATAAACTACATAATGACCACCATTAGACTTTTATATACTGACTGGTGCAGAAGACACTGAACTGGCTCTGGACTCTCGCGTTTTCCGTGTGGGTATGGTGACGACACAGCATGAGATGCCGACCGTCGCTTCCGGCAGCTCATCATCCTCAGTCCATTCGTTGAGGTCGGGGTTGAAAACCTGAATGCATTTCTTGTACTTCTTCTCACCCTCGTTCCAGCCTCCGAGGAGATACACCTTGCTGTTCAAAATGGAAATACCGGCCGTGCTCACTCCTGTGTGAAGGGGTGTGCAGTAGCTCCACTGCCCGCTGTGAGGGTTGTAAGACTCGACGGCGAGGACATCCACCCTCTCCCCGCGACCTCCCAGCTGACTGCCACCGATGACGTAAGCACGGTCTCCCACGGTGGCAGCGCAATGCCAGCCTCGAGGTGTGCTCAGACTGCTCTTATCCTGCCAGCTGTCAGTGGAGGGGTCGTACGAGCATACCGCCCTGGAGTAGGCGTTGTTGATGTAACCTCCAGATACAAGGATCTTGCCATCAATGAGGGAGCTGGCGTGACAGCAGCGGGGCACCTCCATGGGCGCCTTCATCTGCCATTGGTTGGAAGAGGGCACATAGCACTCCACAGAGGCCTGAACACCGTCACCGTTGCGTCCTCCGATGGCGAACAGGAGGCCGTTGAAGGTGTTCAGGCTGAAGTGTGTGCGCCTCTGGATCATGTTGTTCAAGTGAATCCAAGTGTTAAAGCGGGGGTCATATCTAAAGAGTGTGAAAGGGGTATTCAGTTATTTTCAACACAAGTGCACTAGTCCAAACTATAAATCAGACCTAAGAATGAGTTCTTACCTGCAGAAGTTGCTAACAGCATGTTTAGCCTGGTTCCTTGCATCGTTCTGGTCCTCCCCACCGGCCACATACAGGAAGCCGTCCAACACTGCCACACACTGGTTGAAGCTCTTTGCTGGCATTTCTGTCAACTTATTCCACACGTTATCTGCATCTCTGTAGAGGACGTCTTTGCTGAGGGATTTCTCTGTCAAGGCAGGGCGTCCACCAACTGTCAGTATCACCTTGAGGCCGCCGCGCACCTTCGTCCTGCGTGACTGGAGGATGTTCTGTTGGTAGGGCAGCAAGTGGTAATTCATGGCATCAACGAGGAGACGGTGGCACTCGGGGTCTTGCATCATTCTGGGCGCGCTTTGGACGTGATTCACCAAGTCTTGTGCTGAGATTGTGCCAAAGCGAATGAGAGTTAGAAGATCCGCCGCATACTTCAGCCTCTTCTCATCAAAGTCCAACCACTTCATGGCTATCTGGAAGGCTGTGACCTCAGAAGGAAGCTGGAGGGAATCGTCAGAGAGGAAATCACTAATCTGCTCGTAGGTGAGTTTCAGGAACTGCTCCATCTCAGAAAACTCAATGAAGTTCTCCCTCATGAACTTCTGAGCAGCCTCCTTGGTTTCTTTGAGGTCGTAGGCGTCAGCGATGTTGGCCACGTACATGCAGTTCTCCACGCTGAGCTCCTGCATGAGGAAATCGCTGCACATCTTCACTAAGGTGCTGATCTGCAGCAGCATGGCCGCAGCGATGGTGCTGCCGATGCTGTACAGCGACAGGGTCAGCTTTCCAGAGTATGCATATGTAATGGCTGTGGCAAGACCGACAGGTGAAAGGTCGTTCAGGTCGATCTTCTGGAGGGACGAGTCCTTCTTCAAGATGTTTCGAATGTACTCGCTGCAGGAGGCCATGACAACCTTGTGGACATCGAACGACTTTGACTTGGTGGCGACTGTGAGATCGCAGAGAAAGCTGTCCTGCCTCATGGTGCTCAAACCCTCCAGGAGGTTTGGGGCGTACACAGAATCAGTGACTTCAGTTGAGATGCAGTTGAAGCCATTTCCTCCTTCCAGCAGAGTGTTGAGCCCATTGATTTTGTTGATGGGGCTGTCTTCGACCATTATGGTCATTTCATTTATGTCTCCTTTACTCTTTTTGGTCGTCTTGTTCTTTTTGGGTGCCATGGCTGAAGCAGCAGAACACAGCCCAGACCTTCTGAAAAAACACAATAATCATGTAAGACTTCCTTTTTAAAAAAGGGGCATGTTTATGAACAGATGTTGTATCATATCAGTGAGTCATGCGTCAGATATAACAAATGCAACTTGAGGACAATATGAACAATGCTGGAGAAGAACTGGCCTTGATTTATTCAGATCTGCTCTCAAAATATTGCAGACTAATCTGGAATATGCCATTAACAAAAGATTAAATATAAATCCACAGTTGAGACTCAAGTTTTAAAAGACTGTATGCTGTTTTTAACGCCTGTTGTCCTTGTGCCATGTCCTTGTATATTTCTTTTTGCCTTTATCCACCATTAACATCAAATATCTTCACATATAGCTTCTTGTATCCAAGGACAAAAGTTTACTTACGTTTTGGAATTAAAGTGTAGCTTATTTAGACACTACCAGACACTGACACCTTTCACAACATGTGGTGATGCCAGAGTGAGTGTGTGCGTCAACATGCCCCTCTTTGCATCTGTCACATTTTATCAGCAGCATGTCCAGGAATAGCAACGCTGGACGGCTCACCCATGACGTTCCTTTTATAGACTTTGAGACATGAGAAGCAGGCCTCATGTCCTCTGACTGTCGAGGTTCAGGTTAAGATTTGTTTGTTTTCTTTATTTAATCTAACTGTTGCAGGATTGCACTGATTGGGTCTGCATTTAACACAATCCACAAGACTTAAAAGTGTATGAAAGACACTCCTCACATTTCCCCACAACCCTAAAAGACCTTAAGCTCGCTGCCAGCATGGCTGTGAGTAAAAACTCTCCAAAGACATCAACAACTTTAACAAGTTTATCAGCCATTTAAATCCCAACTAAGAGAGAAAACAGCACATTTTCTATCCTTAAATAAGTGACAAACACCGAAGCAATAACTGCATGAAACTGCCTTTTCATTGCTATAACTGCAAATGATTGAATAGAGAGAACGCTCCACTTACCTGAGAGATGAAGTTAAGGCTGCTGAAGAAGGAACTTGTGCCTCCAGTTACTGGAGCAGGAGAGAGAGAGCAGCAGTCAGCCCCGCTGAAAGAGACATACAGTTAACTCCTCCTCTCGGAGGGTGAGTGCCAATCAAGTACTGTGCAATGCATGTGGTGGAGGAGAGGGACCATGCACCCCCAGCCCTCAACATATAGTGTCCCACAATAGCCTCCAATCAGTTGATGTCAACATACAGTTGGGGGCCCGACCGATATCGTCATGGGACGTCATAGAAACAGTTTATTTTGACAATTGTTTAGTGAAAAGCTCTCACTTGTGCACTGAGAATCTCTTTAGAACTCTGAAAACTTAAAACGTGCATTTTTGTGTTTTACATTACTGTGAACAAATAAAAGGGAGAATAAATGTATTGTTTTTTATTCCCTAATAACTGCAGAATTTAGAGAAAATAAGAAATGTACACTAAGTCACTAGAGCTAAACTTCAATATGGACACATTTAATAATGTGTTTGCCCTGCAGCCCTCTGTGCAGAGGATACACACATATAAGAAGACACACAGAAAGGGAGGGGGGATTCTGCAGTAAGAGACCCTGTCAGCTATGTAAATCATTAAATAAACCACCATTGATTTTTTAAAATAGCTTAATAGTCTATGAAAATGGTGTAAATCGACATTTAAGTCTGAAGTCTAATCAAATCTTCCCAAAAGGCAGGCTTACCTGTAAGCATTGGGGGACATTGTGTAATTTACTCTTTTAAACTTTAATTTTGTGCAGATATACAACCAAAAATGTTCATGGATAGGCCTTTTCATGTCTTTTGTCACATATTCGTAAACACAGCTTAATTGTTTCATGACTTCTAACCAAAGCCTGCATCTTTTCTCCCGTCGGCTCCGCCCATTATATTAGTGTCATCAATGGGCGCGCGCTGCCCGGTGTGTATGGACGGTTGCACGTGAATCACCGTGATGGCCAGCAACTCTGATGTGATGAAGAAAGTCAGGCGGTACAAACTTCAGCTGACAGACACAGCAGAGTCTGCTACGGTAGATACGATGTTAATTAACTTCTTTTATAATAACATACAATAATCAATAAATAAGGTCAGAGCTGAGGAGCGAAGCTACTTAATAGTTTTCATTGGACACTCCTGTATGATAGAGACAATAGGCATTAATATTGTTTTATATTAATGACGTTTGTTTAAGCAGCCCAGCCTTATTTTTACTTGCAAACATAATTCTGATAAGTTCACACTTTCAACTCTCCCAAAGTCTGTGAAATATTAAATATATTCTCGTCCTGTTTATGTGTGGAAACAGGCTGATTGAGGGCTGTTTCAGCCAGCGACATGTGCGCTGCTGCCACGCAGCATTTTAAGCACCTCACGATGGGGGTCAGGTTGGTTAAATGGGAGGTGCTTTGCTGCTAAAATTGGCAACTCCTCCAGTTGTTCAACTTATGGCTGCTGTCGATCATCAGTGGAGGTGGAGAGGCGCTCTGCAGGCGCGTTTCAGACGCGTTTACGCACAAAAGGACTTCTAAATTGGCCGGTGTTTAAATTAGATGTAAATGTAAATCCATTAAAGTATAATTTTACTATCACAGCACAACCTGAAAACGATTCAGTGATATGGGGTGCCTTTATAAAAGCATGCAGCTTTATCCATTTATAGTCCACAGTAAAAGGAGCAGCCTAAGTGGGTGTGAGGTTCCCATACATAGCTTCTGCCCTGAATGCACAATCAGCAACTGTGATCCAAAACCAGGGCTACCATATTTGGCATGTCAGGTTTTCTTATTTTTTTCCTTAAACATGTATAGACAATCTTGCCAAGCACACAAACATTAATGTGTTTATTAATCTTTTTCCAGGTTGTGAAGATTTTGCAGAAATTGAAGGATCTGGATATCACATTAGAGATTCTTTCTGTGAGTCTTTGTTGCCAGGAATGTCTGCCATGTTGATATATTTGCATAGGAATTTTGTTACATTTCTTTGACTCCTCTTTGATATGAATTAGGAAACCGGAATTGGCAAAACAGTCAACTCCTTACGGAGACATGAACAGGCTGGAGAACTGGCCAAGTCACTCGTTAGGGATTGGAAAAGATTGGTGCCTAAGGAATCCATAAGGTGACATATATTTATAATTTTAAAAGTTATTTTATTTTTTTTTAGCTGTTTGACATCTTAGTCTTGATTTTTTTTTTGTCCTCAATGCAGCCACCCAGAAGATGGGGATATACCAGAAAGACTGTCAGTTAAAGACAAACTGGATAATGTAAACTGCCCAAATAATGGAAGTTTGGCAATGGAGGATTCAAACAATAATTGCTTAACTTTTCATATTAAAAATCAGGATTCTTCAGATGAGGCACTCTTCAAATCAGGGAGTGCAGAAGCTCAGTCAGAGAAGCAATGTGAAGAACAGAAAATACACCGAAATGAAAATCGTAAAAGTCAACAAGAAAGTCCTGATATCTCTAAGAATGACATCTTGAAAAAGAAAATAAAAGAGGAAAGTGACAGTTCAGTTATTCCCAAAAAACAGAAAAGCATTGAGACTGACAGGAAACCAGGAGACAGGAATACTTTGCTTGAAGATAAAAGCACAGAAGACACTCAGAATAAATCCAGCTCTGATTTCAAGGAAAAACTGAAAACCAGCTCTGACAGTCAGAGATTATGGTCAGAAAAAGATTCAAAAAAGAAACCAAAAGAGGGCAAAGAAACTTTTCCCTTAGAATCATGTGACAAACACTCAGAAACATTAAAGCGGGCCAGTGTCAAAGATGACAAATCCTCAGAGATACCAAGGAGCTCAGAGGCCCAAAACAAAAAAAGGAAAAAGGAAAGTAAAGAAAAGCACCTCATTCAAAAGCATAAAAAAAAGTCTGAAGAAACAGGGCATTCAAAAAACAAAAAGGCAAAGATAAATCACATGGACACACAAAGTGATTCAGAGGAGCCCTCTTTGTCTTTCGAATCGTGCTTGAACTATGACGTGAATGTTTTCAAAAGAAGGGAAAGATCTGGAGTGAAGAAAGCTCCCAAATCAACCAGGACTGCTGAGAAACAGGAGCTTGGAGATTCTGGCACGAGACCTTTTAGGTCATCTGTGACTTCTATAAATGTCACATCTCCACCACAGGTATGTCTGACAATGATTTTTAAGTTATAGTTACTTGTATTGTTGAAGTGGGATTGTTTGAGGTACTTAGCCAAAGTCAGAGTAACATGTACAGTAAAATCGGCTACAGAAGCTGAACAATGTACTGCTGAGGACAAGGGCAGCAGCTAAATGTATTTCAGCCATCTAGAAATGGATTTACTTAACAAAAAAAAACAACAACAACAAATGTATATATCAGTTTAACTCTATATTGCAATGAAGTTGCTGGTCTACTGCTGCCCCAAATGTTTAGTTTGAGTAACTGTACAACTTTGCTGTTTAAAAGGGCTAGTTTGGATTCACCAAAGTCATACAAAAATTTAACAAATTTAGAGGCAGTGGTAGCTCAACTCTCACGTTCTTAAAGTACTGTTTTTGTCAATGGAGTCTGGTGGTTTTGATGCATACAATGGCTTCAGTTCCCCCAGTCTCATGGCAAGGTGAAGCAGTAAAAAGATTCTAAAAATAGCAAACATCGGGGGAGTGCTGTGGGTTATACACAGACTATGGATAAATACCTCGTACAACCCCACTTAAATAAAGCTGAACTATCCCTTTAAAAAGATTAGCTTTTAGCAGACTGACTGTGTTTGATTAAAATGGACTAAATATGCTTCATATTTCAGAAGTTTCAGGACTCTGTAATGGGCCTTATTCCTTTAAGCATTCCTTTACCTGCTGATCTGCCTGAATTTGAAAAGTCATTCAGTGTTGATTACTTTGAGAGGAAAGGTACTCTATTAATAACAATTAAAGCTGTTTTTTTCTGATTTCTTATTTAATTCCTGATGCTCCTTCTTTTGTGTTAAAGCTGTTAAGGAGTCTGATTTCTGTGACGCATCTGAGGAGTCTCCAGTCTTCACGGGCCAGCGGCTTAACAAAAAGATGCAGGTGTACTCGGGTGCCAAGGCCGTCTTCCTCCCAACCATGATGAGCTTGTACCAGCAGTGTATCCGCACCCTCCAGAATAATATAAACTGTGAGTAAAGCTCAAAGAAGATTTTTATTTCTGATCGATCTGTCAGTTAATTGGATTTATATTCAGGGTAGGTATCTCTCCTCAGTGCTATTTGAAACTGGTGGAGTCCCGTTTGAAATCCTCGAGCCGGTGTTGGAGAGATGTACACCACAGCAGCTGCTACGCATTGAAGAATGCAACCCAGTAAGAATAAACAGATTTAGCACAGACACACACTTAGAAACTGGCGGGCTGCTTTACTACGTACACCTGCCTGACGCTGCGGTGCCTACTCACCGGCCACTCCATTATGTACACTTTGTTGGACACTATTTTGTCTCAGGAAGTGCCTTAATTCTTTGTGGCAAAGATGAAACATTTCTTGGAGGGTTTGGTCCATATTGACACGATCACATCTCAGTTTTCCTCCACATTCAAAGACAAAATCTGGTGACTGTTAGAAACTCATTGTCACATCCAGAAACCAGTTTGAGATAATGAGCTTTGTGGTATGGAAGGTTATCCTACAGAAAGTAGCCTTTGGTATACAGATACCCTGGGGTTTCAAAGAGATGGGCCCTAAGGGGCCCCAAGTGTGCCAAGAAACTATCCCTTTCACCACTACACAATCACCACCAGCCTGAACCGTTGACACAAAGCAGAATGGATCAATACTGACACATTGTTGATGCCAAATTCTGACCCTACTGTCTCAATGTCGCAGCAGTAATCGAGACTCATCAATCCAGGCCACATTTTTCCAATCTCCCAATTTTGGTAAGCCTGTGCCAACTGTAGCCTTAGGTTAGCTGACAGGAGTGGCACCCAGCGGGGTCTTTTGCCGCTGTGGCTCATGTGATAAAAAGATCAACCTGTTAGGAAATGCTGTTCTGCAAACCTCAGTTCTAACGAGTGTTTTTGTTTGTTTGTTTTTTTAAGTTAGTACTGCATTTATGCTTATGGAATACGCAAACCAGACATTCAGTTGGTTGGCACCAACAACCATGTTCAAAGTCACTTGTAACACACTTCTTCCTCATTCTGGCATTTGCTTAAACTTCCGCAGGTCGTCTTTAACATGATTTCATAACTAGATTCAATGAGTTGTAATGTGAATGACTGATAAGATATTTGCATTAATCATCATTTAAAGTGGTGTATCTGATGAAGTGGCCATTAAGTCAGTGAGTACATATTACAACTGTATTTTCATCCGGTGGACAGGACATTGGGTCATTGAATCTAAAGGTTAAAGTACTTTAGCAGTAAGGATGTTTCAGCAAGAAACAGAGTGAAGTCAGATTTTCCTAAATCTGACTCCATTGTCACACTTTATATGCAGAGATGTGCTTATAAGGCAGATATAATGAGCTGGTTTACCTACAGTGGTCACTTAGTGTGTGTCAATTTGTCCTGAAATAACCTTTGTGTTTGATAGACTCAATTTTAGTCCTTGAGTAAAGATTATAGTTATGAAGACAATTCAGCCTGGGTGTACAGGTGTGTGATTGTTGTCCATTTTGTAATTGTTTATTTCCACAGATCTATATTGGAGAGACAGACCACTTATGGGGGAAACATTGTCAGAGGGACTTCAAAGACTCCAAACTTCAGGAGTATGAATCATGGAAAGAGATGTACGTCAGGCTGTTTGACGAGAGGGAAAGGAAACTCAAAAGACTGACAAAAAGCATCGTCTCGGCACATTCTGGCAAACCCAAAGGTGTGTGCTGTGTACTTAAACTCTAGTCCTATTTTGTTGATCTTTGTAAAATTAATCAATTTCCTACACTTAATATTTTATTCACATTGTTTACTGTAGAAAAATACAGTTTACCCCTCTTGTTCTGCACACTCACTGTGACACCTTTTTTTTAAGGTCGGCAGGTGAAGATGGCATTTATTCACACTGTTGCCAAGCCACCGAGAGATGTGCGAATTCAGCAGGAAATACATGGAACTGCTGTTCAGCAGCCTCAGCTCAGGTGCAGGTGTGTTTCAGCATTCTAAACATACAGAAACAAAAACAATGTTATTAGCTCATGATTTTTTTTTCAATTCTTATTAATTTGTACATGTATAATATATTTAATGTTGGTTTCCTAATTATTTAAGGTTATAAAAAAACATACAGGACATTTTGGGACATTTCCTTTTGACAGAACAGGCACTTGCTTTGCTTCTTTTTCATATAAAAGCTCTCAACTACAAAGTGATCACTAAACAAGAGCAGCTTAGCAGGGTCATAACCTGCCGGAGACTCATGAGATAACATGGTGAAGTGCTTTTTGACTGAGCTTAGCCAAACAGGAATTGCAGCAATGCACTCGATAAACTGGTTTTTATTGAGGTTTGAAACGTTCCCTTTGTTATCAACTATAGCCAAACAGGATGTTAGGCTGTGCTCATAAGCTGCAGTGTGGATTGAAGTACTTTGGTTTCATTTTTGTTAATGATACTTCTGTTGATTGAATTATGCGCTGAACTGTTATTTCTTCAATTATCAGCGTCAAAGTTCAGGACAACAGACCGAGGCCGAGTAGCAATGAGCCCAGCAGAGCCAGCAACACCAGTACAGCGACAAACAATACACAAGATCCTCGCAAAAAAACAAGTGAGCTAACAAAAGTCTGTTGTGGACACAGTGTTGTTTACTACAAATTACCAAACTAGTGAAACTGGCCTGTTTGTATATGTGTCATGTTATGCTCTTCAAAGGTAAGAATGAAAGCTATGTATATACCTATAACTTATGTAATCCTGATGTTTTACTTCATTGCATCACCTATTTTCCCCCTGTTGTTCACACAGGAGTTGCTCCAATGATGGCAAAGTCCTTAAAGGCATTCAAGAAGCAGCTGGGGCGCAGATAATTGTTCTTATATGATCGGGGTATTTACAGCGTTTGGATGTGGGGAAAGTGCACTCTGTCATTCATTAACTTTGTACAATAGAAGGCCTGTGTTCACCTTAGATTACTCTCTGTTGTTTGTCTTAAGAGTCAGGCACTTGCCATGTTTTTTTCTCTATAACTATGAATTGCCATCACGATTAAAGGGACAGTGAAAAGAGCATATTAATGTGATTCGATAGTTTGTCTTTCGGTCTGATCGCCAGGAAAAAAAGTCCTTTTTTAGATTTACTGGGATGTGGCTCCCTCTAGAGGCTGTGTAGTGAAGTGTATTTTTTCATTATTATTATTATTATTATTTTTTTATATCGATTTATCTATTTACTATTTTCACTTATATGTTGACTAATAGACCCACACTTTACTGCACATAAAATGTCATATCTTGATTAATGGCAGTGTTTTATATCAGTGTGGTACTGATTACAGGTCAAAACTAAAATGATCCAAAGAGAATATTCTGTTAATTAATATACACATTCAGTTCCTTGGGTCATTTCATTAGGCATCTAGCTCCCTTAAATTGTGTATTTAAATTGCTCTTATCCAACTGGCTTTGAGCCAAAACAATTCAGAGATGTCATAAAGACGTGAAAGACACTCTTTATCAATTCTCTGTAATCCTTATTATATTGTTGTCTTTTATGGGAGAAGATATCTGCTGTCTGCTCCTTCTCAAGGACCCCTCTTGTCTATTTTTGTTTTTCTGGACAACTGTTTGAGATATTAGAGGGGAGGCTGTGAAGCTGCAACAGCCTTCAGCACCACCTGTGGCAGCCTGCTAAGACTGCATCATTAATCCATCTTCATGTTTAATTTATTGGCCTGAAGAGAGACGCCATTACCCAGGAGCTTGTGAATCTGTCTAAATACTCAGTTTTTTACTTTGTTGAGGCTTGTCTTAATGGCATAACAGAAGGCAATAAATACATCTAGTGGGTGGGAGGGTGAAAGTTGGTGCAACCAAGAGAGACTTGTAGATGCCCTAAAAACAGAGTAGGGAAAACATTACCAATAAACACTCCAAATATTTAACAGAGGAACACATCTATTGACTAATGTCCAGACTGAAGCCTAACTAACCTTGGAGAGGGTTGGTAAAATGACCTGATGGTTAATAATGCTGTCCAGCCACAAGAGGACCTCAGACCACAGGAAGCTGACCTTCACCCCTGACCTGCAATGAAGCAAAGCGAGAAAAAAAACCAACAGTTCTGAAAGGCTGACGAAGGTTTTTTCTTTTTATTGTTGCATGTGATTGGAGTATTTAAAGAGACATATTTATTCCTCTTTTTTTTTCATTTGTTCCACATCACAGTTGTATTGCATATAGTATTTCTACCACTATCCCTGGACAGGCTTACCTATGATCATGCCAAGAATACATTAGTAAAGTTAAGCACATAATAGACATAATTGTATATGTGATACCTCTGAGAAATTACAATATGTCATTTTATGTGCTTGCATGTTTGTTTTTTTCTCATGGCAATATGTGTGTGAGTGCATTATTATATATTTGTGTATCGATATGCTTTCATGTTTGAGTATGCATGCTTTTGTTTATCTGTGTATCTCTTCCATTTGCTTTAATGCACGCACAAAGGCACTTCGTTGATAAATGCTTTAAAATGATACATTTCTGCTGAACTACTGAATAACATTGCGGTTGGTAACGTGACAGAGCCTACCTGTAATATGCACTGACTCCACCAATACCAGTCCAGGCTAAATTTAAGAGTTATGGAGCTGGATTATGTTCTAATAAATATATTAACGATGAAAATACTATTACTAAAAATAATGATACCATTTTTGTCGTGTAGGGATTTTAAAATGTACTGAAATACAATTTACATAAGAACAGAATCAAGAACGGTGTAAAGAAAATAAATGACACGATTTACGAAAGTTTATATATTTAATTATTTTATTTTATTTTATTATTTTTACTCAGGGTGTCCACCCTTCAGCCAGGCGCCCCCCCGGACTTCTGTCGGTCCTCTGTGCCCCATCATGGCGGCCCTGTGCGGGACGGGACTATCCAGAGGAGGGACCGGAGGGAGGAGCAGCGGGACTGATGACGTAGGATTGGAATGAGGGAGTGAATGTTCCGGGTCAGAAACTGGACGGGAGAGGAAATTAACTCTGGGACGACACGAAAAAAAAACGAGAATGCTACCCTCTTCTACACGGAGATGTAGCCTTGTGTTTTGAACGCTGAAGAGAGGGGGTTTGAAAGCGGCGCGAGACGAGGAAGCAAGCGGAGAAAAACAGGTGCCTACAAAGTAACCAAAGTGAGACAACGACGGAGAATATCTCCCATGTTCGTCGCGACCTGACGAACGTTAGCTCGACTAACTTACAGTTGGAGTTTCGGTGTTTACTTGCCTGTGAGTTCCGCTTCACTTGCGTTTGACGGGGTATTTTAATCCAGGACTGTCCCGCCATAGCAATCTGTTGCATCCCCCAGTCCTCCCCGTTGATTGTTTGTTTGTTTATCGCACGGGTACGAGATTTATTCCCACCTCCCCCGTGATGTTTCACTGTATCCCCCTGTGGCGGTGCAACCGTCATGTTGAGATGATCGATAAACGCCACTGCTCCCTGCTGTATGTGCCCGATGAGATTTATCGCTACGGACGGAGTTTGGAGGAGCTGTTGCTGGATGCCAACCAACTCCGAGACTTACCCAAGGTAAGCAGAAAACCCACTTCCGCTCACTAAATGTAATGGCAGGTTCAGGGGCAGGGTAACGTTAGCTTATTTTTGGCAACATGAAATGCGTCCCTCCGGTTAAAGTAGTTGTGACATAGAGCTGCTGCTAGCTGAGCTGATCAGGCATCCCGTGAGAGTCTGGTGGGACCTGGGGACAATAATTACGCAAGATCAGCAAGGCAGGCACCCTGTGTAGGTGGAAATTTCCCCCGAACTACACCTCCCACCACAGGTTAACTTAACGCATGTGCCTCAGTCTGGGTTTTGATCATAAAACTGTTTTATGTGAGTTCCAGGTTGCTCAGGCATTCATTGCCTGCTGCAAAAGTTCTGACATTGTGCCTGATGTGTCAAACCTGTTTGGGCAGGTGACTCCGTGCTGAGGTCAGAAATCCCCATGACCCTTTGTTTCCAATCTCTGATGCTTTGTGCATGACCGCGAGATACAACTACAAAGTAGTGATTCAATTCTTATGACTCAGTACCCTGATAAATATTAAATGGAATGAGTAATGGTGCTCTACAACAATATTTATTCAATGGTAGAAGTGAGTGAAATTAATTATAAGGTTTTGTACAAAGTCTTATATTTCTTCAGTGTTTGCTTTAAATTGGGCTATGTTTTTTTTAGAGTGATGATATACTCCTTAAAAAATCTTAATGTGGTGCATCAACTGTTTCTTTATTGTCTCCCATGAGACTAGCAATTTACATTTTATGATCGAGGCATTGACAGAGTACATTATATTTGGACGTTGAAACTTCTTGAAATGTGCTGGAGTTTTACTTGAAAAGATCAACCTTGAAATTAAGTAACTGTCAGTTGTGTGGAAATTATTTCCAAGTGGCATTCACTGTTGCAGTTGTTTTGTTTGACTCAGTCAACAACAAGAAATCAACAAAAAACTGTTATTTCAAATGATGAAGGCCACCGGATTTGGCCGACCAAATCAAGGTGTTTTCAAGGTCTGGGCATGCTTTTGTTTTGACGACAGTGCTTGAAGTTTGAATCACATTACTTTGATGATAAGTCAGTGACTTATCAGACTGAGTAGTTGCTTTTTAGATAAATAAATATAGTGTGTCCATAAAGTGTGTCTACAACTTGAAAAATGTATTACAAGAGCAAATGAATAGACAAATATGTGCATGTATAGCAAAATGAGGAGTAGATATTGACAATTTTGCCTCATTTAAAACACCTCTACATGGACACCATTAGCTGCATCAAGCACATCAAGACTGTACTGGATTTGTTGCCATGTTGGCTGTAGCAAAGCCATCAGTGCTCTCTAGCTTTAGGTCAATGATGCTGCGTATCTTTGTTCCATACACCATATTTTTAACAGAACCCCATACAAAGTAGGATCCCATTTTGTTTCATTAAACCATGATACACATTGAGCCTTCTCTTGAGGAGTATCCATTTTTATATGGATTAATTTACCACTAGCTTTGTCATCAACCAGGTACCTAAAATACACAACGATCTGAATTTCAGATTGTTGCGGGAACCCTGCAACAACCTTTTAAATTTATGTTTTGCTGTTATAAAAGAGTTAGGAGTTAAGTATTTAATTTAACACAGATGAGCCATATTCATAAGAACATGAAGTCATCTTCCTGTTCACTCACATTAAGCTGAACCCAGCTGATTGAAGTACTCCATCACCTCTGCTCTGTTTTTCTTTAATCGAAACTGTGTAGGAGGACTGCAGGGGCCACTCTGTGAGTTACTGGCAGGCTTGTTGAGGTGGGGATACAAAAGGCCGGCCTTCTTTCTTGTGACCCTAGTGCTCTGGATTAAGTGGGATACTAGTTAAAGGATTTGCAAGTTATTTCCCATGGGCACGAATGGCTCATTTCTCCATGTCAGGGCCTGACACACAAGATCTGAGCCTGACCTGGACTGTCTTTCCGATATATAGCCTAGAGCTGCTACAGTGACACAGAGGAAGACTGGCTTGTGTTTTCGTGGCATTTTCCCTTTAACTTTTGCAGCCAAACCGGTTTTATTGTAGCAGGCCGCCCTCAGTTCTGCTCTAGAGAGTGTATTTTAAGCCTGAGAAAACTGTGTTCTCATCGTATCCCTCAGATGCGGGGAGTGCATTCGGTTATGTATTGAGTCCACAGCTGTTTGTGACAAGTGGGCAGATTATGGAATAAGGCTTGAGACCTCACATCACTGAAGTCATGGTGGGTCAGATGTAAAGCTGATTTGATTCAATTACATTTTTGTGCCTTGGACGTCTTTCATTTGTTTAGCATGTAGTTTAAAGAAAACCTTCCTCCGTCGCAATCTTGAATTGAACAAAAGGAGAACTTAAGTGAGATTCTGATTTTTTTTTTTAATCTAAATTGTAGATTGTGACTGATTTTTGAAACGGAAACCATATCAAGAGGGGGAAGTACTGATTGCAGATATTTTAGCTGATTAGGGAATTCTTGAGCTGGAATGGAAATACACCTTTTAATAATTCAGCATTATGACTGTGCTTAAGTTGTGAAGGCTGCCAAGAGTATTTAACATTTTGACAAAATTATGTGTGTTATGCATTTTTTGTATCATGTTTCATGAAGTCAACCAATTCTAGAAAGTAACACAGAAAATTATTTTTAAATAAAACTAAAATAGCATCAATTCTTTAGGTTCAGTACCAGTTAATTGTAGACCATTTAAATAAACATCAAATAATAATTAATATCTATATTAACATCAGTACCTTGTGTTCAGTATCAATCAATTTTCTAACCACATTTAAAATAGGAATTATTAAAATTTAAATATACAGCCTTGTGACTTTTTTTCAATTGTGTTGTATCATCTACACAAAAGGTTTTGTTTTGTGGCAAAAAACGTCCGCTGATGAGAATAAATACAGATATATCTATGATATGTGAGAGTCCAATATTGGCTGATGAAGTCGGTCAACCAATTTGTTCGCTCTGTTCATAGAAAATACAGTGATGTTTGTCTACACTTTACAAGATCTGGTACGGGTAGAAAAGAAATAATATTTTTGGGCCTGGCATGCCTGTAGAAATGAGATTGAACGGAGATAATGTGGGCAACCTCCCATGGCCGTGTCACACTGCCTACTTTGTCCACTGGAGAAAGGCACAGGAACAGGTATTCTGTCTGAAAACAAAGACCGCATTATGTTTTTGTTGTTGCCTCACTCGTGCATTTGTATGTGCTGATGTTTTCTAATGAAGTCACAATGAATCATTGACCTGCGTTGCGAAGTACAGAACTATAAAACCATAAACTGACACATTTGGCAGCCAGTACACCTGAACAGCTAGGTGCTGGCAGTGTGAACTCCTTCCCTCATCTCTGCCTTTAAGGATGTGATCAGCAGGTGACAGCTCAGGCATCAGTTCAGAAATATTCTAAGCATGTTAGAGGGAAGAGGGCTGGCCACGAGAGAAACTATTTATTGTGCTCTATGGCATGTAACTAATGTCACCAATGCTTGCTGAGTGAATCCAAGAAACGTTCCCAACTGGATAAACGGTTGGATCAGTCCAGCTCAGTGCTCCCTGTGTGGCCTCATCACATTTGCCTCCGAGGTGGCTGAATGAGTAAACGCTGCCCACCTATTATTGCAGTGACAATGATGTAACAAAGACACGGTAATCTATTTCAAGTCAATCATTTCACTCAGCAGGCAGATGAAAACATGCATAAGGCAGTCTCATGATGAGCCCAAACAGCAAAGGTGTGTTTTTACATTAACAAGATGAGGCAGGTTGAACATCTTTCAGTAGTTTTATAAAGAAAAATCTGCTGACTATGTCATGCAAACATGAATACAGGAATGTTGATTATTAGATGCTTTTCCTCCCAGCGGCGTTTTGTGTTTTTTAATGTTTTATGTATTATTTGCCTTAAGACAGTACACCAAAACTAGCAAACTGTAACTTGTGTCTCTTAGTTTATTCAGAGTTTCCCTTAGGCAACGGCCCTCCAGATACATGCCATCCTGCCGGTTTGTAAACACTAGTTGTTAGCTCACTAAACAGCCGTCAAAGTAAGAAACTAACCGGAGAAGAAGAAAAAGAAGAAGAAGAAGAATAGGAATGCAAGACTTGCTAAATGCTCCTGCCTGTTCATCCAGTTTAAATAAGAATGCAGTTTCTGTTGTTTTCAACAGAAACTTTAAGACAGAGGTGAGGGTGCTGTGTCAAAGCAGCACAATAATCAGAATTATTAAGTTTGAAACAGTTGAAACAGTTAAACAATTAATGAATAAATACAATAAATATTTACAACAATTTTGTATTTTTTTCCCCAGCAAAATACAAAATAATAAATGGCTCCAGTGTGATTATTTTTCTTCTCTGTTAAGGCACTGAACATCTTTGAGTTTTGGAAAATAAGTTGGACACAGGGTCGCAATTTAAGATGGTTTTCATTGTTAATGAGTTGACAATATAAAGAACAGATTCATTTCATAGTTTTTTGGTCTATAAAATGTCAGAAAATTGAGGAACAATCCAATCTGTGTTTCCCAAAGCCAAAGATTATGTCCTCAAATCTCTTGTTTTTTAACATCATAGAGGAGTAAATAAACCAGAAGTTATCCACATTTTAGAAGCTGGCATCAAAGAGCTTCACCTAGTTGACCTAATTCAGGTTTGAATAGCTTTTTGGGAACCAGTGAGGCCCTTATTTATGTCGCACTCAGTGATGGCAGCAATGACAGGAAGAAGCCACTCTGAGACAGGAAGCTGCAGGGTTATGGCTTTTGTGAAGTGGTACATTAAGTAATGCTATGAATCCCAGAGCAGGAAGCTGGTGGTTGAAGTGACTTACTAAGTGATCTACAAGAAGATGTTCTTGCAGAGAAAGTTCATAAAGGTGCTGCAGTTGTTGACTCTGTCGGTTGGTTGCGGTTCAAACAGTTTCAACTCTGGCCTATGCTGTGATATATAATCCACATACACATATAACCATGTAACCTTAGACTCTACGAAGCCTACGGTGCTCATGTCTTAAGTTTTAATGGCTGCATAAAAAGTTTTACCCTTGAAAACAACATTTTGCTCTTCATGCAGATTTTCCAGCTTTTTAGGTTTTGTTGCTGAACTACAAACAGGTCTCGCTTGTATTGTGTGAACATGTTGATCTCCTGTAGTGCAAAGCCTATGCACACACTCCCCACAAGGAACCCTCAGGCTTATGCATATTCTCTAACAAACAGTGCTGAAGGTGAAACTGAAGATTCAAACATTTACTCAGG
>JAOWBC010000318.1:12699080-12720686 GCA_028566105.1 Hypoplectrus providencianus
ACTGAATTTTACTTGAGTTTTCTGAAAGTTCAGGATCGTTTTCTGGAAATGAAAGAGTCTGTACAGGCCAAGAT
Organism: Hypoplectrus providencianus; assembly: GCA_028566105.1. Taxonomy (NCBI): domain Eukaryota; kingdom Metazoa; phylum Chordata; class Actinopteri; order Perciformes; family Serranidae; genus Hypoplectrus; species Hypoplectrus providencianus. Next base: position 12,699,155 of record JAOWBC010000318.1, read on the forward strand.
GATGATATCACCAGGAAACAAATGTTGGAGCTGTGCAGTGGAGATAGGGAGACAGACTGAGCAGACACAGACTGCACCCCCTGTGCTTTATAAGTGAGTGAAATGCGAAAGTGAAATTAAGTTGGTTAGGATGCAAACACTCAGACAGCCCTGACTTGTAAGGTTTGTTTGCTTGATGAAAGGATGGATTAGAGACTGTTTGAACTGTCTTAAGCCCTGGTATGACTTGTGCGTTTTGTAACAGGGTGGAGTTTGACTTTTGGACTCTTGGGCCATATTAATTGTGCACACATTATTAAAATGTAATCTGCATCTGTCTACAGATAATGAGCAACCTGATCATGAGTTCTTACTTGCAAAAACACATTTAACAAATTGCATTAAGCTGACATTTGCTTTTGAATGAGCAGGTTGTTAGAGCAAGAGTTTTATACTAGTCTTTTTTTCTTTAGCCACATGAAACATTCAGAAACAGAACTCCAGGTTCTGTAGAGGGAGGTAGAGTTAATATTATCCAAAGTGGCTCTATCATTAAGAATTCATCAGAAGTCATTAAGGCTGGGAGAAAAAGAGAGGCTAATTTTACAATAATGAGCTGCACAGGTTGTCTGAGCACTGGCCATTCTCATATAAAGGGATTTATTACAGCTTCAGGTTCAGTTTTTAAATAATTTTAGTGCTACTTGTTGAGATCCAGAAAAACATGCGTACAACAAAGCCAGACAGTAAGCTGCCCTGTGTCTTTATTTAAAGACTTTTATTTAAAAACATAATATTTTTTCTTCCTACACTTAAGTTTTTAACAAGTGATTGTAAAAACAAAACTCCTGCAGTTTGAATACAAGCTGGCTTCAATATCAAAGTGTATCAAAGTTATAGAAAAGTACAAACTTGCATCTTAATCAGTATCTGCTTGGAATTCACCGCCTTTGTGTTTCACTGCTGCATTCCTTGTGCAACAAGTGCAACAGGCCCCAGCATAAGAACAAAGGGAAAAGTTTTTGTTTATCTGAAAAAATGTGATTGCAACATACCGGATGTACAGATCAACTTTACCAGTTAAATTCATGAGCAATTGCTTGAGAAATGTATGTTTTGAGCCACAGGTCTAGGTAAGGTGAGCCCTCAGCTGCCTTGGAAGCAGCGATAGCATGGAAAATACAGAGACCAGAGGGCAAATCACTTCTTTCTGCTCAAGCCAAAGCACTGAGAGAACCTGGAGCATTATTGTTGGTTACCTGCTTTACCACCATATGGGCGAGGTTGTGCCCGCTGTTGTTCTGGGTGTCATGTATGTGCTTGTGATAATTGCTTTGGCCTTCTGATTAAGCGTGCCAACTATATCCTTCTTTCCCGAGTTGACAGTGACAGTGACGGCTCGTTGTACTCGTTCTGGGAAACAAATTGTGACCATTAAACAGTTTTATGATTCAGATCTGATCATCTGAGACCTGACATTCCACCTGATTTTGCCAGACAAGCACAGGAGGGAGGAATATGCGTCAGTGGGAGAATTGCGACACTGACAAAAAAAAAAAACAGAAGCCAGTTGTCTATCATACTTAGTAAAGCTTGTTCATTTAAATCAAACTATTTAATGAGGAAACTATAAGGATCCTAAAACTGAAGGAGCAGCTGAATTTAATCTATCCATCTTTCCTTTTATTATTTACATTTGTGTTTTTTTTTTCTACTGCAACTTGTCAAAATGTCATCTGTGGAAAAAGCATTCATCTGTGAAAAGCAGCCATGCGGTTATCATAACATAGCAGTTATAATGTCATGGTAATATTTCCAAACAAAGACACAGTGTTTTGACGGTGGATGTATAAGATGTACACAGGAAAACTACATAATCCAGAAAACGCTAATTAGCTCTGCTGCTGTAAATATACAAGTCACACCTTTTGTAGATGTGATTATAATCTGAAAAGTTTCATTTATGGTAGCATAAATTGAATTAATCAATTTATGTTTATTAACACAACCTTAATAGCATCTTTAACAGACATAATGTTTGCCCAGCAAAAATGATCTGTTTAACTTTTGTTATTGAACCAACAGAAAATAAATGAATCATCCATAAACCTGTGGACAGGTGATCACATCTTTCAGACGTATGGTGTTTATGTAAGAAAAGTATAACTGGAATGTTACCAGTGTTGTCAAAGAACATTGCTCAGAAGTCAAACTATCTCATGCTTTGACTGATGATGCATTTCTTTTCGCCTTTCAGCCATTTTTCCAGCTGGTGAAACTAAGAAAACTTGGCCTGAGTGACAACGAGATCCAGCGGCTTCCACCAGAAATAGCCAACTTCATGCAGCTGGTAGAACTGGATGTGTCGCGAAATGGTAAGAAGGATAACACTGAAAAGAGGCACAAAGTTACAGTACAACTATATAGCACATACCCATTTGTTATGTATTACATTTCAACAGTTTTTGACAATTTTCTTCATAACTGCAAAAATAAGTGCCTACAATTAAACCAGACAGCGACGTTCAGTGAATCAATCACTCTGACAGATTTACTCCTCATGAGTGAAGCTTGTGCAACACATAAAAATAAAGCATGGTTTGCATTAAGCCTCAAGCTCCATAGTTGTTTGTATAGCCCCAAGTATATAACATCCTTTACATACACTGATTAGGTTTCTCCTACAGCTGAGCAGATCTTTCACAGTTGTGGCTGTGGAGGGAAACCACATCCACAAGTTAAACAAAAGTGCAGACACAGTGCTGTCTTCGCGGTGTCCAAATTAAGTGAAAGTGTTTTGAAACTCTCTCTCTCTCTCTCTCTCTTTTTTTTTTTTTTTTTAGGTCAAAATGATATCCATTATATTTATGATTAAAATCTTGATGATATAACTTGTGAAAATTCAATACATTAGATGTATCGCAGAGTGGCGTGTTCAAATTCATATCTCCTCTGTTGTTTTTTTTCTTTAATTGTCCACAGCTGTTTTAAGACCTGATTAAAATTTTTTTGAAAATGTTATAATCAGTGTCTTTCCCCTTTTCAGATATTATGGAAATTCCAGAGAGCATTTCATACTGCAAAGCCCTCCAAGTGGCAGATTTCAGCGGAAACCCATTAACAAGGTAGTGCTCTATATATTTATATTTTTTTTCACTTTTCAAAGCGGAAAACAAATTTCATCTATTAAAGGGTTATGTTATTCACAGGTACTGGTATCTACTCAAATGGTCCTCTTTGACAGGTTATGGTATTTCTCAAACATTTAACACATTCATTAGTCTTCCCTGAAATTACCACTCATCACTCATTTGTCTAGATAAAGTAAAAAACAGGAAGTACATCTTTAAAAATTCATCAAAAGAAAGATTTTTTTTGTGCAGAGGAATTTCCATTGTCTGCACTGTGTTTTTTTAAAGGTCCCCTGCCGTTAGGAACATTCACACACTCCTGTTTACAGATTGCAGATTCTGCATAGTATGCTTCTCATTGTGGGGGTGAGACTATGTCCAATTTGCACCTCAGCAGGGGCAGCACCACACTGTTTTGCTGTATATAGTTTGGGAGGAAACAATGAATAGTATGACAAAGGCAATGGTGTTCAATACTTTAAAGTGCACACAAGCTTGCAACCTCCAACACTCACACAAACAGCCTTTTTCCACAGTAGTAGCCTAGTTTTTAACTCTTCCATCTGTCCGGCTTAAACAGCTTGATAGTAAACTTGTGACTATAGGTTAGCATGGATGGGCTCTCACATTGTTATCAATCAGAAACTGAAAAAAAAACATTAAGAGCCAAATCTTTATTTTTTTTACTATATATATTGCAAAAATATGTCTCTATAAGAAATAGACGATCCTGGTTTGATTGTAAATCTTCAAAAGGATCTCTAAGCACACTGAATGCCTCGCTGTTGAATTGTGCTGTACAAATAAACTTGCCCTGCCTTTACATTTAATTTAGTTACTGTATAATAGAAATATTAGAGCTGAATTTTTTGCTTCCCTCGCCCACATTTTTCCCAGATGCTCTGGGAAAGTCACAAACACACTCAAGGCTGTCACCAAATATGAAGAGGCATTATGTTGTTGTTGCTGAAACAGATCAAAGTGACACCACAACAAGCATCTAATTAGTCCCATCTGGCCAGCCCGCAATATGAAGGAGGATAATGGTTTTTAACGTAAAAACTTGACTAAAAAAAACATCCAAGTCATCTGTTTTGAACAAGCAGATAATGAATCCATTTAGAGGATGAAAATATGACCACTTTGTATTTTTTTTTTTTTTTTTTACGAGACCTCAGCACTGCAACTTTTATTGCCTTGTCCTAGCAGATACTGATAATATCAAATGTTTTTGAAGCAGTTCTGTGCAGTTGGTCTAACCAAACCATGGCAAAGAAAATGTCAGGGAGCGTTTAAGAGAATGACCCATGTAATGCAGCCTAACTTCCTGGAGCTGAATAAGAATATCTTGAGCCACCTTGTTCCCTTTTGATGTTCAAGTTAATTTTATTTTATGTAGGAGAAAGGAAGAGCAGGGCAGAGGCAAAGATGAAAAGTAACAACATAATCAATATATACCTATCATTGCATTGCGATGAACGCTTGCTTTACAGTACAGTCTCTTGAAAAACAAAACACTGGTTTCCGATTCCAATTTTCTTGTCTTACTAGCTTCAAAGTATAGTCTAAATTTCAACCACATGTGAAGCAGTTGAATGAAATCATTCCCTGTGCCCTCTTATTTTCTCAGGTTACCTGAAAGCTTTCCAGAGCTAAGGAATCTAACATGCCTTTCCATCAATGATATTTCATTGCAAGTTCTTCCAGATAACGTTGGAAAGTAAGTAAATGCTTTTTCTTTATATTTCTGACATATTGAGTGTATTAAGCCTTTGCCATCAGCCTGACATGCTTTTAATGTAACAGCAACATCAGGTGACTTCTGTATTACATTTTCATTTACAATGGAAACAATCTCTGTGCAGCAGCGTTTAGTGAAGTTGCAGAAGTAATTAGTGTCTGCACTACCACACCTGAAAACACACTGGGCATGCATGTGCTGGTCTAAACAGGAAACAGATTGCCTGGTGATTGTGTACTGGTGAGTTGCAGAAAAGACTTTGGAGAAAGAACAGCAATGACTGAAAGTGAGACCAAAGACGGCTTTGCTTAGCCTGTGACATGGTAGAACTGTCTGGAGAACAAAAGTCAAACTTGTGTTTGGAATCATTGTGAGCAGATAATGCCACATAGTATGAAAAAGATCACAAGATAGGTCTGTGATGAATCAGGGAAGGACTTTAATAATAAGATGTAATCTGGGACATGAGTGTTCCTCCTTTAGGAAACATTTTCCCGGTCCTCCTGACAAAAATGCAATCACAGAATTGAAACAAATGTAAAAAAAGATAAAAGTTCAAAATAATAAAAAAAATAGTGTTTTATATTAACTTTAGCCCAAGTTTCGTTTGTCTTGTTTTTCTCCAGCTGTAAAATTTCTCTGAAGTTGTGACTGCATTGTGGAAAACATACCAAGCACATTATTCTTCTCACAGACATCCGTAGTGACCTTGGCGGCGTTGTCTATGTTCATAAAAGGCAAAAGGCTTGTTGTTGTGAGATGGCTTATTATCTGCCGGAGTGAAAAGGCTTTTCTGGCCAGCAATTCTATGAGATCTCCCTTCTTGTTGAATCCCTTTATAATTGGATTTAATAACACAAATATGTGCAGGTAAGTCAAATTGCCACAAGGGATGTTCTTAGTGGAAGTTTGGAGTTCAAGGGAAACTAAATTAAATGGCTGAAATTACTCTAGACCCAGGCGGTGACCGTACACTAAAGTTAATTTTTTTTTTGTTAATTCACATGCACATTGGGTTATACATTTTCATGATATCTTGACATTTGTTTGATAAAAACGCATTAAGCTGTAACAGAATAACTGAATTAAGCTTTCTGAGACAGAACTGCAAAAATAGATGTGAATAAAGACTTTCTGAAGTAGATCACTACTGTGAGACTTCTGATGTTTTCCAGTAGTAGGTTTTAAATGATTATTGGCAGTGCTCTTGGTAGCATATTTTAACCATTAGATAACTGCTGAAACAGTTGGAGCTAAGCTAAACAGAGATTTGTCTCGGCTTGCCAGGGTGCCATAAATTAAGGATTTCTGCTTAACCTCTAAGGGATGATGCATTGCTGGTGGATGAGAGTCTGACTGTGATTCAAGAAAGGATTCCTTTGGCTCCTGTAGCGATCATAAGTCAGGATTGCATACTTTGAAATAAGACCTTACTACTTATAGTGAGGCTTTTAAGGTTTAATGTTAATCTGATGTTCTACACATTTAGTAATTAAAGAGCTAAATACACCAGATGGATTTTCTGATGGAGATGCACTCATCCTGTAATGGATCATAGACGCATAGGAGCGGGTTAAACCTAGAGCCCTACAGCTATGGGATTCTCAAGACTGATCCAGACATTGATTTTAGAGGGGGGAAATGAATCAATAACCCAGATATGGTTGCTGATATCATAATTTTTTGAGCTGGAATGAAAATAGACAGTATTTATGCTGATTGTGAACCAATTATTCTCCACTCTCCTAATGTATCCAGAGGAGTACTTTCTCATATATAGAACTTCAATAGTTCAAATTTAACATCAATAACACACAGTGTTTTACATTGTCAGTTCTATAAATGAGTAAATAACAAATAAATAGGAATCAAATAAATAGCTAAATAGACATAATAACTGCTCAGTTTCATTCAGTTGCTGGCTTTAAAAAAAATCTATAGTAAGAAAAATTTATAGTTTACACTTTTTCTAAATCATTCCAAGCAACATTTCCTGCATAATTTATTGTGTAAAAAAAGTTTTAATAACAGCACATGTCGGACAGCATATACACTGAAACCATTTCCAATATCTGCTGATGATATCTGCCAACCAATATTTATTAGTCAAAGCAATACTAGATGTTTTGAGTGTTCTCCAGGTTCTAGGCATTTCTGTAGTAACATGTAAGACATTCTGCATAACATTAAACCAAACCTAAAAACAGTAAAAACAAGTCAAATGAGGATATTTCCAGCTTGCTCTAAACCAACGTTGCATTAAAAATGTCTTTAATAGTCCTTATGATTTATGACTGCAAACCACGTGCTTCGCTTATTTCAGTGTCCTCCCAGTAATATTTATCTTAAAAAGAAATTTTGAGCACCAACTTGGCTAAAACAGCTATTTCTCATGTTATTGTACCATGGCAACAGAAACAAACTGAAGGCAGACAGGCGTCGCGGTGATATACATCTGTGTATATGTCTTCTAGGGTTAACTTTATGTCAAATACAGTTTTCCTTCCAACAAAGACAGTTTGAGTTTAGGGATCTCCTAACACACTTTTCCTCATGGTACAGCATGTGCCCCACATATGTCCCATATTCAGCTTACATAACGCAGTGACTTCAGGCCTGCTCTCTGCAAGAAGGTAATGAAAAACATGGTGTGGGCTTTTAGAAGTGGATAAGATTAACGCTGAACGGGTTAAATGACATCAGTGGTTTATCTCCCGAGATGGGAATGTATGGTTTCTGGGAAAAAAATGTCTTTCACAGAAACCTGAGACACTTGATGCAGTTATGCAGCCGTTCTAACCATTTCATCATTCTGTCTGCTGTGGTGCAAGAAGAAGATCAGAATGAGGAAAAGTAGTCATATTTTATGTTGTGACATTTTGAGATGGTTTAAAAACATTTCAAACACACCTACTAGATTATATAAATCCTTTTGACTCAGTCAGACAGTTAGTTGCTCAAATTCTAAATGGAAAGGCTTTGTGTTGACTCCTCTGTCCCATCTCTAATACCACACAAAGTACGGCGGGGCCCCCTGACCCTGGAGCCTGTTTTCACTGGATTACTCACTGGAATATTTTGAATATAATTTACCAAAATGTTACGTTTTTAGTGGGCTGTGAAAGTGCACAACACAACATTGAATCTTATTTATTTTGGTCTAATTGTTTTTTAAATAATTATATATATATATATTAACATTGATGTTTATTTGATGTTTGTTTAATTAGGTTTTTATTTGAACTATACTTGAGTTGTAAGGTAATCTTATGTTTAAAAGTTTTTTTTTTAATAATTTTAATGACTGCCCAATATTTCCCAAATCAAATATAATGTATGTATGTATGTATGTATGTAATATTATGTAATAATGTTCAATAATTATGATCTCTGCACTAGGAATCATGATATGATTTTTTTCCGTGATCTTACAGCCCTGAGACAAAGGCTAAATTATTTACTGTGTGCTCTAATCAACAGGTGGACTTTGAACTGTGCTAGTTGTCTGTTGTCATAAATTCCTCCATTAATTTTGCACATGTACAGTACTGAGGCGTACTCACACAGCAGGGCCACAAGATAATCCTGTGCTAATTTGGTCTACGATGAACATTTAGACATTTGGCTCTTCTTTTAAAGTATGCAGTCTCTGTTTATGTTACCGTAATTTTACAGCCTTGATAAGACTGACACACCTCCAAAATATTTCCTGTTCTCAGATATCTGATTGCAAAAACATTTTTTTTCTTAGAAATACTCATACCAAGGCCGTGTCCTGGCAATGTTAACAAAAGTGAACAATAATTTGGGTATGGGCTCTTCTTTGGCTCATGCTAACACCGATCAATGAAAATCAGGCCAGTATTTTTGAAATCCTGCTGCCAAAGAACATAACCAAAAAAACAAACTAAAATACAACCTCCTTGAGAGATAATTATCATTGTTTAGGCTATATGAGTCGAAGCTGTATAGAAACTACAGCTCATGGCATTTTAAGAAACCTGTAATCATCTCTCTTTTTGTCATTGCAGCCTTTCCAATTTGGTATCACTAGAGCTCCGAGAAAACCTGCTGACATTCCTACCAGAGTAAGTATTCATCCAAGTGCACTATCTGCCTGGATATTTATATCTTTGTACATTTTGTTGGAAGAGATGCTATTTTTTTTAACAGTTCATCTTAAGGAGCAACTGCATTTTGTTAATAGAAGTTATAAAGTTATAGATAATTTACTCTGACTGTATTTTCATGTGAACTTCCCCTGCATGTGTCATCCACAGGTCACTTTCTATGCTGCACAGACTTGAAGAGCTCGACCTAGGAAATAATGAATTATACAGTTTGGTAAGTACTTCTTCCTGGATGCTGGATTACGCAAAAGAATGCCACATGATCCACAAAATGAGGAGAAAGAGACCTTTTTTCCATTTCCGCCTTCTTGTGACGTCCGAGTAGATTAGCATCCCTCGAGAACAGCTTTTCACCTCTTATCACCCAGATGGGAGGACAGCCATCTGCTTTGAGCCTTGGTTTTAACTTGTAATCTTATGCGAGCGGTCGGACTCTCGGGGTGAATGATTTACTGACTGATGAGGCAAAGCCAAGCTGTCAAGAAGTAACCCTTAATGAGTTTTATTTTATTTATAATTTATCATTTGTACATTCGTGTTGTTGCATGTTGTCAGATCTTTTTCTGTTCTCAGTTTTGATCATTGGAAGTTGACACAGTTTCCCTGGTTTTGCTCACTGTTGACACTTTGGACTTTTTCGTCAAATTTGTCAAAGTCAAAGTAGCCATGATAAAATGATGGAATGCAATTCAAGTCTATATCAAATACATAAGTAAATAAATACATATTCCTATGAATTATAAGGCTATAAATATATATGTTTGGGATGTGAAAAATGTGCCATCAGGAAATGAAACTTCCCCAGTAATATAGAACTAAAATAAATAAAAATGTAAATATGAGATTAAGGGTCTGTGAAATAAAATGGAAAGACAAGTTATAAAATATTTATTTTTAAACTAATTTGATTAAATCAATATATATATAGTTATATATCCTTTGTCTCTATTTTATAGCCACATTTCTGAAATTAATATGCATTCTTTTATACAAAGACAGCATACATTGCAACATCTTTTATTCCCAACCTTGCTATGAATTTGCAAAAGTTTTTAAAAGCTTCTTTATTTTTTAAATATTGACTTAAATTACATTTTACACTAAATAGCGCATTGAATAAAAAAGTTAGCTTAAATTTTTTTTGGAACAGAAATATCGAGAGAAGTATGCACAAGAATGTAGAATTTTATTTTCATTCCTTTCACTTGACCTTTAAAACTTATGCTTCCTGTTGTCTGTGTTTGCGCTATGTTAGTTTGAATTAAATTGTGTATGTCTGCTTTGTTGTCTCTTTCCTGTCTTTGCTCACATTTCAAACCGTACATTTCTTCCTCCCACACAGCCGGAGTCAATAGGCTGCCTTGTCAGCTTAAAGGACTTGTGGCTGGATGGAAACCAGTTGGCCGATATCCCCTCAGTAAGCTAATCAATTTAGTAGTTTTATATTGTGTGCAATAGAGCATGTGCTTAGCTTTCAGTGACACACCTTTGTAAGAGTTGATCATGAACATTTGTTTCAACAAATCTTGTAGATTGTATGTTTTCATGCCATTATACCTTTGCTCACCACAAGCCCTCTGCTCTGACCTTTAGGAGATGGGAAGTATGAAGAGCCTGTTGTGTCTGGATGTATCAGAAAACAAAATGGAGCGACTTCCGGAGGAGCTAGGGGGCCTGGTGTCGCTCACTGACCTGCTGGTGTCTCAGAACCTCATCGATGCTCTACCAGAAAGCATCGGTAAACATGTGAACCCTCCTAGCCCTTAAATAGCAGCTATGATCTCCTAAAAACTGGTCTTATATACTGATCTTACTCAAGCATTTCTAGTTTGAAATGTGTTTCAATTTCTTTCATTTAAAATATAAATTGGTGGCAAGGATGTCCAGATGTTTTTAATTTTATTTTTAGGTGGGTTCCTTTTAAAAGCCTTTAGTTTTTTATTTTATTTTTTTTTTATTTTTATCCCGAATTAATTCCAACTGTGCATTAAACTTATGGAACATAAGATGCTGCATGTACTGTGTCTAATGAGCCAGTATGCATTGGTGCATAAACAACCAACTAAAAACAAACATGCAGTGATACATTTTATTTATTTTTCATAGTTACTGCTTCATCAGTCTGCTAGTTGAACATAGTATCGGTTCATGTATTTTTTTTTTTATCTTTCTCTACAGGAAAACTACGGAAACTTTCTATCCTGAAAGCTGATCAGAACAGGCTCACGTATCTTCCAGAGAGCATCGGTAACTGTGAAAGCCTCACTGAGCTGGTGCTCACAGAAAACCAGCTACAGGTGTGTTTGCAGCTTCATTACTGTTAAGTCTCTCGAAATTTAAAGAAAACATCAAGGGTTCAGCGGCTTATATCGTTCCTTTTCATTAGCCATTTCTCAGAATTTCTTGGATAAATACAGTCAGTATTAACGCAGCAGCAAATGACATAATTGTTTTACTGTAATGAAAGACCTCGTCTTCATCACTAATTGGTATAGATAAGAAGTTTTCTTTGTTTGTGCCTGGTATCAAACATGAACATTAAGAGCCCAGAAATGCACATGGAAGTTAAATGTTTAACCTTTGCATTTTTTTTGGACTTATGTAATTTGTTTTTTGTGTCTTTTTATTTTATTTTTCACCACCGTGTCCCTTCCTGTTGTGGAAAACCACCCAAAAAAATAAAATACACTGCCTTTAATTTAATGCTGTGCTTCTGAATTGATATAAAAACATCAGCACAGCTCCATAATAACCCTGAAAACGTGAATGTGGAGGAAAAACGTTTGCTACATTATTAGTTCTCACAGAGTGAAACTGAGATTGGAGGCCACATTGAGGGGAAACATGGCTGCTGTCACCAGTTTGTTTTACTGTTTGTGTGTTAATAAATGAACTGACTGTGTGAGCCACACGTCTCCTTTGTCTCCGTGCATTAGAGCACTACACTGTGCTGTTGACACATGGATGATTTGGTTGTTTATGTTGTCCTTTGGACAGTTTAATGAGTTTTTCTATGTGAGGAGACAATTGAAACACAAATGACTGTTGTTATCCCTGTGCGATTTAAAAACTCATTATGCCTTTACTCATCCTTTTTGATTTATTTATTCCAGAGTTTGCCGAGGAGTGTTGGGAAATTAAAGCGGCTTTCCAACTTCAACTGTGATAGAAACCAGCTAATGTCATTACCAAAGGAGGTAAGCTTTTCATATATCAACCAGCATCTATGATTTAAAATTAAATGAGGACAAATACCTTGAGACGCACCATCTCATCCTCAGACACAGAAAACAAAATTCACTTCAAAGTTGAATTGTGTTGAGACGCAACTAAGGTAGCTAAAGACCTGAAAACTTAAAATGAAACGTTGTAAGATCCAATCGACCTGGGTTTTTTTTTCTTTAGGAAATGCAGATTTAGAGAATTAAAAAGAGAAATTAAGCTGAAATAATTAAATGAACAAAACAAAATCATTAATGAAAACAAAGAAAATATATTCTTGTAGTTATCAAAGTATTAACAAAACTTTAGGTTTACAAAATTAAATTTTAAATGTAAAACTTGAGAAATGAAATATAAACCACAGACTGTATACTAGAAATGGACATTGCCAGCTTGACATCAAACACTACCATGTTGATCACTGTTTTGAAGCCCCAAGTTTGGCATTCTGACGTCGCCATCTTGTTCCTTATGGAACCAAAAGTGACCATATTTGGAAGAGAGGGTGGAGCTAAAGAAGAGGGCACTTATTAAGGCTGATAGGTGGGGGTTTGGATTGGAGCTGGACATCTGACTTGATGGTCAGAAACATATCATTCAAACTGTTCCAAACCAGTGTTTTTTCTTCTTCAATCAAACTGAAACTCTTCTGAGTGCACTGATGCAATGCTGTTAAGTCAGACTGCATTAGTTGTTATGTAATTCCTTAATGCAGCGTAAACAGTGTAAAGTTCACTCACGTTTGGATCAACAATGCTCTGACTTGTCGAGCTCTCTCGTTTCACATTCGCTGCTCAGTCCTCCGGTTGGTTCAGCTGCGTCTGAGTGTCTCCATTGTGTTCGTACGGAACATTCTTCTCTAACCTCTTGTCTGTATAAGTGAAGCCCAGCGGAGTTTAAAGCTTCATCTGAAAGGCTGCTTCAGCCGACGTACAATGCCCCTGTGTCTTAATGGTGCAAAGAGTGCAGTGTTGGGAGAGAAATAACAGTTGGCCTCGATAACGAGTCGATGGCGTCACCGTTTTCTCAAACCAGCTTTGCATGACAATCAGTGTAACCCTGACCCCAGCATCGATCGCTGCTTTCTGAGCTACTTGACCACAGGCCCAGCTTTATGGATTCTATTGATTTCTGATTAGTGGCTCATAATACTGTTTCCTGTCTGAACGTCCTCACGACTCTATGAATGCAGTAAGCAACCTGTAAAAAAAGGATGATCTTTAACATGATGCATTTCTGAACAGTGCTTGTGTTCTGCACAGGTCTGTGTCTGAACAGATTAATGGATTACAACTGCAGTCTAGCTTGTCCATCAGGTCTCTGCTTTGTCTGGCTACAAGGCCTAATTGTTCCTAATTTTAGGTCTCTGCCTCATCCCATTGACATTTAGCTGCTCCACTATTGTGATCACTAATTCTGGGACAAAGTGCTCAAATGCTACAAGTAGATTTACTCTGTTTGGTTTTTCTGTCCTGGCAAAGAAGATATTTATACGCACATGCACTTCTGTTGCACTTTGAAGCTGAAACCTCTATTTGTGTCTGCCTGGGCCTGTACTGTATTTTAAAGCTTCTCAGGAACCTTTGCATTGTGACTGACTTGTGGCCTGATCATGCCTGATTTCTCCTCTGTTTCTCCTAGATTGGGGGCTGCAGCGGTCTGAATGTGTTCTGTGTACGAGAGAACAAACTGACGAGGATACCGTCAGAGCTGTCGCAAGCCACAGAGCTGCACGTGCTAGACGTCTCCGGAAATAGGTGCGTTTCAACAACACATCCATACTAACTTTACGAGCAATTTTTAGACTTTTTAGCAACAGTACAAACAAGTATAACACATACTCAAAGAAGTTTTTAGTTTATGTTTTTTTTTTTTTACTTTTTTGTCTTACCCACTTTACTCACTAGCAGTCACAAAATTGTCTTGGTTTCGGTTATCTGCCAATACCTGTTTCGGTCAAAGCTTTGTCTACAGACAAATCTGTAGTGACGTCCGCTGCTTTAGTCACACACAAATATCTGTGTCTGGAAAGCTTTCTCCCTCCTCCACGTTGTCAAAACAACTGCAAACCTGCAGGTATCTTGTGGTTTCTTTATGTTTAGCATGAATGGTTTCCAGCCTTTTTGGTCTGAGGTTCCCCCATAAACGCCTTTGACAAACAAACATATCCTTCATCAGAGGTTATATTGGTTTTTTTTTCCTGAAACAATGGAACCCTCAATATTTACACTGGTTTGGTTTGGAATCGCTCTGCTAGTACTTGGGGTGAAGCTGAATGTTTATCTATTGTCATAAACACTATTTTAACAGGTTATTCATTCCGTTTAGCTAAGGATTTTTACATTTCTCATTACTTTACTCAATTATTATTGGTAATATTTTATAGGCCGTGTCTAAGGTAACCATTTCAGCCTCTTACTAATATTGCTGTCTTTTTTTGCTTTTGAGTTCTTTTAGCTAACCTGTTTACACTCCTCTGCACTCTTTAACTAGTTTTAAAAAACACCATTAAAAACACAGATGCCATATGCAGGTTTTGGATGTTACATCTGACATATTTTGTGGATATATTCTAGTTTAGAAACTCCTGGAAAAAAAATGAAATACCTCTGGTTGAGTGTCACTGACCTCCATGATATGAGCCACTTGGTGATTTATTCCCTGTCTGTTTTCAGGCTCACCTACTTACCAATGTCCCTGACCACGCTACGGCTGAAGGCCTTGTGGTTGTCAGAAAACCAGTCGCAGCCGCTGCTCTCCTTCCAGACTGACGAGGATCCCAACACGGGAGAGAAGGTGCTCACCTGCGTGCTGCTGCCTCAACAGCCCTGTGAACCAGACAATAAAGGTAATGTTTTTCAGCGAGCGTAAGCCTGAAATAATCCTCAGAGGTTTTGAAAAACCTTCCTAAATCATCAGTATTATCAGAAGCAGTGAGAGAACCCAGACATTTTTGTCATACCAGACTGGTTGACTTAAATGACAGTATATTTGTTCATTGCTTCTCTGCATGTGAAAGACTTGTCCATAGATCAGTGTCTGACTTGAGTGAAATGACTTGATGCCAGCACTGTGACATTGGAGTAATAACTCTTATCAGTTCTTGCATCATCTCCGAGTATTTAGTGCCCTGCGGTTTTGATGACATTATCACATGATCTGCTCGGGGAAGCACAGCGTGTTCTGCGCCCTCTGATCCGTCCCTGCAGTATCTGTCGATTATGAGGTCCTGTAAGAGATCACAGCCTATAACAGATCAGAGGCTCTTCCGTCCCTTGAGGCCCTCCTTGGTTATGTTTTTCAGAAATGCTGTGGATTGTACAGCTAAAGAGGCTTAGCAGCCACTGGCCTGTTGCCATTAAATGCTTGCCCACTGGGTACAGAGATGTGGCTGAGGCCCGGCTCTATCTCCGCCTGATACAACAGTTTATTGTAATTTCTCTGGATTCACTGTAAATCTTTTGTTCTGTGCTTATCACTGCACATAATTATCTAAAAAAAACGTTTTTGTTTTGTCGCCTGAAAAGAAATGCACCCGTTTGTTTTTGTGTCGTGCCGTCCCGTTCTTGCGTGAACGATGCAGATATAAGACCGGCGAGCGCGGCTGAAGCTGAGGTTGGGGGGCAGGGAAGATTGTGTTGCTGTAAGCCTGTGACTAAGCCGGGATTTGAAACTGTGATCTGACAGTTTCAGGCTCTCTCTTATGAACGCCGGGTTATGTGACAGCTTTCATTTCTTGAGTTGGCAGTTTGTGGAGAAGCAATCATAACAACAGCATATTGATTTTAATCTGCAGAAACATTCCCCCCAGCTCACGCTCACACTCTGTCTGAGCAGCTCGATGTGTGCACAAGTTCCAGTAATGCAAACTGTGTTGTCTCATAAAAAAACAACCACAGGCTCTGATAATCTTGCCCGCTGCGATGCCCTGGAGAGCCTGGTGAACGACATGGCAGACGACACGTGGGACAACAAAGCAATGAACAGGATCAGTGCAATTCACTTTCTGGATGATGATGAGGAGGAGGATGACGAAAAGGTGAGACCAGGAAGCTCAACCCAGCAGTTAGCTTTGCTTAGGAAATCAGTTCAGCAGGGTTCTTCTTCTGGGGACCAACAGAGGTTCTAGTTTTTAAGATATGTCAGCGGTGGAGTTAGCCATTAGCTAGCTGTTCTAACCTCTCAAACTATGATAGAACACAATTGGAATTATGTAGGGAAAAGTGTTGAACAAACAAACCTACACTTTTTGCTTTGATTACTGCTTTGCACATTTTCTCAGCCTGCTTAATGAGATGGTCACCTGGAATGTTTTTTAATGAACAGGTTTGCCTTGTCAGTAGTTTTTGAGACATTTGAGACAATCAAAACAAAAGGTGGCTTTTTTTGAAGAATCTAAATCTAAAGAATTTTGAATTTTGTGGTTTCTTTAACTATTTTTTGTTTCGTAAATAATTCCATTTGTGTTCCATCATAGATGTCTTTATTACTGATTTACAATGTATAAAATATTATATTAAATATAACTTTATTATATAAAGATAAAAAATAAAAAAAACTAAATCAGAAGGTGTGTCCAAAGTTCTGACTGGTTCTGTATGAAAAATTGATCACCAATGTGAACCCCTTTTCCCCCGCTCAGGGAACACTACTTCGACGGGCCACGCCTCACCCCGGCGAGCTGAAAACGATGAAGAAAGCAGCCGAGAACCTTCGCAACGACCTGAACGCCGCCAAAGGCCTGGACTCCAACAAAAATGAGGTCAATAACGCTGCAGACAGAGTGACCACGTCTGTGTGACCTTTACCTCAGAAATGTTTTTTACCTCCTGTGTCTCGCAATGTCGTCCCGCACAACCCCGCAGCCCTTATTTCTTTCTTTTTCCTACGAACCCCCGGTGTGACCCCCTCCCTCCCGCGATTAAACCCTGGGACGCTGTAACCTTATCCATCTCCAGTCCTGTGTAAAAACGTGTCTGACTCAGTCTACCGCGGCCGCTGTGCCTTTGTCTTTTTAATTAAATGTCCACAGCAATAATCTGCACAGAGATGCTCCTTTTAAACATATTTGAAAGATTTATTACTTTTATAAATGGTTCTTTTAAAAAACATACATAAGGTAGTTGCACTATTATAAGTCTTTATAATATGGTCAAACCTTCGTAAATGTATTATATATTTGTTCTATATTTTTAAAACACTGGGTGAATACTTTTTACATTTTGGACAAACATTAAAGCAGGAGTTTTTGGACCTACTGATTAAGGATTATTGTATAGTCTCTTGTGAATATTGATACTTTTATACTTTTTGGCAGCTCAGATGTAAATAAAAATGTATAGCAAATTTCTTAATCAGTTGCAGATTTTTAAACTTTTTTTTTCTTTTTCGAGCTTGGTACTCTTTTCTTTTAATTTTTTTTATTTTTGAAAAATCAAAGAAATGAACAAAACACAGTCACTGATGTCTTATTCAATCCATATAAATGTCACAGGGTGAGTGGATGGCCTTGAATCTTCTTTCTGTTTATCTGTAAAACAGCTTCACCTATTTTTGGATAATAAATTCATTTGATTAACTAATTAAGTTTGGATTTAAGTACTGCACATCAACCTTTTATTACTCATCTGCAGCGTAATTGTGCAGAAGTAACAATGCTGTCTTATTTATATGTGCTGAGCTTCACTGCTTTGCAATGTTTTTTTTTAAATAGATGCCAAAAAAGTTGTATATTTCAAAAGGTTTTCTTTCCCTTTAACAAACAGTACTGTAAAGAATAATCATTGCAGGTTTGGTGAGAATGAGGTCCGTACCAAAAGGATGGCGTCCTTTAAAAATGCAGTTGTAAGAAGTTCCACTTTAATGCACTTCTCTGCGTTTCCTAAATTCTTTTACATGGTACATGATAATTTGTATTATATTGCTTTTAAATTGATTGCAAAAAGTGGACCAGAGAAACTGGTTCAAGTGTTGGTTTTTATGTTTTTAATTATTTTCTGATCAAACTGCACAAAACAGGTCTCAAATGGGCACTGTGCCTGAGATTTGAATGACTTTTTAACCACTGATCAATAAAATGAGTGCAACACTAAACTACATGTTTCCTAGTCCTTTTAATTTAATTGTGTTAAGAACGAATAACAAAGACTCAATCTCTGTTGAGTTGAACTCACTGAACTTTAAAATGTCAAATATAAAAACGAAATACCTTTGGTGTGATCTCTCTCAATACCCAGTTCCAAAAATAGAATTATAACACAATAAACTCAGACTAAAACTGACTTTCTTGAAATCATTAAACTAGATATTCCACTTCCTGACCCCTCCATTGCTTGTTTTGTCTGTCTAGCAGTGCATGTTTCTGAAATGCTCTGCCAGCATGTGCCACATTTGACATGTCCCCCCTGCACGTGCTGCATATTGTACTCACGCTGGCATGCTTCAAGTGTATGGCAGAATGAATGTTTATATTCATTATGTTTACAGAAAATGCACATTTATCTTGTTTCTCATTGAAGACTGTTGATTAACTGAGGATGAGCTTACTGTCTTTGGTGATGAAATATAACTATTACAAATACTTCCCAGTAAATTATCAGTAAGGTCAAATGGTAATTTAATGGAAAGTGTTATTTTTGAGCTGTTTCTCCCAAAATAAAAAGTGGTACTTAAGTTGAGGCTGCACCAATTAAAGCATGACATGATCCTTTAAACTCTTTCTTTGCCTCCACATTTTGGCAAAGAAAGCACAAAAAGAGACAAATTTAAAGGAATACTTCACACATAAAATGATGTTAGTAAAACTTTTTCTCTCACGTGCCTCCATGGTAAACAGGGAATCTGAAACTAGAGTAAAACTACATCAAATCATCTGTTAAACTCACACATAACTTGTGCAGTATATAAAGTCTTTGTGAAAATGCATGTTGAGAAGTAGTGTGCATAAGGAGTGTAATGATTTCTCAGTATAGATTAATCGTGAAACTACATCGATGCAGTGGCCACACAGTAATGCATATAGCCACCTTTAACATGCTTTTATTTTGACAATCTCCCTGTTTTGTTTTGAGATGTAAGTTGAGCATACAGATAGAACCTATCCTGGAAATGGTCTATGTTCATGATTAAAAGATAATCACAGGCTCTTAAAGTTCAGCCATAACAACATTTGTACCTACATGCACGTGGCACTTTATCGTGAACAAAAGGTCTATTTTTTAACATTCTTGTGTGATTTTGTATTTTTGAGAGCATACAACTGGATAAATAAGACTAATATTATATTACACACGTTTTGTGAGTTGTTTTTTTAACTGTTATTTAACCTCATAAAGTCTTACCGTTGCAGCTGCAATTTACTTCAATTCTTCCAGGATTTACTCTGTTTTGAAAGCCTGACAGACAAACATAGTTCTCTTAAAAAATTCAAGGCAACACAGGACGAGTCATTGGAAAACAAAAGGTTATTTTAAGTGTGAAGTATTCCTTCGAGCCTTACAGATGCAGCTTTTATGTTGGCTGCTCTTCAGCTCTTAAAACGTGTTTGTACCAGTGGGAGTTCTGCAATTTCATTCTGCAGTAATGACTGTTCTAGTGCCCCCTGGTGCACAACACAAGCATGCATTATTAATAGTGGAGCAGGATCTTATTAGTGAGTCTTAACTATATTGATCATCAGCTATTCTACTGGAAAGCATGAGGAATGGCTTAGAGATACTGTGCCACATGCATTCAAGATGAGGGCTTGGTGTAATCAAACACGTTCACCACTGATCCACAACTGCAACTTCTAATTTTGTCCAAGATGTGACATTGAAATAAAATTTTCAGCAATGGCTGATGTCTTCTGATCTCCAGGAGTGTAGAAAGTCTCATACTAACCCGTCCCCCAGGACCAGTAGCCAAAACTGGTCCATGATCCCCAGCTTCAGCTGGGTGACAAACAAAGAGCCTCAGCAGGCAAGACCGCAACTGTTCCCGGCCAGCGACAGTGTGTGTGCTCGTGGCTCCAGTGCAGAAAAGGAGGCAGAGGAGACTGAGCAGCCTGAGGAGGTCTGTATTCCAGTTTAGGTCTCACACAGTTCATGTTGCTTATCTTGATGAAGGGATATGCAACCAGGCATGTCATTTGTTATCCTAAAGGCAGATACTGAACAATGGTGTCATCCAATGAACTGGTGCATTACCATCATTACGATGGCAAGAAAAATTTGGCAAAGCCTTTGAAATTACATAGTTTTCTGCATGAGTTTGTCATTTAATGTTATCTGATCTGCATCATCAAGTCTAAGTCATTTACCCCCTCCAGTTTTATAATTCTTTATTTAATTATTATTCAATTATTTATTGTTCATCTTCGGAGATCTCTTTTTTATGAGGCATGTTTTACATCAGCAGATGCTCCTCGTCATCAGCAAAAACAACTTTTAGTGTTCTTTTGCAGTTAAAAGTAGCTCTACACTTCATTAAAATCTAATTTTATTGATTAGACTCCAGGTTTGCTAACTCCTGACTCCAGTTAGCTCTAGCCTAAGGGTTCACTTTCTTTTTCCAACAGCACTATGGATGTTTTATGGATGTGTTCAATAAAGAGAATATTCTTATTTAACTGAATGTCTCATTCTACAGTCTCTAATGTCTTGCTACCAGGATGGTGCTGGCCAGCTGCCAGAAAGCAACACTTTACCAAGACAGTTTTGCCATCAGAGGGATGAAACCCGAGAAGGGAGGAAGTTTCAGCATCGCATGTCTCCTAATGTGCAGTCTGGTCTCCACGGAGACCCCAATGTTAAGATCACCTCCGTCACCGGGCATGTGAAGTCTCCTTTAGGGACGGAGAAGAAGCCTCCGCAGGAATCACTCAGCTCCCCAGTGCCATTAAGAGTAACTGCACTCTGTATCTTCCTCAAATGTCTAATGTGTTGCTGCTGGAAACTGTAATGATTGTTGCAAATTTTTACTTATCCAGTTGTGCTTTGTGTTTCTCAACTCAGACCTACAAGCATATAGATTCTGTTTTTTCTGTGTCCAATGAAACTATTTCCTCCTAGTTGCAGATCAAGGTGTCAGGCCAGAGGGGTAGATTGGGGATCAGCATTGCTGGTGGAAAGGGCTCTCTGCCTTACAAAGACCACGATGAGGTAAGTCCTTCTGCAGAGGAAGCAGCACTGCCTTGTCTCTTGCAACATACAGTACATGCATGTAAAGTGTTGAGTGACCTACATGCACACAAACAGGTTAAACTGCTGTGCATGAGTTTCACTGTGGTAAGAAGTTCCCTGAGTTTCTGGAAGTAGCCACTGTATTTTGCAATTATATTTGCTGAAGGT
>JAOWBC010000318.1:12737700-12751045 GCA_028566105.1 Hypoplectrus providencianus
AAAAAAAAAAAAAAAAAGGAAAAAGAGAATGAATCGGTCAAGAGTTTTTCCCAGAGCCATCAAATGTAATTAAACAGTTAAAATAATACATTCAACAATACATGCAAAAGAATAAAAAAGTAGTTTACTTGCTATACTCCAAGAGCAAGTTTTCTGAAAGGGAAAAGGTAAATATGTTATTGTGTTTTGATGACTTTAATTCAAGCCAGTTGTCAGTCAATAAAATAATCATATGTTCAGTAGTATGAAATGAAAAGCTCCCGTTGACTCACTTGGCATTTAATTTTTCATTCTAAATATAATTGCTTCCAGCCCGCAATATGTCATGATATTATTGACATAAGCTGCCAATTCTTTCACATATTCCCAGGAATAACTGTCACTCACCCTTTCATTTCTTTCATTAAGAGTAGAAAACCATACTGACATAAGGATGCAGTTAATTTCACAAATTGAAAAATGTCATTATCATGTGGTGTGATGTATTTTTAGGATCCTAATTACCATAAAAGTGGGAAGTCCATGTCAGTAATGATGTATATTATAATTATAGGCGGTTACCCTTTCACTCCACTCAAATGTCACATACATTAGCTGAGAATATTCCTACAACTCAAATGTATGCACATAATTTAAACACAACCTATTGAGTCATATCATGTATTTAATGGTCTGAATTGGGTTTTTAAATGTATGTTTCAAATAATATCAAATTGCAGTCACTTCATTTTAGATCTGTCAATCATTTAATTGTCAATAAAGTTTATTTTCACCATGGAAACTTTACCTAAAGAAGAAGTAAATTATGTTAAACTTGCAATAGCTGTAATCCCATGATAGCAGAGGGGACAGGCTTCTTTGGTCATTGGAGTTTACCCCTGCTTCCAGGGTCTATGCTAAACAAATCTCATTGCCTGCAGGCATAAACACTGTAGATGTTTGCGGCCACACTATAAATGATCCGTGTGACTTTCTGTGGGCTCCTGAATGCATTCGCATGTTGGATGTGTTTCCATTGAAGCGTGGCTGCTGTTGTTGATCTGGAACCTAGAGATGTGTCTTCTGCCTCCATAGTTTAATTCGCGCTTGCTGTCGTTGGGACTGACTCATGCTAATTAGCTTGTGGTGGGAACCTCAGCTCCTGCTGCTCCGAACTTATGTTTCACATGTCTTATGCTGCATGCCACAGAAGGAAAATCAAGAGAAAATCAAGAACAAACAGATTTTATGTATTTTCTCACTGATGTTTGATGGACAGCTATTCTAATTTAAAATAGTTAACTTTGTAGTGTTTGATTTAATAATCTAGAATTTTCTACACTTACATTACGTTCCTAGCTTTTAATTTGTCAAAATAAATATATATATATTGTCAACTTTACTAAAGTTTGAATAAACTCAATATATATAATAAAGACATTTTTTGGTTATTTATTAAATTTCTAATCAATCTAATTGCTCACCACTGACGGACTTTATTCTGAATAAAGGAGCCGCCTTGTCAATTTTATCTGTTAGCAAACAACAAAATGTCTCAAAGATGCTGTGCAGTGAAATGTTTTTTGAAATATGAAGATCTATAAAACTGAACTTTTAGGGGACAAAAGTAGAAACAGACATATACAGACGTTAGACGCCAGCAGCAACAAAGGGGAAAACTGTTCAATCCTGTTTTTCTTTACTGTAAACTAATATTCATGGCATTTTGTCAGTCTATATCTAAAGTCAGTTAAGTTAAATCATTTGACACTGGATAGATAAAAAAAATCTATGCAGTATGAAGTGCCAAAGCTTGCTAACATATAGCCTGCTAACAGCTAACTGTTATCTGGTTGACATTAAGTACTATAATAATCCTGATATTTTAATATCCAACAGCTGTAGCTTGAAACACAGATTTTATTGAATGGTTATGTATTTTGGCGGTATATGATCCAGAGTCACTCCATAACAAATTATCAAGGTTGTTCTCCAGTCCGCCAGAGACATGGCTGCTCACATTAGCAGTGTGCACAAGAATAATGTATGAGACACACTAGTTGTCAAAACATTTCAAGCACCTCTTGCAGAACTTCGTTCGTTTGCTTGGTTTTGAGACACATAAAATGCTTGAAGTTATATTTGATCGAAAGATTAGGGACAAGGAGGAGTCGGTGTGTCTGTGCTCCACACGACGTCAGCAGGACATGTGCGTGTACATGTGAACTCTATGTGTGGGACATGTGGTGTGGTGAAACCAGGCACACCCCCTGAGCTCAGAGAGGCTCGCTGAAGTTCACCTCGGGTTTGCTCAGGTTTCACTTGCTCAGTTCCTCCTAAACATTCGCCTCATTTTCTCCTGTCAGAATTTAACAGCGGCCCATGAGAAGACGACCATGTCGGAGAAGGAGCTTTACAAAGCAGAGAGAGTCTTTATCAGAGACTCTGTGGAGGAGGGAGCAGGAAACACAGCGCAACCAGGGACAAAACCTCAAGTAAGTACAACACAAGGACTCTCAATGTCATATGGAAACTGTCAGAATGCTTTGTTGACTTATAACATTGTAGATGTATTTGTTTATTAATGTGGGGTTACTATACCCTTTATTTAACTATTCATTCATATATAAACTATGAGGGTAAACTAACAATTACAAAGGCAACAGATATGCAGACTGCATATGAAATTAAAAGGAAATCATTTGCATGAAAAAAGAAACAACTATCTAGAAAATAGGGAAGAAGACAATCAGAGGGTGTAAAGGAAATCAAAAGGGAAATAAATGGAAAATAATTAATTCAGAGTTTCATCTACTTGGGTTTGGATGCATTTTGAAAGAGCTCCGCAAGATGGATTTAGTTTAGTTAAATATTTTTCTGTTATTCTTTCTGAGGAATTATACACATTATCAAGTTGGATTACATGTTGCACTGTCAGGAGATAATTCATGCAGCTCTCTGATTTGCAAATGCATTGCTTTTCTTATCTGACATTTTAATTAGAGTCTAAACAGTAAACAGTTTCTTAGTTTTTACTCCATAATGGGTTTATTGTGTGGGAGAAAGAGTGACTTTGTTAAAGTTCTTTCTTCTTCTCTGCCCTATTTAAGTCACGCTGGCTTTTAAGAAATTAAACTGAAGCGAAGGAGAAAAAAAACTCATAACACTTTCCAGTTGCCATTTAATAAAAACATTTTTGTTTTTCAGCCTTCACTGGATCAAATGAGCCTCTCTCACACCACAGCCTCTCCTGCAGTCAGTGTTCAGTCTGAAAATACCCCTAACCCCGAGGCTGCCGGGACAGCCTCTATGGAAACAGCTGTTGATAAACACAGGGACATTTCCCAGCACCGGAGTCACGCTACCTCTGGACTTGCTGAGGTTAGCTCGGGTTTCTTTGCAAATAGGGCGTATGTGTCAGAAGACAGAGTGAGCCCGACAAACTCTGTAGACCTGTTTCCCACCCCGGCTTCATCCAGAGAGTCCATCCTGTCGGAGGGCTCGGACCGAGAGAAGAGCTGGTCGGCTATGCAGCTCTCCTCCGTCACCTCTCCTGTTTCTTTCAGCCGCACTGTTTCTCCCTGCTCATCTGTCCGC
The DNA here is from genome assembly GCA_028566105.1 of Hypoplectrus providencianus. Classification (NCBI taxonomy): domain Eukaryota; kingdom Metazoa; phylum Chordata; class Actinopteri; order Perciformes; family Serranidae; genus Hypoplectrus; species Hypoplectrus providencianus. The sequence goes on from JAOWBC010000318.1 coordinate 12,741,277, forward strand.
TCTGGCATCTTCTCCCCTGCTGTCATCCCGATCAAGCGGCACTTTCTTGCTCCTGGCTCCAGTCTAGCTCAGACCCCCTGCTTCTCATCCTGCGAGAGCCTGTCCTCCTCTGTCTGTCCCCAGTCCCCTCCTCCTCCTCTCCGGCACCGGCCTCCTCTCACCCGACTCTCCCTTCTGACTGCCATCCTGAGAAAAGGCCGTCTCCCTGTCCTGTCCTCTGCTCTGCAGAGGCCTTACACCCCCTGCTGGCCTGTTAACCCTGTGACCCTGTCCTTCTGCAACGCGTGCTCAGCAGCCTCCAGTGTGGCCTCCATCCCCCTCGAGTTTTCCTCTCGCTTCTCCTCAACAGCCTCTATTGACAGTCAGAGCCATGTTCACTGGGAGCCAAATAGATGCACCACAGCTCCTCCACCTGTGCATTCAAACGAGCTCAGCAGAACGTGCATTCAAACTCAGGCGAAAAGATGCTCGGAGCAAATTCGCTCAATCAGCGCACCCCGATGGGAGCAGGTTATTTCCCCCCCGATGGGGAAGAACACAGTCCCGAGAGCTGCACCGCCTCTGTTTTGCTCAAACTTTAATTCTGTTTCTCCACCAAAGAATGAAGAAGCAGACTGTGCAGCTTCCAAAAAATTGGAACACACGCACATGTCCATTTTCAAACCTCCTGAGATGAAACCCATCATCACTGATACGTACCTCAAGGGCCCTGCAGATAATAACCTTAAAAAACTCATCTTCCCGTCCCCCAAAGTTATTAATGAAACATGTACCTCTGCGCCGCAGAAATGTAGTCGTCCCCCAAATTCATCTCTCTCACGGCTTCACTTGCTTTCTCAGCAGCTCAGATCTCCACCTGTCTGCCCTCCTCACCTTCATTCTCAATTACGCTCACCTGTTGTGTGTGACACGGCGCCGCTGCTTGAACAAAACCCCACAGGAAAGTGTGAGTCAGGGAGAAGCTGCCATGAAGCCAAAGGTGCCACAACAACATCAGCCAATTTTCCCAAAGCTCACTGTCTGTCTCCTTCCCGCTACACACCCATGGCTTTTCCGGGATGGCCGTCACCCGGCAGCTCCCCCACACCTACGCCCTCCCCTGCTCCACCGATCAGAGACTTCACCCCGTCTCCTTCTCTCTCCATGCGCTCCACGCCCTCCCCAAGGCCGGGGAGTGGAATATCAGACTGCAGTGACAGGGAGGGTAAAAAAAGAAAGGTAGCCGCTCTGCCTGCCATATGCATGTTTAAATTGAGAATATGAATTAACATGCTCCCTGTGACAAACTGTCATCCCAGGGTGTGGTTAAAAACAGACTTCATTCACTTGATAGCTGGATATCAAGTGCTGTTTTCTGTTTGGAGCTTGTTTTTAGAGTTCTGTTTGTGTTATGTAATTTACTGATGTTGCTATAGATCTGCTTTGCATCTGTTTGCTGGATTAAAATGACTGACATTTCTGAAATGTCATATGTTGACGCAAGAGGAAACATATCATCATCATCATCAAAAAAAAAATACAGCAGCTTTAAACTCTAGTTTCTAGGCCAGACATGCATGGTGGAAGTTAAGTAGCACAAGTATTAACCATCAGGAATTCAAATTAGTCAGAGCAAACAGGGTCATATGAGTCAACGTGGTGCATAGTTGACAAGTTTTCTTGCCTGCCAGTGTGGTAAAGCAGATTTTAACTGAACTTTTGGGTGACATTTACATTCAAAGAGCCTCCTGAGCTGCTGTGAAGGCAGACGAACATGCATCAGTATTGTTCTTGCCGTCGGGCGTCTGGAGCGTGGCTGAATGTTTTGCATGATTAGCAGCCTGCAGTAGTGTGAGATAAAGCATGCCAGAAGACATGCAAAACACATATATGTTGATATTCCCACGAGGCATTCCACAATGTATTTAATCAGTGATATGCAGACAATTCAATTAATTTAAATTCACTCTTTGTTCTTCTCCTCCCATGAAATCCAGACACACAAGATTAAGTTAAGCTACAAATCACTCGCTGCAATTCCCACAAATACTCTTCTGTTGGATCAGCAGGTGAGTTCACAGATTTTCCTAATCCCACTAACTCCCCTTTGTTATCCTATTAAACATCCAGCCATATGAAGTCCTGATGGAAGGCAGACGGAGGCACTCGAACAATTGTTGCTATGTGGAGCAGTGTGTGTGGAATGTGGATAGTGAATGAAATCAAATGGCAATGAAGTCTGCATTTAAAAAAGGCTCTGTTTTAATAAAGGATGGGGATATTTCAGAGTTTCAAAACTGATATTTAAAGCTGTTCTCATATATAAAAAATCTCATAGAAAAAAATTGCAGGCTTTAACGTGTGCTGGCCTTGAAAACACTTGAATTTTAGTGTGGTAAGTGCTTGTATTTTGAATACTGTGCTTGAAACTACCATCTATCAGTGTACAATTAAATTAAATTTCAATTTTCTTTTAAAATTTTTAATTTTTTTTTTCAAAAACATGTTTCTAAACCTTTTGTCAAATGCTGTAAAATCATTCACACTGCAGCGTGGTAGACTTAGAACTGAGGAGGAGGAGGGAGAGATGTCTGAGAAGAATACAGAGTGGATGAATATGAATTGTCTGTGAGAGATGTTGCAATGTTCTCTGAGCCTCCTGTGTAATGATTCACAGGAAGCTGCTGTCTTGGCAGGGAGCTCAATTTGTCCTCTCTGCTTTGCATTCACAGGCCATCGACGAGCAGGTAGAGAGAGAAGACAGCCCGTGTGACAGGTTAGATGGAAGTAATACACTGGGCAGAGGTGTTGCCGACACCCACGCTGAGGTATAACCGCACACATCATCGCTGCCTCTCGCTGCACGCTCTGTACAGGAGCCTGTTAACAGCAATCAATCCTTACAGATGTGCTCCCCCGCTGAGCTGCGGCAACAGTCAGAGGAACTTTACGCAGTTATTGATGAGATACTGGCTGACTCCATTCCGGTAGTGAGTTTAATTATTCATTTCAATCAAACTCAACATGTGCAAATGTTTTTGATTTTATTTAATGCTGTTTTCTCCAGCCCTCCAGGTCCTCCACTCCCAGCGCTGGCCTGCAGGTAAAGCAGAACAGCATGTAGAATAGCAATAGAATAGCAGCTCATTATTGTTTGATTTCCTACTTTAATTACTTCTAGGGTTTTATAAAGCTATTCTAGGAACAGGTGTTGACAATAAACATTTGCTAGCTTTCCCAATCAAACAAACAAACAGCAAACCAAGCAAAAGAATGAACTAATAGCCATAAAGAAAAGAAATACATTAATTATTTCACAATTCTGACAACCTAAGGGAAAATAATAAGGTGTGGTCTTAAAGCTAATGTTATCCTCTTGAGGATAATCAGAGTCAGCCACCCTGTAGTTTTACATCTGTCTGTCAAGTTAAGGATGACAAAGAACACAATTATTAAACCACAGTTGCAAATCAATAAAATGTAAAAAGCAGAGCTGTAGAAACCTTAGGGCCACAGAAAGCAGCACTTTGTACTTGTGTTTCACAAAACCACACACTAGAAGTGGGATAAAAGTGAATCCTGACTCTATAATCATCAGCACAAGACATGAAAAGACAGCTGTTCATTATTCATCAAAGGAAAAAAAGCTTATTCTGGTTTTCAGAAAATAACCCCACTCATTTTCAAATTATCCTTTTTTAATTTTTTTTTTCCACCAGAAGAGGCTTTTGTACCTCTGATATTTTGTTTTTTCTCTTTTGCTTTCAGAATAACAGCTCATCATTTACAAAATCCCTTGGACGTGAAACCAAATATGTGAGTCTGCTGAATTAAAAACAAGCCTTTCCCCTGAATTCATACCTGATCATATGTATTTTCACATTAAAGTACAATTTGCTATATTAACAACGAAATAAAAAGATAAGATAAGATGAGATATGATAAGAAAATAAAAATAGGGGGCAAGTTCTGCATTAATTACTTAATGATGACATGGTACAAAATAATGTAAAGTTCGATACCAATAAACCTGCCTTCAGAAATGTATGGTAACCTTTCCAAACGAAAAAATAAAGATACTTCACTGGACTGAGATTCTGCAACAAAGTAACTGGTGTATCGGGCTGGTCCCTGGAGAGCTCGAGCATGGACTCACTTGCTCAGCAGAGTGCATGGAGACCAACAGCCCAGCAGAGCGGATGCAGACGCAGATGTGATGTGAAGTCTGGTGTTGGGATGATGTTAACTTCTTGCTCCACGGCTAAGCTAGGTTTGGATGTTTTGATACAATCAGGACTCCATTATGACCATAACAATCGACAGTGTCAGAGAGCAGGTGTTGCTGGGAAAGATGCTGGGGATAGAAGGTTTATGTGGGTAAGCCTGGATCACTTGCCTCACTTCTACTTCCTCTAACATCCGTACTTATGCCGGCATCTGCTTTCCCTGCATTCCTCGGGGTGGGAAGGATGAAGCTAAACACTCCAGGGACTTGCTACTAAATGCAGAACTTTTACTTTCACTTTCAGTTGCTAACAGTTGTACAGCTAACGGTGCAGCTATGTTTATCCCTCTCTCTGAAGGCAGACAGTGATAAATACCAACCCCCAAAGCACAAGTGACATCACAGGTTGATATCCAAAACCAAAAATCACTTTCACTATTAGCACAGACATTTATTTGGCTTAGAAAGTTTGATAATTAATTCCCAGAATTTCCAGAGATGAATTGCAACCATTTCAAACATTTGCCAGCTTTCACATAAAACTTTTAGTAGTGCAATTGCTTTTTATCAGTATTTCCTTTTGTGAGAGACTAAATGTTAATATTTGTCTTCCACATTATTCAGGCGTCTGTATGCAGCTTGCACCCATCTACCGGTGTGGAAGGAAAGCTCTTGAATCCTAAAAAGGTATATTATATTCTTTTATTATTTGACTGAGCACACCCTCCTGCTGCCACTGCAATAACTCTGAGGACTGTAAAGTGTCTGGGAATGCAACAATGAGTTCCTCTATGCTGTCAAACTCTGAATACTTCCTTACAGACGAAGCCCGGGGTTATTCGCCCGATGACTGCCATTCCAAGACTGACGGTTGAGGATGAAGAAGAATTTCGTTCAAACCCCTTCAGGCAGTTTGTCGTCAAGCCGAGCCCCTTAACTGACAACCAAAAGGTAGGCTTGGGCTTTTAGGTCAATTTACAGTGGTGTTTTTTTCCTTTTTTTTTTTTTTTTTCATTTTGAGTAGCTATATATATATACACGAAAAATGTATACGGCTTCATGTGACTACACATACTTATAATATGGATATGTAAAATTGATAACAGTTGAGTCATCTTTGTAGGTTATATTGTTTCCTAATTTAAAAAGAAAGGTGTTAATTATAGACGGTATTACAGTCAAAAGGCCAACTTAAAGTCACTTATAAACAGGAACTTAACATTCCCTAATTTACTGAAGACTGCAAATGGAAAGGTGAAAAAAAGCTCATTGGGTCAGAAAATCTATTTAAGCAAATTTTTTCAAAAGCTGTCTTAAAAGCTTAAAAAGAGCTTAAACATGGCTCACAATATGCTTAAAAAATAATACACCATAAATCATTTTCCAAATAAACAGATGCTGATTTTTCCAAAGTGCCGACTTGTTGGTGGTTAAAGAAAATCCTTGTTATTCAACAGCAAAGAGAAAATCTTTCCGGTGATCTAATGCTTATGGGTTAAACAGCTTTGTTGTCGAGGGACTGAACAAAAGCCATTCTTTTCAAAGAAGCAATGTTATACTCTCTAAAAAAAAAAGTAATAAAATCCCACATCTCCACACTGCTCACGTAACCAGGTCCTGAACTTCTCACATTGCCTGTGTGTGAGTTTGTGCATTGTGTGTCGGCTGGCTCCCGGTGACTGTTAAAATAACTAGAAGATGTCTCAAATGAAGCATCGTCGGTGCATTTTGGCCTCACAGTTCTTTTGTCAGAATAGCAATAGATTTCAAATAAAAGGCTGAGGGTCAAGGATAACAAATTCAATGTTGAATGTGATGTATGGGAAACGTGGAGCGCCTCCATCCATCTAGTCAGTTGAAGTCACTGCTCTCCACAGTAGGACCAAATCAATTGGATGTTTATCGTAAAGCTCCCTGTTGTTTAAAGGTGTCAGACACCTGTTGTTATTTTAACTAAAATAAATTGTCTTTCTTCTAAAGCCTGAAGCTGACTTTTCTGCTATTTTTGCTTCACCACTTGGGCAGTCTCAACAGCCTGCCTTGCCAAATCCTTGGAGAGAAGACTTTTCCTTTATCTTCACAAGCTGTTGAGATTCTGGCTTGTCTTCAGCCCTCTTCTTGTCAAACTACTTTAACTGGAGAACTATAGAAAGTAGTATCTGCTCAGCTCTCCAATTTGCTGCAAGTCCTTGGAGTAGTGCAGGACCTATGATGAAACATATCAGGTGAGGTATAATTTTGAAAGCCTTTAATAAAAAAAAGACAAAACCCTACTTCTCTCCGTAAAAGATAGGAGGAAATAGGTCTGAAGAGATATCCGGAGGATAGCTAAATGTGTGGCGATTTATCATATATTCCTACACATCAATATGAATGGGTAAGATATGCATTTAAACTGCAGAAAAAAGGGGAACGAGTTTACACCAAGGTTAAAACTCCACATCAGTATTGTGATATTACTGTAATAAAGGCTAGCTTTCATTTCCCAGCTCCTTTTTCCCATATGATGACATGAAGTGAAGACATTAGCATATGTGAACCTCCTTAATAACACCAAGGCTGTTGGTTTTGCCACTATATGAAAGCTTTCCCTTAAATGGATGCACAAGGTTAAGCCTCTTGCATAATACTGTAAGCAAAAGTATAGTCTGAAGCTGTTATTTATGGCCTTAAATGCCAAGGTCAATGATGTTCCAGCATAGCAGAGACATGAATCAACACTTAAACCTGAACCATGTCACACTGAGTGCACACTTTCTACAGTTTTCCACAGGGGAGAGGATGACAACATGTCAACGGTGCTGACATGTTTGATGATTAAATCACTGGTAGCAATTTACCTTAAGAGAGAAACAGTTTGTGTTGGTAGAGGCCACTGGTATATTATTTACAAGGCCATCTCGTATTTAGCTCTGTAAATGGTTTGTTGTGATGCGGGGGATAATAATATGCGAATATGAGTGTCAGGAAATGTGAGCCGCAACATTGATATTCAGTGTGTGATGCAATCTACTGGTTAATCCTGTTGTTGTCATTTTACCTCAGATTCATCACAGTCAACATTATGCAACAAGCTAGTCATTAATAAGTTTGAACTCATGTTTATTACATTTAAGGTATAAAATTTATAAATGAAACTTCAATGCATGCATTTAATGCATGTAATTTGATCATTAAATGACTTTCCAGTCCCCCTGTTTTTATGTGCAATCTTCACATTTGGCCTCAGTTGAAATGTTGTCTTGAAATATGGCAATATGTAAGGTGAGAAGGCTGGTGTGTAGAGAAAAGCTAAAAGCACTGTATGATGATGTCCCTGACCTTTGGCTGGAAGAAAGTTGGTGGGTCAAGGACTACCTTGACCCTCCAACACATGTCTCATATGGTCTACTAAATGAAGAGCAAGCAAGACTGAGGAACAATGGATTTAAAAAGCCATAAATTATTATTAAAAATTACATCGTAATATGCAGCCCCAAATTGTTTCTATTTGGAGTCTATTATAATTTACACTGCCACCAGAGGGTGCGCCTAACAATAAAAATGAAATTTGGGGTTTACAATAGTCACATGGGGGATTTCTTTCTTCTTTTCTCTTCTTGTCTTGTCTTTTCTTTTCTTTTCTTTTCTTTTCTTTTCTTTTCTTTTATTATAATATATATATAATTTTCTTCTTAACATATAAGATAAATAAAACCTGGCAATTACTATTTTTTTTTCAGAAAAAAAAAAAAAACTACAGTCTTGCTGGAATTAGATGAGAATATTAATACCAATAACAATAGTTATGTGTATATGAATCGACAGCCAGACGCAGGTTAGCTTAGCCTAGCATAAGGACTGGAAGCAGAGAGCGTCAGCTAGCTTGTCTCTGTCTGCCTGTAACAAAATCTGCCCACCAGCACCTCTAAAGCTCAGCGATTAACACATTTGATCTCCTTAGAGTAAAACTGACACACTGGTAATGACATGGAGTTTTCCAGCCAGTGAGGAAGTGACAGTCTGTGCTCAGACTAGAAATAGTACAGCAGGGCACTCTCTGTGAAACCAAAACATGGAGGAGCAGTGACTCAGGAATAAGATTGTCAGTGTTTTCATGGCTCCCGCTGCCTTTCCTCTGTCCCTGTTGCAAAGGGATGTCACCAGCAACGTTTATGAACCTAAGGCTTCATCTTTAAAACACTGTGATGGAAGTTTGTGTTTGGAAAAAAAAAAGTATTTACTTTGACTTCAGTTTAAGATTTGGGTGGGAAAACTTTTTTCCTACAGTGTTTCACCTACCATGCATTAAACCATGAAGTCCCTGACAGGCTGATAAATGTACCTAATTTTGCACCGATCATGAAGTAATGTCCTCCCTATGGACTCGAAGTGTAGCTGAATTAAACTTCTGCAGAAGAATTATGAGCAGCATGCGAATATATAAACTAATTGTTGCATTTGAGTACACATTCCTTCAGATAAATTGATCATCTGCATGCTTTAGTGCTTGAATTTATTAAATATTAGTTTACATTTAAAATCACAGCTCTGTTTGAGCAACAGTTCCAACGATCATGACATCTGCGTAATGCAGCAGCTCACACACTTTGCTGTCGTCAATGGAAACCCTTTCTAATTTGTGACTCTCTTGATTTGGCTTGTCTTGATCCTAACTGTGCCTACATCTCAAACCTAGGTTTGCTTCACAGCATGTGTACAGGAAATTTCATATCCCAGTTTATCTGGGTTTATCATGTGGAGCTTTATTATACTCCCTGCAAACTTCTACCGGTAACATTCTATCATGGGCACACCTCAAGCGGGAAATAGAAGAAAAAAGGTTTATTATGAAGACTTATGCTTGATTGCTCTTGCAATATCCTGAACCCATCAATCACACTTTTATATTTTAGTCACAAATGATGGTGAGCCACAAGTGGCAGATTGAAAGTACAAAAGATGTAATATATATCTCAATATATATTCCATGGTTTTATCTCCTGTTTCAATTATAAAGAGGCAAATAATTTAGAGCCTCTGTAGATATTATTTGACAAGGGGCGCAGCCGCTGAGTGCAGGGAAAGGATGCAGATATAAGGGTTGAAAGATCAGTCAATTAATTTGCAAAAGACAGAAAAAAACAAAAGCTTTAAGAGTGATAACATGAATTTTAATTAGGAAAGTATTGCCTCGAATGAACCCTGCAGCTTATTAAACTTTTTGTTTCATTCTTTTCAATATAATCTTGTATGCAGGCATACAAATAGCATGCCACTTTTATGGATCTCTTGCCTGTCATTGTAAAGCATTTCAAGCTTTTTGCTCATCATTTTATGTCACATTCTCTGACTCCTTAACGTTGTAAAAAGAATATTTTATTGCCGATACAAATGTATGAAAGGAGACATCATGTTTCCATCAATGGTTTTTATCTGCACATTTTGAAGATCTGCATGAGAGAAACTTGACACAAACACCACTCGTTAATTTGCTAAACTGGAGAAAAAAACATTTTCTGAAAATGTTCTGTCATAGCTAGCATGTGACTCACACTATCTGATCAGTCCAGTCAAAACAAGTAG
>JAOWBC010000318.1:12761197-12771347 GCA_028566105.1 Hypoplectrus providencianus
ACACAACAGCTAGGCGGTCTCATTCCCTTCAGAGGTTAAATAATAATTATTTAAATTGACACATTTTTAGGATGTTGCATGCATGATTAATTATGACTAAGACTTCTCACTGTTCATCTGAAAGACAGAAACCTCCTACACAGGAAATTAAACTGGAGAAGGCTATGAATCCCAGCAGTCTGCAATATCTGGACATGAACTTTATTAAAAAGCTCATAACATGCTACTGAAGTTAAACATGGTATAACGTTACTGCTGCGTAATGTTATCAGCTCTCACAGCCATTCATTCGAAGTGAAATAAGAGAGAAAGCAACTTCTTCCTGATCCAGGATTGACATAAATGAATTTTGGGATCAATAAATGTTGTATCAATTATAGATGCAGACATGTTTATTTCCACTTCACTTATGTGTATCGATCTGTTGTTTACTTTCTCTGCATATGTTCAGTTTGTGATAAACTGTTATTGGCATCAAGTTGATGATATTATTCATGTTCATACATGAAGACTATGAGTGTGTTTTCTCATTGGGTTCTCTATAGCTTTTGAGGTTCGATCTGGTTTTATTCACTGTAGCAGTTTAAAGTGATCATGATCTATTCACTTTGTCCTTTCAGGTTGTTGCCATTGTGATGGACATGTTCACTGATATAGATGTATTCAAAGAAGTTGTTGATGCGTCTTTACGAGGAGTCCCGGTCTACGTGCTCCTGGATAGTTTTCATTTGAAAAGTTTCCTCACAATGGCTGAGAATCAAGATGTCAAAATTCAACAACTCAGAGTGAGTATTTTTCCGGGTGTTTACCATTTTTATTGATTGTAAAATACATTTTGACAAGTAATAAAATGTTTTTGTTTTTTTTTACCTCTGTGGTTCTTAATGCTGTTCAATGAAGCACTTGGCATCAGAACAAGAAGAATCTTATCTTAACAACGGAATTCACAGTGTTTGGCAAGTGTGGCAACTTTCACACTTGGAATTTTTCAGACCTTCTGAGCAACTTTATTCAATATTAGAAGCTCAAAAGGTAATTACAGAAGCTAGCTGGTGCTAGCTAAATTTATTGGAAAAAATCTGGAAACACTGGTCTGGAAAGGATGAAATGCTTAGCAAAGCTCTGTCCAGGGGTGCAAAGAAATGATCACTTCCAAACTCTAACACATGTACACTTTGAGTACACTTTTGGACTTGCATTAGCATTTTAAGACTTGTATTTTTGCTTTATGAACCTCATGACCTGCATAGTGAAAGGCAAGAAAAAAGTCTTTTATAACTCGTTCACTGTTCCAAAGTTTTATTTCAAACCTGGTTTCTCTAGTTTTTTGGGTGTGGAGTCATAATTATTTCCCTGGGCAAGAGACGCTAAAGATTCAAACACACCTTCTGAGTTCTACGTAAGTGCATATCATATACCAGCAATAACAACAACAACAACTCAACAAATGATTTATCTGCACACGAACTGAACCTGTTTTTCCTAGACAAACATGGGTGACTGACATACACATTACCTTCTGCTGTAAGATGTGACAGTGATTTTTAAATTCATTTTGACATTTTCTATTTACTGCTTTGACCACAGAACATGAGGGTGCGTACTGTGAAAGGTCAGGATTACCTCTGTCGATCAGGAGCCAAATTTCATGGGGCAATGGAGCAGAAGTTTCTTTTAGTCGACTGCTTCACAGCGATTTATGGCTCATACAGGTAAATAAAACTGCAGGCTGCTGAAGCATGAACTGAATGCATTCCTACAGCAAAGCATTGTATTTACTGACACTACAAAATTACTGCCATTATATCTTTGTGATGTCTTTGAATGAGAAAATGTAACCTCACAAAGCAGCTCTTTACAGGGAATCTTTCTGAGCATCAAACCTTTGAAGTGATATATGTTTTTCATTTTGGGTCTGTAGTTCTCATGTTTTTTTTTTCAAAGTCCATCTTTTAGGATTCAGTTACCAGTCTGTTTTCTCTACTAAAAATTGATAATTATGTTTTTGTTTGTTTGCAGCTTTGCATGGTCATTTGAGAAGATTAATCTGAGCATGGTGCAAGTCATCACAGGCCATCTGGTGAAATCCTACGATGAGGAGTTTCGAACACTCTACGCCCGGTCAACTGTGCCAGCTGAATTTTGCCCCCCAGAGGGTTTGTTTCAACGCAATGGACCACATGGACGACAAATTTTACCGAATTCTAATTCTGCCCAAAAAATTGAGCGAAGGGACCAGTTGAGGCACACGTTGGACACGGTCTATCGGAAGACCTGTGAGAGACGACTAGGAGCGAGAGAAGAGAGGCTCATGGAAGAGGAACCTAACAATGTTCGGCCCTCATTTGAGAATGGGATAAATATTCAGAAGCCAATGCCCCAGTTTACTTCTTCAGAGACAGTGAACTTCTTAAAAAGACACAGTTATGCTGGGGAGAGAGAAGATGTGCCACAGGACATCAGGCCAAGAGGTAGCAACTGGAACATCTCTAAAGAAACTGGAAAAGAAAACCAGTATCCCATGAACCATTACTTACCAGAGCCACAGATTTATAGAGGTGAACACAGGCGTCAGTCTTACAATGGCAGCGACAAACAAATTCTGTCCATACAGCAGAACATGGAAACACTAGAGAACACATCCAAGTCGTTCATGCGCACACTGAGGATTGAATCTTACCTCAAACGCCCCGACATCCCATTTGGGGACTCTTGTGACTACTTAGACCAGTTTGAAACACAGGACAAAGCCAACACCTTCATGCAGGGAAGAATAAGGTCCTCCCTCGTTTTCAGGTCCACCATACCGGAGCAAATGGAGCCTAACAGACACATGAACCACTCCTCCACTGGTATTAACTCCTCAGCAGCACCAAACACTCCTTTGCACTACTCATCCATGCAGTGGAACCCAACAGCTCCAGCTGAAAATAGAATAAGTAATGAAGAGTTCATGCAAAAAAGGAAAAGTTTGCAGATTTTGGATGACAATCAATCTAATGCAAGCTACGGTACAGGTCGAAATGCTTACCAGTCTGTGTATGCTAGTTTAGGCAGACGTAAAGGTGGACACATGACCACAAACCAAGACATCATGACAGACAGTTGGCACAAAAGGCACAGCGTGGCAGATCCCAGATCAAACACTGACTACACGCATGAGCCCTATGATCACATGTACAGAGCAATGGGAAGGATGCAAGTGAACAGAAGCACAGCAGGGATTAATGCAGTGAATGGAGGATACATGTCAAGCCTGAAAGAAGATCAGAGATCTGCTTCTCATTACGATGTCAAGAGTATCACAAGCATAAAGAGCCCTGGTACCCCCATGTGGCAGGAACCACCTTGCAGGACTGTTTCTGCCGCAGCCCTGGATGTGAATAGCAAGGATTCAACAGCTAAGCCCAAAAGCATAGGCTCCCAGCTAAAGAAGAGTACCAAGAAAATCAAATCCTTACTGAACATACCAGAGAAGAAAGAGGATTCAATTGGAACTATAGAGACAGTGAGCCTGACATCAGGTGGTAGCACAAACACCTTAACAGCTGAGGAGGAGGAGAGGGTACCATATGGAGGAGGAAAACTTCCCCAACACACAACCAACTCCAACAGGTACTCCTCGGAACAACAGAGGTGGCAGGTAGAAGATGACCATCTGAAATCCTCAAGACCTCGATTCGCAACTGAGGAGCACCAAAATCCACCACAATATCGGCAACCAGTGTCCCTCTCTAACCCTACCATGCAGGAGACGCCCAGGCGGCACGGCCTGGACTCAGCAAGCTGGAGCAAAGATCGTAGGACAGAGGCTCACCTTTACAGCAGATTTGAGCCTGTCCGCTCATTTGAAAATAAACACTCTATGCATTCTGCACACAGCTTTGGAAACGCAATATCTCAGGAAAAAAACAAAGCTCTTCCTAGAGGTGAGGCAGCTATCGAGCACAACCTCACCCGGGCTGCACGAAGTCACCATGAAAATAAGCTGGAGAAGTTCTTTCACAGAGTGTTTAACAAGAACAAGTAGTGAGTCTACGCAGGTCACACAACAATGCACACTTGACTCATGTTTATAATTGTATAGTTTGTGTTTATTTCATTTTTTTTTTTTTTTTGTGGAAAAGGTTTTTTAGAAAACACTGTTTACATTTTGACCTCTGCCTGTGTTACTGTAAGGAAGCTACCACGAATCGCTTTGAAAAGAGTTTTATATAAATACTGACTGTTTTACAAGAGAATTTTAAAAGATGATCTTTCATGTGTCCTTTACTGGTGTCACTGTGAAGCAATACATTCCAAATACAAATGCTGCAGATGCATTAAGTACTAGTTGTGTCAAAATGTCAGAGACGGATAGAATTTATCGCTGCAGTTGAAGGTGTGGGCACATACCTCAAAGCTGTTGTTACATACAGAGAGAATAGCTAAGGTGTTGTGAGTACTTTCAATGCACAATTTGTACAATACGAACAGTGACAAATACATGGCACATACTCACTGATTTAAGAATGAGTTAAGTATTACATCTTTCATTCTTTATTCAAGGTTATAGATTTGCACAGAAAAACATGGCCTCCAGCGTCAGGCATGTGAAGGGCATGCACTATATTATCTTTGATTCGGTCATTCTTTACATTTCACCAGGGTTGAACTATTTTAGAAGCAACACTTTGCAAGTGACAAAAACGTCACAGAGGAATTAGATGTTGTACGCTTTGTCAATCAGGCATACTATAAACTATACTATCTACACTACAATAGCATGCAACAACTTCTCTCAACTGGAAAGCGCAAAAAGTCATTTGAATTACGATGCAGAAACGCATGTAGTTACACTCACAGCAAGCTGCAGCTCCCCCCAAAATAGAAAATAAAAAAAGAGAACTGTTTAATTATTTGGAGGTCACCTATCATCACGACTGTACAGGTGTATTAAAAATAGAAATTGTAATGTTGCTTGCCAGCCAGAATATAATTTCAGCCCTGCTGGTTCCAGCCACAATTTTTACGCATTGGTGACATTATGCCTTCAGTCAGAACATCCCAGATGGGTGATCTTGGGACCAACCTATTCTGGCTTTGTACAGCTTTCAGAGGCATTTGAGGCAGGATCGGTGTAAACTGATGGAGCCGAATGATGGAAAATACCTTATTTGTGCAAGCAACAAGAAAGGAACCATATATCTTGAGAAACACACCTCTCGCTTGACAGTAATCAAATCATGCTACGTGATATGGAGAGCATCAGCTTGCAGTCCTTCCACCATCACTGTGTTGAATGTAATTGCTGCTACAGTCGATTAATGTACACATACAGTTGTCAACCCCCTACTTCGTTCCCTGTACCGGACTGGAATATGAATGCACGCCAATACACTGTTGTGGAAATAGTATGAAATATGCTTCCCAAAATTGTATTCTATTTAACAGTGAGCAATATTTGGTAACTGTGTTGTGTAGAATATTGCACTGTATATGTTTGTACATGTATTTTTATACTACTGTCTGTTAACCAAATTGCCCCTCAGGGACATTAAAGTTTTACTTTAACTTAACTTACCTTACTGCAATGTCTCAAGGCAAAATGACTGCAGCTTGTTGCGGCACTTTTGCAGAACTGCAGTTTGTAGCGGGCTTACGATATTCATGGGAATGTAGCGAATATTTTTAAACAAGGAAGATCCTCTGTTACTTGCTCAGACATGTTGATAAAATGGTGATGAAAATGATACAGTGGGTGCTGATTATTTGTTTATATTTGTTTGCCATGTTAAGTCAAATTCTGTCAGTTCATTTCGAGGAATATCACAAATCACACATCGCCTCAAGGGCTTTACAGCGTGTACAGCAAACAACACCCTCATGGCCCAGCCGACACTAAAATCAATTTCCTGCTACCTCTCCAATTTAACTGTCCTGCATCTCCATTACATTTTTCTTATATGACACATAGTACACAATGTATTTTTCTTTTCAAGACTCTTATTTGTCATAATCTTGTGCCTTGTTACTTTGATTCATTACATTAACAAAAAGGCCACTTTTTTTCCAAGCATTTGTAATGTTTGGAGTTTATGAACAAAGCAGACACAAAGGCATTCATGCTGTATTGTATTTTGTATGTATTTTGAGTGTCAATTCAGCTCTTCTGTACTGCCACACTCTGCAATGAATGGATGGATTAGTGCTCTACTGGGCACAGGCACAGAGGCATAAAGACAAGAGGCACAAAATAAAGAGACAACACACACACACACACATGCACACAAATGTCAAGTCACAAAATGACTACAAAAGAAATCATATAATCTGCAGCAGAATGCAAAATGTCTACAAAAAGATGCTAAACAACAACAAGGTCTGTGTGTCTTGTGTCCAGGGACACAGTTATGCACAACCATCTGGACATCACCTGCACTATATCCTATCTAAAATACCTTCAGCACCTGTATTTCAGTGCAGCACACAGTTTGTCTTTTTATCCATACTTAATCTGATGTGTGTATCTACAGTGTGTATTTCTTAGGGATGGACACAGTATCTTTCCATTCTGCTTTGGAGGTATAATTTCAATCCTCTTGCAAACTGACTTCCTTGCAAAACATTCAGATAGTATCTGAATTTATTTTTAGATAAGCATAATAACTATGCTTTTGGTAACAGTAACTTAACTTCCTCATCTCTTTTCACAATCTATTCATTTCCCCCCTAAATTTACCAGTTTTAGCCCTAATCTGTTTTAGCCCTAATCTGCAGCATGGGAATGCTGACTGTACCAAAGATAACCTCCACACCACCAGTAGCAGCTTTATGGAAAGTACATTTACTAGTTGAAATGCAATTCAGCACAAATCCTTTAAAAAAATCCAGTAACTTACTGTGATGCTGTTAATACTTTCAACAGACTTCCATAGCTAAGTTGTTCAGAACAAATAATCCAGTAGGGTTCTAATAGGTCGACAATAGATCATGTTTGTTTGTTTTTTATTGCCACAAAATGTCACAGTATTGGTGAGATTTAAAAGGCCACAACACTTTCTGTTCAAGCTAAAAAATAAACTCCTACTGTCTTAATGGGTTTAGACACAAAAACCAGGGTAAATCATTAAATTTTCCGATGCCTGGACATGGGACTCATATCAGGGACTTAACACAGTGGATTCTTCCCACAGTAACTTCAGACTTGTTACTGTGTGAGTCACTCTCACAAGGGTCATTAGATAGGAGAACTGCAAATAGTGACACAAAAGGCAATATTAATCACAGGGGATTCTGTGCTGCTGAATTTTCCAACCAATTCTCCACACCATATGACCAATATGTCATCTGTTCCCTTACACTCAATTAGGTCCCAAAGGACCATTTCCAAAATTAGCACCTTAACAAGACGGGTCTGGGGTTGGGAGGGAGGGTGGATGTGTCGAACAGATGTTGAATTGTCACCCAGGAGAACAGGACGCATGTCCTGTGTAAAAATGGCCTTAAGCTCCCGGGCTGAGCAGCAAACCCTAAAATATGTGTTCTTTCAAACATCCAACAGGGGTCGCCAGCCGCAGATACAAAACACCTTTGTTCCTATCTATCTCATTTCAGAATATACTAATAATTTGAAGAAATGTGTCTTTTTCAGCTTTTGGTTGTGCTTAAAGAGAGACCAAAAAGACAGTTGATTTTTTTTTAGGCTATGCAATGCATGATTGGTTTGACTATATTTTTTTTTTTCCAAAAAGAAAGCAAAACTGGTGACAGATGTAAAGCAACTTGGTAGCAGCCACCAAACCAACTGACATCATGGTGATCATATCCATTATTTATATACAGTCTACATGTGCATCATGTTTTTATGTAAATGTCACTAATTGTAGTCAAGTTACCCTTGTTACTACTTCACCTCTGGCCTTTACATCCATTTTTATGCTGTAAACTGTCTTTGTAACACCTTACCAGGCACTAAAAATAGATCAGCGGTTTTGTAATATGAATTTAATGAAAAGTGCAGCCTTTTTTTTTTTTTAAACAATGGATGAAAAGTGTGCTATTTCCAGAACGCTCCACTATGTACCACGACCGCTCATGTGGGTCATTTTTGACAAATGCTCAACGTAACATTCCTCATCTTAAACCTGTTGTTAACATGAACAATATCGTAATATTTCGGTAACAAACCACTTTCTTAAGTTTGAGGAAAAAGTACATGGTTGTGCAAGGCAAAAGACTGTTGAAATAATAAAATTACTATAATTGATGTAGTTTGTTTTAAACATTACTTTCCTTGCCACCAACTGCAAACAGATGGCTGCAAGTATTCCACTCTATTTAAAAATACATATATTAACAAGTCATATATTCACATTAGCAACGTATGCACAACATCACCAAAGTGATGCAATGCAGTGACAAGTCGTCATGCTGCACCTCAACTCAGCGGCAGATGCACTCACTTTGATGCTAGTGTTGAGCTCAATACAAAATATGAGACTGAACTATTTGGATGCACCTAAAGCACATCTTCCACCTTCTCATACTGAGCCTGACAATGCCGCTGGCATTTTGGAGAACCTCATTGTAATGCAACTCGCCTGCAGCAGATTTGGTGAATAGATGTGATTGCTCTGCTGTCCCTATATATATAAAAAAAGAGAGAAGTCAGGCAATAGCTCCTGAACACTGAGTCTATTATTAACTGAGAATATTTGAAAATGAATAATATAGAGAATTATTAATGCCAATTAATACAGAGCAGTCTATCCATTAACAAAGTTCATTAAATTCCCCTAATCAACATGGATATATTCCACAGATGTACTCTTTGTCTAGTGTGCTCCAAAAATGTAAACTTCTGCTTTTGAGTTTTATAAATAAGTTGTTCCAGTGACTATGAAATTCTGCACATCTCTCACATTTCAGCTCTCTGTTGGAGAATAATAATCATAATTATTATTATTATTACAAAAAGTTTCACAATGGCACACCAAAAGAAGCCGATAAAATACCCATATTGTTTCCTTTTCTTTCAACTGCCAGACAGACATATTGAACGTTGATGTGTGTCAGACCACATGGAGCTGTGCTCTATAGCTCTACCTCCTGGTAACAAGAATAAATCCTACCACAATCTCAATACTGGATGTTGTACCTTTGCTGTATAGTCAAATTCAGACAATGACTAATGACTGAACTAATGGTTGCTTGCAGCTGTATTATTACTATCCGAACATATAGTATATGTGTGATAGTAAATCAATCTAAAGGTTAATGCATGAGGCTGAAATGCAAATGCATGCTGCTGGTATTAGTGATATGGGGAGGCTGACTGATGTAAACTGCACCTTGTAATGTAGTGCAAAACAGTCCTGCAGGCATCGGTTTAAGCTTAGTCAAAGATCAGTGAGATACATGCAATTTTCAGCCTCAGCCTGCAGTGTGATAAAGTGGCTGAGAATTCACTGCAATGAGCCATGAAAAAGATAACACTGAGAAATCAATGTGGCATAATGAGTCAGAACTTAGAGGTGTACCAGACAATTGGCGCATACTGAAAATAATTCATCCCCCAGACAAATCAGAATGTCTCTTCTCTAGAAGTCTGGAGGGAATGACACAATTAATGTCATTTTCATTAACATTTTACTGGAATGATTAGTGACTGAGTGATTTTTTTTCTTTTTTCTGCGAGGATCTGTAACAAACAATTATTTTTCTCAAGTCTTTAGAATATTACCTGTATGACACCAATTTTCAGGTGCATGCTTTTACTCTGCATATACACTAGCATGTGTGTCGTTTAATAATAAAAAAAACAACACATTATTGGAGCGTCCCCATACTGGTAGAGTCCTTGCCACAGCTCAATTCCAACCCACGGCGCCTCCCTGCCACAATCCAACAAAGCCTGAGAAATGATTTTTTCCTAAATTGCTATTCAATTCAATATATCTGCATTCACCTTCTGTTTGAAAGTTGGAGGTGCAGTATGCTGCAGCTCCAACTTTCTGGTTACAGCTTCCACAAAGTAATTTCCTGTCCTTCCTGTCAGATATATTTGACACTTTGCATGCTTAGACACTGATTATTGTGTGGAGATGCTGATAGCTGTCCTGGCATTCACTGTGATTGGATAATTGATGCCAATATTGTACACTCAAGA
>JAOWBC010000318.1:12802991-12815712 GCA_028566105.1 Hypoplectrus providencianus
AAAAAAAATATTATATACAGTAATGTATCATGGAATAACTTATTTTCATTCATACATGACAGAAAGGCAACTTTCCTGCCAGACTAACTTTTTTGTTTTCCTGGAACAGAGGATGCCTTAACATATGGAGGTTTAACATTCAAGACCATTAAGCAATAAACCAATACTGTAGAAAAAAAAATCTAGTATGTTCTTTTATATCAAAAGTACAGACTTTGACATCCATTTTATGATTGATATTTGTAATAATGGTAACTTAAACCTTTTATAGTATTTTCAATTTAATGTAGCAAAAAAACAGGAAAACCCCTGGAAAAATATTCATAAAATTTCTGGAAAATACTTTTTTTCAGGGCAGGCTACTCACTAAATCCCTGTAACATGTATATTATCTGTTGGCTAGATATGACACCGTAAATCTGTTTGGTGACGTTGTTTATTCTCTCTACAGCCGAGGTCTACCCAAAGATCTACCACACCTGCTTCTTCATCGTCACATACTTTGCACCGTTATGTCTCATGGTCCTGGCTTATATCCAGATCTGTCACAAGCTGTGGTGTCAACAGGTTAGCATTGCGGCGGTTTGCTTGTTAAAAGTCATACATCAGCTAGAATCTGATTTTCAGACCTTATACATGCACATATTTAATCAACAGATTCCTGGAAGCACATCAGTGCTGCAGAGGAAATGGAGGTCCATCCAGTGCTCGGCTCCGGGGCAAGGAGAGCCTTTGAGAGTGAGGACCAGCACGGTCTGTGCTGAGATCAAACAGATCCGAGCTCGACGCAAGACGGCCCGCATGCTGATGGTCGTGCTCTTTGTTTTCGCCCTGTGCTACCTGCCTATCAGCGTGCTCAATGTCATGAAGAGGTAAAAACATCTCCAGCTCTGCTGCCTCAAGGGTCATTGAATCATTAAAACGCAGGCGCCGTGGTAAACAGAGACTTCCTGTTCCCTTCCTCTGTAGTTTCATGTTTAGTAATGACTGCATCTATTCATAGTTCCTAACCTCTGCTTGTATTCTGCAGTCTGCATTCAAATAATGTGATTAATAGTATTACAAATAAAATTAATTCAAACTGATGCATGTAAATGTTTACCTGCAGAGTCTTTGGAACCTTTAAGAAGACGAATGACAGAGAGACAGTGTACGCATGGTTCACGTTCTCTCACTGGCTCATATATGCCAACAGTGCAGCAAATCCCATCATCTACAACTTCCTCAGCGGTAAGTGTGTGACCTGCCTCATCACTTTGGACCAGTCCTATGGGCTCATTACCGCCCTCTAGTGGACAGCTCAGCCACAACTATTAACCCCAATGCTTCAAAGTCTTCATCTGATAGTATGTGCATGTTCATGAACACATATACCTGTGAGATAAAGATGGACTACCAAAAAAATCATTAGCAGTCTTAAGACAGTGTTTTTCAACCTTTTTTGAGCTAAGGCAAAACACACCAGACAATATCTCACGGCTCACTAGTGTGCCGCAGCACAGTGGTCGAAAAACACTGTCTTGAAATACCAGTTTTAAGGTACCTTCGCAATTGTTGGTGCCATCCAGAGAATAACAGTCAATCTTGTTCAGGTGTATTATTTTTCAGAAGGTTTTAATCTGTTTTTTCCTCCTGTATTTCACCAGGGAAGTTCCGTGGGGAATTCAAAGCAGCCTTTTCTTGTAATTGTAACGGGCAAGGTCAGGATCGAACACAGAGGCCGAGGCCCAGAGCGAGCACAGACAGCCGAAAGTCTCTGTCGACTCAAGTCAACAATATGGACAATGTGTCGCGCATATCGGATCAGATAGTGTAGTCCTCAAACCCAGACACACTCATCTATAAGGTAGACTTTAAAATGTTCAACCAGGTTATGAAAACAGACTTCTGACTGGAAAGGATGTCTGTGAATTCTTGTTTGGTTTTACAAGGACAATTAAGAAGAAGCATATAAAGAGCTGCTGTTTTTGGAAGAGCCTCTTACTTCTTTCACCTGGTCCTAAAAAAACCGTAGGACATGGCAACCCATGCAAGTCACAGAAATCTGTTAATTCATTTATTATCACGGTCATGATGAATGTTTATTAAATCGTACTGTATGTATTTTTTGACAAACAGGGTTAAGTCACAGGACTTTGATCACACAGGTACTTGTACTGTATTGTAAATATGATATTTCCACTGTGTCATTTCATTAGTCAGAATCTGTGCAACAGAGTATTTATTCATATTTGTTTTATTTTTTTTGATTTACCGTGTATTTTTTTACAACATGAGAAGAGTAGTCTTTTGTCACAGAGGTGTGGACTGAAGTCTGAAAAAAAAAATTTAATTTAGACATGACAAAAATGAAAAAAAAAAAGACTTCAACTTTATGGACTTGATTTCAATTGGAATTGCAAGAATTTTTTTTTCTTTTAAAGTTTCGACGGCTTGATTTAACAAACTTTTTTGTATAAATACAAGTATAAAAAGCATCAACGTTCTTTTTTGCAATTATTTTTTCAGATGATGAGCACGTAATGAGTTCATTATGTAAGTACAAAGTACAAAAGATCAGACTGAGTCTTTGCATGATTCATGAAGCCGGAATTCAGAATATTCAACGTGATACCTGCATGAATGTGACCTTGTACTGAACCTCATACCTCATTCTTTCTCTTGAAGCACACAGAGCTTGCTTAGAACAAAAACTGAATTTTACGATAATTTTTATTGCAGCTGCTTATTTTCCCACTTTGTGCAGCACCAAAGCAAAAGGCTCAATTCAAAGGCTACTTTTCAAAAGCGGCAAAATCTTCGTCACTCACCTTACTGGCAGCCTCAGAGCCCAGCAGAAAAACAGTGGAAACTAATAATTTTTATAAACAATAAAGAAATACCTCACCACCAAAATGAGCATATGCATATCAAAAAACCTCTGTCAGATGTTTAAAATGTTAATCGCAAAAGGTACAGCATTAAAATCATAAACATGCCCGATTAACTAAATTAATTATTATTTATTCATGAAATAATTATCAAAGCAGGTTAATAAAAGGTCATAAAAAATCCTGACCTTTTAAAGCTGCCTTTATATTGTAGTGTGTAGTTTTTTCCAGTGACTGACTTCTATGGAATTCCCGTTTTCTGTGAAATCGCAGCTTCAGGCTGTCCATTATCTGCCCCTGTTGGGGGTAACAAGCCTTGCTCAAGCTGGTGATAATGAGGCTGTAACAAGCAATGTTATTTCTCCAAAATTAATCCTGCTAGTCCAAGGACTGAATAGAAAAGCTTCTGGTCTTAAGAATATCTGTCTTTTTGATTAATTATTACTTCAAAAAGGTCAGTACAACTCAAAACACAATTTCCAGCTCTTTGAGGCACACTGAATAGTTGCTGAGAGCTGAAAAAAAGCACAACCTGCCTGTGAAGGGAGCCTGCATTATTCTCAAAGAGCAAACTCAATATCAAGTTTTAAACATGAATCTTACAGCCAAGATACCAATGCACAATTTATTTAGTTTGCTATTCTTCAAATACAATACCTCAGTCTGATTCATTGGTAATTCTGAATTCTTGCAGCGTTTGGCCTTTTGTGGCGGCCGAAAAACAACCCCCCAAAAAACAAGAGCAGGATTATTAAAGCAGCTTCTACAAGCTGTTTGTGGATGGAATTCTAATGCACATGTTCACTTGAGAAATGTCATTCAACATAATCGCAACTTGCTGTCAGAGAATTTATACCCGCAAAGTTAGACCTCATGAAAAACTCAAGCTGGTTATTGTGAAAACCCCTGTCAGGAGAAATCGGTCGTAGAGATGTCTGCCTTCTCTCAAAAACAATGGAACTAAATGGCACTCATTGGTGGAGCTCAAATCACCAGAGCAACATTAGCATGTTTCTCTTTCATAAATCATGACCCAGTCCTTCAACATTATTGTGAGCAGTTTCGAGTCGGAACTATTTTCTTTCTCCCAACTTCCACTAATTGTTTCTAAGCATGAAGAAGAAAAGTTGAAATCTCTTCAGAAACGTGATCGTGACCCGCTTCTGATCCAGACTAATTTTCTTGGTAACATTTTCTTGGTTGGTTATGTGAGTTACACAAATCATGTTTTTTAATGTAAATCTTTGTATGTAACTTAAGATCGTCAACCTTATAACTACTGCATTTACTTACATCTAACCAGGACATTTTTGCCCTAAACGTCCTCAGTGGTATTTAATATACTGCAAGGTCCAAAACGTGACCCGCCATATGTAAACGTGTCCTAATATTGACAATATTAGGCAAATAGACAGTATGGCAATACTGAAATACGACCCATTCTGTCATTTAGGTCAGAGGTCTTATTGAACGGAGCAGAACTGATAACAACATGCTAGTAAAAGCATTAATGTCTGGCTTGTGAAGATATGTTTATACAGTGCTGCTCGTTCACGCAGCACCACTGAGCTAGCTTATGTTGCAGATCAGGAGGACACTATGAATGTTTACATCTCACACCACACGGACTTCTGGAAAATAGCTGTTAGCTCGAGTGCAATCTAGTTCTGTGTAGGCAGACTTGTCTACTGTCGATATCACTGACACTTTGCAAGAAACACCAAAATAATAGGGAATATGAATAATAATAAATCAATGCGATAGATAAAAACAAGCATGAATCATCATAGCAATCAGCGGTATACATAGCGCCTTAAATTAAAAGTATTTCTGTTGATATGCAAAGTGAAGAAATGAAGATGAATGTATGGGGAAATGTCTCATCAAATTACTCAAATCAATAGAAAGGCAACCAGTAAAGTGACATGCTCAACTCTGCCATAAATCTTTTATATGCAGCATTTGTTGATAAGAGTAGATTTGTTACCATCTGCCATTTAATTATTAGTGCAAATTTATTTTTATAAAGCTTAAACCATAACATAAATATTAATATAATGTGGTCGTTGCTGGATATGATTCTTTTCATTTTTTGCTTGAATGTCAGATTTTTGCACATTAAAGAAATCTCTAATTCACAGAACCACGTTATTTTTTTATGTAGAGAATCTTGAGACACGCGATCCTTAAATCCAGCTGCATATTCAGGAAATACAGTAGTTGAAGTGTGTGCCCCCTAGTGGTGATTTTTAGAAGACACTGTGACAAACGGCAGCACAATGCACTGGCATTTACTCAGTCCGAAGCGTTTACAAAATCCTCCTCTACCGTCCTTATGTCCATATGAAGATATCGCATCATTTTTGTGGGTGTTTTGTAATGTAGATGTAAATTTTGTTATGGAATTCAATATTATTTCAACCGTGTGTCAATGCTCTGTGATGATTTTTAATTTCTGTAATTGGAACCCCGGTGTATCTCCTTTTTTTTCTATCTGAAGAAACAGTTTCTTCTGTGAATGTATTTATATTTGTTGATGTAAGTTAATTTAATTCAGTGCACTACATCTGGTAATTAATTACTTGATAAGACATGGCTTTTCATTTTACAGGCTTTGGAAACTGGCTAATTAAAAATCCAGAACAAACTGTAGTGAAACAACATTTTAATATGGGTTCTTCATTCAGCACAGATTCAGATAATGTGTTGTGCTGAGCCTGACCTTTTTACACTTTTATTTATTTATTTATTTTTTCAAATTTCCTTCACTTGATGTTTCTGTCCTAGTGAGCTTTCAATGTGTATTACTTGGTTGTTTATTCCTCATAGTGTCTGTATTGTTTTAAGAATAAAATATTACACAAAATTGCTCCTATTTTGCAGTGTCTTATCTTCAGTGCAGAGGAATCAGTTACTTTTTATACTAATCAGTTACTTAAATAAATGACTCCCCCAAAACAGTATATAGTTTTGTAACTAAGTTGCTGTTTTTATTTGAGGATTTGAAATCACACTGGTTTACAGCATGCCCCAGTCATGTGAATAAACATGCTGATCTGTAAATTAATTTCTACCAATAAAGGATTATACTGACAGCCTGAAGACACACTCAGAAGGTCAAACACACATTGTGATAATCAGATGCTAAGACCTGTTGTTTTCTTTTCGGTTTGTTGTTTTAGATCTGTTTTGTTCTTGAACTGCATGTGTCATTTCATTACATGGTGCAAGGTCCGGCTTCCAGTAAATGTGTTACACCATGTTGACAGTGGGTGGTGTTTCCCAGTTTAAGTACCAACGCCAAACAAGAGGCACGGATCAGACGCAGGAGAGCTTCAGATGTCCACTGACAGCTTCACAGACAGCATCATGCAGCATTTTCTTCTACAGACTGTGGTCCTACTCGGTGAGTCAATATGAAATGAGTTAGTTTTAAGTTTATTTGTGTTGCCCAGGAAACCAACCTCAACTAAATATTTAGTAGAACTGCATGTCTTGTAGTTTATGTACTGCATGGGTTAGGGTTGCATTAAACCTACATTTGCTAAGATTTAACTGCAATAAGTTCACACAAAAATCAGTTAAATATAGTAAATAAAATACATACATTATGAACTGTAATATGCTTGTGTTTCAGGGATTGTGATTCCTCAAATATCCAGCATCAGCATCTCATCTCCACTTCCTGACTGTGTGGCTGCTGTGCACACCTGCATGTCAAATCTTTGCAAGTGGAGTGAAAGATCATTTGACGGTGTCATCTGTGAGGGTAAAAATGATATATTTAACATTCCTGCTGCGGGGTACTGGAACATGGTGTTATCATCGGGGTTGGGATGGCATTATAAAAGTAATGATTTCATTTCCTCGGGGCATGAGGCTACTCAATTGGATTGCACTACTTGAAGTATAGCTTAAATGTAATAACTGAGGCAATAGCCTGGAGCTGAGTTTGGATAACTAAATAGATATAAATACCATATGCCATCACCTGCCTCTGTCTGATGGTGAATTGTATGTTTGCATATAAAGTAGCCATCCAAAAGAGACAGCAGGTATATAGAGCACCTGTCGCACAACATCCACCACTGATGGAAAATCCTGTTTTTCTGCCTCTCTTGTGCTTGTGTTATTCCAGATGACGGGTGCCAAATAAAAGACTCAGAGCGATGTAACTTGACCATCCAGACTGTAATGGACCAATTTACCTCTCTACATGGGTGTGTGTGTGTCTGGGAGGAGGAGCTTTGTGACTCTATACAAGCGTTGGCTACACAATGCCACCAGAAGCCAGGTGCAGTATTCTCAGTAACCTTTCAGATAAGCATTTATAGGTGAAATTGCATTTTTGTTTACCAAAGGCTGATCTGAGGACCTGGTAGAAGGTTCAACAAACTTAAGCACCTGCACCACTACTAAAAAAAAAAGGCAGCATTAATGGAGCTGCGATATTACCGGTTACCATGGCAACAGGTAAATAAAAAGCAGAGCCTGCATGTTATTTCAGTGGAGAGATATATGAATGCATGTAGATAACCTGTTGACAATGTATCTTTAAACAAAGCGAAAGAGAGTTGGAGAAATTTCAATAAGCTTTAAACAACAAACTTTGATTGTGATTTAGAAACTGAAGATTTAACTGTGTATTATGTTTTAAATATTTGTTCAGCAATAATCTAACAGGGAGAAACAGAGAGGACAGCAACTGATGATGAAATATCAAAAAGAAAGAAATTGCTCACATTGTGATCCAGCTATAATGTGTTTGGTTATTTGGAGGTTAAAATACAGCTGATTTTATAATTCTGACATCTAATCTTGGCTCAGCTGTATTTGCTGACTGTATTTCAGATATATCAGTTTTCAGACTTAGCCTTATATGAACTCACTGCAGCAGTTGCACCTCAGCCATTACCTCCCTCATATAATCATCAATATAATCTTCAATATTATAAGAATCATGTTCTGTCAGTGCAACCACTCACACTAATAGAGATGGCTTTTATTATTAATATATCTTGCTTGTTGAAAAATTCATAAAGCTTTTAACAATATAAAGTAAAATTGGACAGTGGAGCTTCTGAAAGAGACTGACAGCTGTTTGTGCGTACAAAGCACTGAGTCACTGTGTTAAATCAAGAAATAAAAGAAAGAAGAACTGCCACTGGCAAAGAGCAGGACATGCAGAGGTTTAATCTGAGCTGAGGAAGACACTGGCAATGTGTGTTATTGCTGGTGAAAAGACAGATCTGCATAAAAGCAGTTAGCTGACACAGTCCTTGACTAACAAACTAATCTGCAAACATGCAGTAACCTCGACTAATTAACTTCAGTATGCGCTTTGAATCAATGATGAAATAAAACCACGCGTCTGTCTCTGAAAGAGGGAGAAACAGACAAAAACTCAGAGTGTGTTGAAGAAAACCTGCAGGTTTAACTTGGGTATTTTTTAGAAAAACTTCTTGAACAGAGCACGGATGAACCGTGTCAACGAACACTATTGTGGTACTGAATGAGCAACAGGCAGGTTTTCATTACATTCAGTTACATTTGCTGATTAGTTGAGAAGAGCTAATTATGTTGATAATTATCCTTGCAGCTGCTCAGCAGAGGAGGAGCACAGTGATGGACTGGCAGTCAAGCAGTTTAATAGGCAATGGTAATTCACTCAGCGTAGTTAAACTTCAAATAAGATAAATAACACTGCAAAAGAAATGTTGCCGACATCTAAAAACTTTTCATTTTGCAGTGCACAATGGTGCTGCGTCCTGTTTGGACAGCATGGGAGATTGTGTCAATGATGCAGTCTGCAACAGGCACCTAGCACCTGTACTTCAGGCGTGCATGGCCCCGCAGTGCGACCGAAGCCAATGTCAGCGAGCGACTCAGCAGTTCTACCGCAGCATGCCGCACGATGTTGCAGAGAGGCTGGTCATGTGCGAGTGCCCGGATTCAGATCATAGCTGTCTGCATATGAAAAATGCCCTTCACAGCGGCACATGTGGAGACCAGACCTGGATCTGCCAGGACACTGTTAACCAGTGTGTGAAGGACAGTAACTGCAGGTATGTGGCTATTCTGCAGAAATACTATGCAGTAGGTAACTCTGTGCAAATGATTGTTCAGTGGTTTGCCTAAAGAAATCCATAAGTATTCTGGGATTGTCTTTTAAAAGATGTACTGGTCCATTTAAATCAGAAAAGGCCAGACTGAGACCAACTCGTCCTCAGAGGAGCCTGATTAACACTAAGTGATCATTTTAGCCGTGATGAGAATTACGACACAAGAATTTTAAGTTTTAGGTAGAATACAAGAAAACTCATGATAGCCAATCAGTAAACTTTGATGGCATATCATACAGTGCCATTAAATATAGACATGACTTGCACTTTTCTTATTTTTCTCAGCAGTAGATTAATAGCCTACTGAATAATAAAAAAATTTGGTTTAAAAAATGCACACAGATTGAAAAGATGTATACATAAAATAGCATAAATGCATGTATTAGATACAGCTTGTGACTCATTATATAGCACAACTTCAAAACAAAGTAACAAAAGTGCTAAAACCACAAACAAACCTGCACAGGTTGATTCATAACTAACAACAAACAACCACGAAATGCAAAAGTAGTAAAAAGCCCCGATGATTCTATCCTTACACATTGTGTCTATGGACATAAGAAACGACACAGCTTTAATTTACTGACAAGCTAAGAACAACACGTGTTAGCACAAAACCGGCAGGTGAGCGTCAAAAAAAAAAAAACGCAGCCAGGGTCATTTTTAAACTTTTCACATCTTATGCATTTGCAGCCAAAGCTTTTAAACGCAAGTACTGTAAACAATAAATATACATAAATCGCACAAATTAGACTCACCGCATTTCCGGTCTTACTGAGCGTCTGCGGCGTCCACTCACACAGCTGCAAACGTCAACATCACTGAGGTCACGTCACGTGACAAGTTTTTACCTGCCGGCCAGGTCATATGTGACGTCATCGTTACGCCTTGTTATTTTATTTATAGCAGTACTATTGATAATTGATTTGTTTTTTTTTTTTATAACAGTCGCAGTCAGGCCGCCACAAATCATTTCATAAATAAATAAATAAATAAATAAATAACACATTGTTAAAAACAAGAGAGTAAGTGAAGGACTGACTACACTACCCCATGTGTTAGAGGTATCTTAAATCTAATGAAGCTGACATGTCAAAAGGCAGCTTTTAAAGAAAAAATGCCATGTTTTTAACAAATTCACAATCTTTATATCACCAATGCAGTGGAGAGGCTCTTCAATTTTTTTTTCTACAGCCTGTTTTACCCCATATTAAATTAATAAACTAATTTGGGGTTATCATTAAAATACAGGTTTATCACAGGAAGTTAAAGAAGATTAATGTGCCGTGTGTTTTATCATCAAACATGCCACAGCACAGCAGGCAGCGACTCCACATGATAAATGTTTTTTTCCTATCTATCAGACAGCTGTTAAAAGCTTTCCGTACAAAATGCTGGAGCCCTGAAGAAGCACAATGCAGCGACAGCGACCTCCATAGTGATGAATGCATCACCCAGATGGATCCAGGTCTCATCCATGGAACCGATTCTGAATGTAAAATTGCCTTCCTGGCCACTTTGGGCACGACACTTCACTATCCCTGTGAATGCAAAGGAATGGGCAATGATGATTTGGAGAAATGCAACGTGATTCGCAACTTGCTTCATAATAGATCCTACTTCAGTGAGTAGTATTTTGATTTACAAGACAGACATGTTAATATTGTGAACATTTAAAGCACTTGTTTTGTCTTTTTCAGTGACGTCTTGGAAAAGCAGCAGTGGTGCAACTAAACTTCCTGAAATTGATGACTCTGAGCAAACTCACACATGGTCACATGGTAAATTAAAGTAGAAAATTCAGAACTTAACAGAAAAAAAAAAATGTATTTGCATGATGGGGCAGTGGTTTGCACTCACAGCATGAAATTCTCAGCTTCCTCCCACAGTCCAAACACATGCAGGTTAATTGGCACCCTCCCTTTTGCCCCAGAAATGAGAGAGGGTGGCTGCAGCCCCCTGCTACACTCAGGAATAAGCAGATTTAGCAAATGGATGCATGCATATCAATATATATACATTCTGTCTTCTCAGATTACCTACTGTTTGCTTTTGCAATTATGCTACTTGTTGGAGTTGTTATATTGATGCCTCTGGCGGTTGTCAGTAGAATATGGTAAGTGCATTCACATCAGAATATGTCTCTGTCTCTCTGATAACTCAGAACAATAACACGTATGAATTTTTACTTGCCTTGTAGGATGCTGAGAAGAAGAAGAGACAGAACAAAGTTTCACCACCCACAGAAAAGCAACTGTGTTGTTATACTTTGATCTTTATTAATCTATTAGATGTTTGTTATCCAAACCAATAACTCATTTTGATCTCTTCGACTCAAAATGATTTAAGATGTTGCACAAAAAAACTTTTTCACAATGTCAAGGTTTTCCACATAGCATCCTACAGCACTCTTCAAAACATAATATAGTTAATACATGCGACCTGGTCTTAGTAAAAGATGATATACTGTGTAACCTGTGTTTTGTTTGCTTCTTTGTTCTGTAGATTCCAAACTTGTATTATGCATGTGCTTCATGTGCAATGTGTTTGAATAATTAAGCTTTTTCTATGAAAATAAATCAGAAAATAAAGGACATGGACTGCAGTGTGACTATATGCCATCTGCATGACAGTGCTTTATTAAAGAAAATAAATGAAAAGATGGCTGATAACAACCTTTATTCTCACCTTTATTCTTTGCACGTGGCATGAACATACAATGTTTCTAAGCAGATGATTACGTGACTGTCTAAGATTAGCTGATTATGTGTGAAGTCAGACCTTTTCTTTTAAATCCCACATGAATCGTTTCTCTCTGCAGTAAATGATTTATCTTCAGAATGTTTCATTTGTGCCACACTGACTTGGGCTATAAATCATTGTAAAAAACATTCACGTCTGACACATTTGAGATTGCTTTAAGTCATCAGTGTGATGATTTATTGGTGCTGTTAGACCTCAGCTCTATGTACCTGATAATAAACATCACTCTGAACACCCTGAAGTCTCGGTCTAGCCGCCTTTATTTTAGAAATGCAGGATAAAGACTCAGAATGGAGTGGATATCGAAAGGTTTAGTCTGCTGGGCTCCAGGGGATGAAGGTGGGTGAGAGGAGAAGTCTGGCTGGCAGAGGCACCGGGGGAGGAGAGCTGGTGGTTGGTGAAGTGTGGCAGACCAGCCGACAGTGATTCAGTTGCAGGGTGAGGAAAGGTCAGAGATAAACCAGAAGAAGAACATGAGAGACAACCTGTACACACAATTCAAGCTCTGAGACGTGAACTATCACACTGAGAGGTAATGATGATATATGAGTAGCAGCAGTGCAGGTGTGTAGGCTTGATAGGCACAGTTGGTCAGGGGAGTAGGAGTGTTGGCACTGTAAACACACACACACTCTTTGTTCAACATTTTTTTTTTTTTTTTTTTGTCAGGACACTTAGTTGCCTTGTTTCCATTTAAATCAAAGCAAATCCTGAAGTGGAAAAGTTAATGGGAATTAGAGACGTTTCTGTTTACTGGTTTAAAGCAAATCAACAAAGCTGCATTACTGACTTTGGTCACAAGATGGCAGTGTAATGTATTGCTGTAGTCTAATCCATCAGTAAACAGTAGAAGAAATAGAGATTATGCAAGAGTAACAAATCAACAAAATAGATGTTACTAATTGGACAACTTTGGCCACACATGGGAAAAAAGGTCTCAGAGAATTTGATTCAGTTGGGAAACTT
>JAOWBC010000318.1:12818973-12842295 GCA_028566105.1 Hypoplectrus providencianus
GGGGCACTTCTTAAATGGCCTTTGGCACCTGAGGAGAATAACTCTTCGGAGACGGCTTTGAAATTGTTCTGTGGTGGATTGAGAGGAGTCTTGTTTTCAGATGCTATTCATGCAGGATCTGACCCAGGTAGGAGGAGCTGAAAGGGTCTTTGGAGGAGTAAAGTGCATAAAGAGATCTTCCATTTCAAAGCAGAAAAGAGCTTTTTATTTTTTGCTGTTTCTCTTCTCTGTTTATTAGAATGAAACATCTGTGGTGAAAACACACTGAGTTTAGAAAGTCGCCAAAACAGACTTCGTTAGTTTTTTCTTTTACTTTATCTCATAAGGCCACTGAGTTACACAAAGTAATAAAGGTGACTGACATTTGCTGGATTCCTTCTCATATGTATTTCTATGAGCCAAAAATATGAGAAGGCGTTGAAAAAGAGGTGAATAATTCAGCTTTAAAGGAGTTACCACATGTATATTGTATTCAATGAGTCACTGATCTGGACATTTTTCTGCATGAAAACTGTCCTTGACGTCCAATGGCACTGTGCAAAACATACGCAAACCAAAACATCACACAATGAGATGATTCAGTTGACCATAATGACCCTTCGTCCTTCAAGATGTCAAAATATAGGAAAAAAAATGTAAAACAGGTATGTATTTCAAATAAGAACACCTTGAAATACATAGCAAAACCTGACAATTGTTGAGGTTTATGAATGAAAGACCTCTGACATTTAAAAAACAGGAAAAAATGTACTTCAAAGACAGAGGCATACCGTAGGCAACAAATGTGAAGGCAGCAACAACAGGGGAAGCACTTTAAAAGGGAGTCAAATATTCAAATATATTCCTTCATAGAAGCACATCACAGTACTCTGCTTCTTGCCTGGGCAACTTTGGAGTTTGTTTTGCGGTGTAAAGTACTGCAGATGAACTCACCCACCTCTATAACTTTGGGAAGGTCCACACCCTGTGAAGAGAAGTGATGAGCGATCAGACAGACGTATATGAGGTGATTCAGTATTTGCAAGAGTGGAAGTAATTAAATCTGTTCCTTATCAAAAATAAGGGGATGAACAGACCAAAGCTAGGATTATTTCGGTTAGACTTTTTAGAAGGCAAATCTAACATACTTAACTTGCTTTAGGCCCCAAGTTTTATAAGTGTCATATAGCTGCATTGTTTTCAAGAAAGGGCAGACACTCTGCTGCTCACACCAAAACCACCCTATATATAGTACCAGTTAGAGTAAAAATATGTATTTGGGATGTTGGGGGTGAATTGTTTGTGAATTTAAAAGTATATGTGCAACAGGTGATAGAAAACTAAAGTGCAATGAAAATATCCCACCAGCAGGGGTAGGGATTGTTAAATAAATAGTTCCTGAGACGGGACATGCAGGACTGTGGGCTTGTGCAAGATGTGTAAAACCACTGATATTATAAAATAAACATTTACAGAGCAGAATGTTTGCAGAGCGATGTGTTTATGTAAATGAGCTTTGGAGGATTGTTGAGTGCGGTTGATCTGTTGGGATTATAGAGACATAAAAGTCTGTGAGTGCTCTGTGAAGACATGCTTACTGTTTCAATGCCCATGCCATGGAGCATGTAGAGAACATCCTCTGTTGAAACATTGCCAGATGAACCCTGAGCGTATGGGCAGCCTCCCAGACCAGCTACTGCAGAATCCACCACGCAGACCCCCATCTGCAGAGGACACACAACAGAGACATTGAGCACCCTAAACTGAGGCTGCAGCTCAGGTAGAATCAAGGAACAAAGATCCTTGTTCTGTTGGATTGTTCTGCCCGCTGCAGCGTGCCTTGCCAGGGCTGCGGTCGTGTTTTACAGCTGTTTAGGAGAACTGTGGGCCTATGTCCTGAGGATGAGTGGGCACAAAATGTCCCACAGCATGGCTTAGTCATCCTCTTTGTCAGCTTTAACCACGAGCACCGCATAATTACGGCCCTGTTCATATGAGAAGAACATTATAAATGCTGAAGAGAATATTTCATATGTTTCTGATTCTCCGGGTTACTCATGTTTTTACAGCACTACTCTGCCCTTAACCATGGGGATTCACTTTCTTGCCACATTGAGAAGACATTTTTTCCTCGGCTGGACGGTGTCCTCTTACACCCTGGCAACAATAAAGGAATTGTAGTGTTACTGCACAAATAATCATTAATGTCATAAATTATTTTACTGATGACCTGGGTTAAAATGTTCCTGGCCTCTGGTCATGGTGCCTGCAAAAGATTAATTTTAAGGTTGTTTACTTTGTTTGGCTCACTGGCTGCTCACAATCAACATAACTGTTACATTTCATGGGGAATTTTTATGTTGTTTTTTCTGCTGCCAACAACACCAAGTGTCCTCCATATGAAAATTAATGATGCATTATCAGTTGTTTTTCTGAATTTCAATCCTTTTATTGGCCTTTCAAGGAAACAATTTCATATTACTTTTGATGTTAATGTAATAGGAGTTAGAGTGTTTCTTAAAGTACAAAGACACAAAACTGCAGTTCTTGCCATGAAGTGTATAGCCTAACCTTTGCTTTCACACCAAAAATTATGAAGCCAGACCTTCAGTTTTTCAGTCATTACTGACTAAGGTCTCGGGATGTTTTCCACATGTCCCTGGGATCGTCATGAGAATATTAAAGATGTTTTCCAGCTTCCGTGGCAGAGCCAGATGTCAGAGGATCCCACAGTGAGACAAAATTAACACGCTGATCCTCTCAGTGCCGTTGGGTCATGAAGGAGCTTTCACCCCATGGAGCAGAACCAAGTGAGCTAAATTAAAAGAATCTCTATTGACTTTTCTCGAACAATGCTGCTAATTGGTTGCTTTTGCTCCAGACAAGAACTTACTTCTTTTAGTGGCCGTCTGAGCCAGCCGTAATTGCTGTTTGTGTTGGCAAAGGAAGAGGAGGAGGTGGGGTAGAAGGAGGAGATCTACTCCGGTGAGCAGCGCACGAGATTTCCAGACCTTGGATAAAGCCAGAGCAGGATATTGTACTAGGCAGATTTTTTTGTAGTATAAACACAGAGTTGTAATCCACCATGCCAATCCTCTCGCTTTCAGCTGCTAACCGTGTAAGGCCAGGGGTCCGCAGCATACTGTTTCCGAGGGGAACAAAACAGACCCTTTAGCAGCGTGCCCCGGTCTTCTGGACACTAATCGTGCAGGGATTGGTGGTCAGCAGCTGGAGCTTGCCAACGCTCAGTTAGATTCACACTGCCCAGAAACCAGATGTGCACTCAGTGTTAAAAAGCCACATTCACTGAGCTGTGGTCATATAAAAACAATACATTCCTGGGTAAAGACACAGTGCATTTTCAAACTCGCATGATTTGGGATAAGCTTGTTGACATTCTACACTCTGAGTGGACGAGGCTGAAGATGGACATGCTCCCATTTTGGTTTTATAACTGCGTCAGGCAGAGGGAAAGAGAGAGCGCGCATTCACTGAAGGATGTGAAGCAGTGATGCTTTACCCTCTGCTACATAAACTGGGAAGCAGAAAAAACTGTCACAGAGCCACTGCTGACACATATATCTCCGTTTTACAGGAACACATAAATAAGCTCAACACTGGCTATTAGAGGGCAGCGAGGAGAAAGACATAACAAATATATCAAGAATAAATAAATGATATTTTTACTTCTTAATTTGTTCAGTCTGTCTACTAATCATATTCTGCTTAGATATACTTTTAAACAGGTTTTTTTACTGTATATTTTTGTTTTTTCAGTTCACTTAAAATATTCTATATAATATAATCATTCACCTTCATTGACAAAATATCCATAGATAAATGGAATCCATGAACGCAGAACAACCTAAAGCAACCACAATCAGTTTCAATGTAAAAAACAAAACAAAACAAAAAAAAGATCCTAATTTTAGATCCTTATGTTAACATTGGTATTGAAAACAATTCCATTCATTGTTTTATGTTCTGGCTGAAGCTATCAAATAAAACCATACATTTAAGAAACAAATACAAGACATTTTTTCTTATTGTTATTCAGTAAATGTAAAATGTTGACATGCACACAGTGTCTGAACTTCTGTGAAATCATGGTTGTATAATACATGGTCAACAGGTATGAAAAAAACTGCATCCCTGATTGATTTATGTCCTATATTCTAATATTCTGTACTTGTATTGTGTCATCTGTTTTTTTAACTAACCTAATTTAATCTATAAACAAAATTATTTTTTTGATTGTTTTTTCAATTTTTTATTATGATTTTGTTATTTATATGTATATGATTAAAATGCTAATTTATGTAATCTAGACGTGTAGAATGAGTCATTATTGGTAATGTTTATGTGGGCTTTTCTCTAAAAAAAAACAGCACCTCACCACAGTGATGAATATGATGATGAAAATCATAATTGATATAACATAATAGGGTTATACTAAAAATGTCAGTTATAATCATGACACCACCTGCCAATGATAAATTAGGGAAATGTGTTAATTTAATGCTAATTTGAATAGGGACAAATTACACAACATTCATAGCCTAAGCTATGAAAATAGCATCTGAAATGTCCATCTCTTTAAAATGCATAAACTCAACAACAAATGCATTCAAACACAAACTCAACAAGAAGTATGTCAATTAAAAGGTCAAACTCAGAAGTTTAAAGACAATAAAAACCCACAGAACAGGGAGCCAAACAATTAAATATGATGATGTACTGATCCCTATTCAAAAAAATGTTTCAGTCTGAGTTTAAATGATCCCGTTTAGGATTATAGCATATAGTTGTACTGAAGGTCTTAACACGCTTCCAGTATATCACTGAATATCGTTGACCTTGCAAAGCCGATCATAGATTGAGAGTGCCTCACAGACAGAGATAAAAGAAATACTGCATGATGAATTTTGTTGTTGTTGGCAGAGAGCTCAAGTGTGAGCACAAACAGGTTATACTGTATTCCCCAGCTGCAGCCGTACACAATACACCAAAATTGTGGGTGAGAATAAATAATTTTCCTTGCCAAGCCTGTGAAATCTAAGTACATACGTTGTCATTGTTTGACCTGCCAGGGGAAGGTTTGTAAAAAAAAAAAAAAAGCCCCCCCAGACCTCCTGAGAAAAAAAGAGAAAAGGTACAAAGACTGAGGAATGTCTTTATCAAGAACAAAAGAGGTGACTCAGGGCTGACAGCGCGGGGGGAATTCATTTCTCTCCCAGTTGGTGGTGTGGAGTTCTGGCACACAGTAATGAGAAGCTATGATAAAATCTTTCATTTCCATCTTGTTTATGGGTGAGCAAATGGTATAGCAAAATATCCCCGGCTGCTATTATTTTCTGTGGCCACGGGGCAGCTGTGATGAATCATTCTGAATGTGATCCACAGAGGAATTCAACTGTCCCGCTGCGTTTTTTCACTCTGCTATTCAAAATCAAGGCTCACTTTAAAAATATTTGCTACCCACAGACATTGTTGACCTTTGACTTGGCATGATGTTGCAGAGTAACAGAAAAATAGCTCTATAGATAATGACAAGAAAAGCAACAATATTAAATTTCTTTTAAATACTGTGGTTTAGTGACCTGCTAGAGTTGACTATGAGTCATGTTTTTGTTCGGTAATACAAAAAAAAATGTTCTGGTTCAGTAAATATTAATTTAACATCTGAAAACTTATTAAAGTATAACATTATAAACTGTTAAAGTTAAAATGCATTTATTCAAGGTTGAATATATTATCCTTTGTTTTTCTTGGGGTGGGGGTTAAAATCATTTTGTAGCTTCCTGCTAGTGTTCCTTATATACTGACATCATGACATTAAGTTTGGTTGAAGTATATTTGTTATAGCATCAAAACGCTATTTTCCCAAGCCACTCCAAAGCCATCCCATGTGATCTGATGAGGGATTCCTGCCAACAGACTCCATTGACTAACACAGCATTTGTACGACAATCTCACTTTCAGCTGATTCATTTATTTAGCAGTAACAAATTGATGGAGCTTTGTCTCTGGTTTAATTATCTCCTGTTAATTCAAATTTCCAGGTCTTAAAACTGGGTCTAGACACTGTAAATTAACTAAATTTCAAGAGTCATTATGTTGTTATTTACAAAAAGTTATGAGTCACAAAGCACAATTATAGTCTCCACACCGGTTATTTACAAGTGCCATCAAAGTTTCTAGTGCTGGTTCTGCAGCTGCGGTGCCATTCATCACATGCTCAGCAGCGAGCGAATGAAAGGATCATTTTCCACTGGCCTTTAAGCACAGCATTGTCAGAGAGTTCAACAGCCAAGCGACAGATGAGTTAGGAGCCCCCCAGGGCCCTTCTATCCACCTAGCTCTCAGTTGCTTTGTCCAACAGACACTGAATAGGTGAGCCTTTGTGCTGACCCCCTCACATCTGTTGACCCGCCCAGCCCCCAATGGGCTTCCTCCTCTGCCATGACAATGTGCTCCAGAGAACTGATACAGCCGTATCTGCGCTACCTGTTTTATGTCTGGATTTATGTCAGTTTGACGCTTGCTACAGGGAAAATGGTGATAAAAGACCCAAATGAGAGGTCTTCCACGTGGATTTAAAACCTAATTAAGATTTTTACGAGTTTATTACTGTAATACTACAGGTTTTTCTCTTCATTGTACTGGAAGGGCCCATTGCGAATATCTAATGTTCATTAAGATTCTGGGATTTTTTTTTTTTCCAGTGGGCAGTTTGTGAATCATCTTGCTTTGTGGAGAGGCTAAGATCAAGTTTCTTAATGCCCCTCTTCCTTATTGACTGATGGTTCCTGCTTTTCTGTGTCCCATTGTAACCTACACATTTGTTTTGTGTGTTCACGGTACTCCCCAAAACAGAGGTTACATTCATAATATTGTAAACTGACACGTTATCATTAAAACTCAAGGCAAATTCAGGTTTACAGTCAGTTTCATAAACATTTGGAGCGTCATACATTGTTTAACAATCCATATTCACACTGACAATATCTAATTTATCAAGAGCCTGTCAAAGGTATTATTAAAATCATAATTATTTAACCACTTGTGTAAGCTCAAAAATACTTTGATTTGAGAAGCTATTTTTTTTTGCATTTTCTGTTGTGTTCATGATCTTTAAGTAAAATTGGGAAAAACAACATTGACATCAAATAGGAAGTTTTAAATATGTGTTTAAACCACTCGTTTGTAACTGTTTATAGTATTTACAATCTGGAGCAAAGTAAGTGGCTCATGTGAGCCATGAAATGTGCATCAAATTTGTGGAAGAATTTCTTAGTTGCTGACGTAAGGGGGCATAAACATGACTTTTCCCCTCATATTTAATTATTCTGACTACAGAATCACTGACTATTAATTACCAGAAATATGTTTTTAATAATAAAAAAAAAATGCCAATTGACCTAATTAAACACTTCAACAAGAATTTAACTTGCCCTGATTCCAGTGGAAACAAATGTATCCATTGCTCTTTGTTAAAATAAAGAAAAGACGCTGTCTTTGAACATACTTTAACTTCTGCCACAAAAATTGTCTAAAGTGATGGATTGGGAGCAGATTAGCATACCATCATCCCAGCAGGAATAATGATTTAAAGTCTCAGAAAAGACTTGTGATCTCTACAATTTTGGCAGTTACTTAAGGAAGTTGAAAGATATCCTGGAACAAGATCACCACCTCGACTTTGCTCTCACATCTGGTTGCTCCTCTTCATGTCATCATGAGTAAGAACACTGATTTATGCAAAGGCTGGGCATTTATCCATAATCGGCCTGCGGTTCTCCACAAGAGTGTTCATATTCATCATAGGGAGGAAAATGTCAAACAATTCAACATGAGAGGATGTGTGGATCAACAGGATGATGCATTACTGTCTTGTGCTTGCATGGAGGAAAACTCCATACAAGCATCCATGGGCCTCCTCTTCTAACCATGCCAGTATTCTAAGCCCTCTGCAAGAGAAAATGTTGGCACCTTTTTCATTCCTCACACAAAGATCAGGATGTTTTTTTCACACTTTTCTTCTCATAAAAGAGCTGTGATTCACACTTGCCCTCCCAGAATTATCAGAGCTCTTTTCTTCTTGCTTTTTTTTCAAACACCTGAGATTTCTTTTTTTTTTTCAGAGATCCACATTACTTCATCAAATTTAAAGAGATGTCAGATCTCTCCTTCAACCTTATTTTCAAAGACTTCTATTTGATGTCTGCCAAGTTTTGAAACGCTCCTTCCTCAGCATTTCCCAGAATTCACAGGTCCCTCCACCCAACTTCTGTGGCAGTCTTGGAGCCATTCCCCTTCATTTTAAGAACTTCAAGAAATGCCAGGTGCCTTGAGCCTTTCTTACCAATACTATACAGTCTTGCCACCTTGTAAACTTTAACCACCATTTCTGTTAGAAAGATGAATAGATTGCTACAACAAGTTTGTGATGGGACTTTTGTTTGTGTGTTGAGTTCTTAATTTTTACCAGCTGCAACAGCATGTGGTTGGTAATGTTCTCTCCTTGAGAATCTATTTGCGTGTCATCAAGGCAAAATGTGGTCCAGGAGACACATACTGTGGAGGGAACTACCACAAGGCAGTTTTGAGTACTTAGGTGTTTATATGTCTGTTGGTGAAAACAGATTTTTTTTTACCATGATAGTGTGGCAGCCGTGCACAATGTCATGAAATTTTACAGCTGTGTAATTAAGGGTAAAATTAAGGCAGAGTGTAAAGATAGGTGTGGTCCTATCAATGGCGCTGGTGGAAGAAGTGCAGAAAGTGTGGAGGGCATCCAGCGTTTGGCCTCTGGCCAAAATAATATTGCTACTTGGGTGATCCCATCACAAAATGGGTTATTTTATCATGTTTTTGCATGTTTTCTTTTTTGCGCTCATAATGTTGATGTGTTTTGTGTCTCTTGTATATGGGATTGCTTAGGAGGTGCTATAACTGTACCCTGTACCTTCATACGTCTATGAAGATACAGTCAAAATACAGAGTTTGGCTCGTGTTATTTTAGTTGTCAAAATAATAAAATTAAGTACTTTTTGTAAGGCTTAATTGAAATATTTTGAGTTGCTTTTTTTTACCAGTTTGTGCAACTACAATACTACTTTACAGAAGGATTTCTTACCTGAAGAGCAGTAAGGATGTTGGGCAGTGCTTGCCCGTAGGTGTCATGGCAGTGAACTGCTAGAGCGTTGGTGGGCACCTCCTTCATCACACTCTGCAGCATCATAAACATGGTACCTGGAGTACCAACCCCGATGGTGTCCCCCAAGGAAATCTCATAGCAGCCCATTTCATATAACCTCTTAGCCACCTAGAAAAGTGTATAAATAAGGAAAAATCAAGAGGAGACCTGTGGGTCTGAAATGTGAAGCAAATTTCAGAAATGAAGAGATATGATCTCTTCTAGCAAAGAGAAAGGTTTATATAACCTCAGCCACTTTGGAAGGTTCAATGTGTCCCTCATGGGGGCATCCAAGGGCACAGGAAACATATCTGAAAGTGGACAATGTTTGTGAGCATTCTAACATATGTTTATCGAACATTTGTTTGAAAAATAAAAAAGGTAAAATAAAAACAATCTGTGGAAGTAGCAGCAATTCGAATAATTTTGAGCTTGATGGCTCTGGTATTGTGGTGTCTGTATTCCTGATGACAGGCACGTCAAAAGTGACAGTTTTTACAATGTTATTCTAATGTTTAATTTTTTTTGGAGGGTGAGGTAAAATCTGCATTACAATTAAAGTACACTAAATAAGATGTCCTTTCTGTTTTGCTTCAATGTCCATCTGTATGTGTGGTTCGCTAACACTATGTATATATAACATGGTGAACATCTTGACTTTTGCTATAAAGCTATGATTACGGAATTGTGTTTTCTCCTTCATATAGAAACTGCACTATTTTCAACTTAGTTTTCATTTGGAGTAAAAAGTAAATCACAAAGTGAGTAAAACATTTGTTATGTGTTTCCAATCACTGTGAGTGAAGATTTATATCTAGAATACTAACCCACGGACTGGAATTTGTCGCTCTCTGGCAGTGTTAATGACTTCCTTAAACCTCAGCATGCTTTCATCAATAGAGCAGTTAATATTTTTTTTACTGAAGGTCTCAGACGCTGACCCAAACACTGCCACTTCAGTAGCTCCAGCTGCAACCTTAAAGCAGGGGAGAAAAATTAACTTGTTAAACCGTTTTGAACACTGTGTTGAAATCACACTTACGTAAGTGCAAGAATTATCTGGAAAAAAAAGAAAGTAGCACCAACGGTTTACTCAAATTGACAAGCACAGTGAAATAGCTATGGTTAAAAGCTCTGAATTGAAAATTAATTCTTACAGCATCCTGGAAGCCTTGCATGTTCGGTGTCAAAACAGGGTACCTAACATGAGCCACTCTCTTGATTCCTTTGAGTACATCACTGTGGTCTGCCATCTAAATAAAGTGGAGAAAACATATGATGTCGAAAAATAAACCTTTAACATCATCTGAGAATACATTGCAAATGTTTTTACATGCTTGTAGGCAGCAGATGTTCCATAAACGACAGGATCACTATTTAATCTGACATCCCATATAAATAAAATGGGACATGTTCATGTTTGCTCTTTCTCAGGAAGTAAATACTTGTACAATTTATGACAGAGAATGAGAGGGTGACTATATAAAGAATATCTTAAAATATTTGTTTCAAAAGCATGTGTTGGTCGAACAAGCACGCTAGAGGACCAGATTTTCCCCAGTAGTTATGCAGACAAGAAAGAGCTAATAAATCACTCAGCACTCTTTAGCTGTGCACAAAGAAGAGTTATTACCTGCGGTACCCACTTTGAAGAGACAAAGCTGGTGGCCTCGATCACAGACAGGCCTGTTCCCGAGAGCATGTCTATCAGCTGGATTTTCACCCCTGTCGGAACAATTTCCTGGGGAACAATGAAACTGAAGCTGTTCTTTCTGGATTTGATTCCACTCAAGATGGGAGGTACAACAAGCCGATATCTGGCAGTTTCTTTCCTTTTTTTTGTTGCTAAGCTGCTTGTCAATCACATTACTATCTATATTGGCATGCTGAATCTTGCACTTGCTGAATATTTTGAGATCAGTATTTCTTATGATAACATGTTGGAGTAAATAAAATTATCCCTGCACCCAGTGCAATCTGTAAAACTACAGGCGTGCAATAAGGAAATGATAAAGCAGTGACATGCTAAGCAGAGTAAACTAAGCCAGAAGTCGTGTCATCTTTCCTATTCAATTTCAAAGAAAATGTGAAACATATGCTCCTGGCAATTATGGCACACAACCCATATGTTATGGATTGTTTTATGTATGAAAAATGGGGGTTTCCCTGGAGATCATACATAGTACTACAAAACAAGGGTACATATTTATTAATATAAATGAGGTTTGTGACTAAAATGAATATATGTATATATGTGTATATATACCTTTTCATTCTGAAGCCCATCTCTTGGCCCAACTTCAACTATTTTAACAAACTGTGGATACTCATGTCCTGTAATGGTCTGGAAGAATATAAAAGGAACAGAGTGGAATAAGTAGAAGTACACAAAACAGTACAATCTACACAAGCAGTAAGTCATCCTTTTGGCGTGGGATGCACCAGGACATGTTATTTCTAACAGGAACAAATGTTTACCTCAAAGCAAGAAGAAACCTGAGAACCACAACATAAGCCTGTCATGACATTGGGATGCAAACTCAGGATATGTCTAAAAGAGAAGAACACTGAATAAGAAGGTAAGGGTAACACAAAACACGGGGAATTGTCTGTGGTTTCCTTGCAGTGAAACAGATCTTTAAGAATAGTAC
The DNA here is from genome assembly GCA_028566105.1 of Hypoplectrus providencianus. NCBI lineage: Eukaryota > Metazoa > Chordata > Actinopteri > Perciformes > Serranidae > Hypoplectrus > Hypoplectrus providencianus. The sequence continues at coordinate 12,830,803 of JAOWBC010000318.1, forward strand.
TTAATCAGCTTCGGCTAAGTCGGCGATGTGTTATTTTAAAAACACTACCAAGCTGATCCAGAAATGCAAATTAGCAAGTGAATTGATTTTAGTTCGCTAGGTAGCAGAGACACAAAACCAGCTAGCCTAATATATATATATATATATATGGCAGCTAGTTAACTTACTCTTATGTAATATAATGGCAAACGTCACGGCTAACGTGTTAGCATGCCTTTCTTTTGACATGAAGCAACATTATCTTTGGCAATAATATTGAGTCGTTTACTGTCTACCTGTCAAATTTTAGTTGGGTATTCACTGTTACTTGCCTTCGCTTTAAGACCCTTCAGCTTCTGTGATGACTGATGAATATAGTTTATCTTTAGCTTTAGATAAAAACGAACTATCATCACCAACTAACTACTAACGTAGCATCTACTCATTTACTTATATTCTGCTAGTACCTGTGGCAAAGCCGTTAGCCAAGCTAACGTTAGCGCACAATCAAGTTTAACCACCACTCTTTATTCGAAATATGTATTAATTAAATGTTAGATATTGTCATAGATTTAATTCAACTTACTATATGTGGCAGCATGGCATTGTTTTGCTTTTCACCGTTGCATCGGTAATACAACATTCAGCATCGTATTTGAATGTTAAAAAATAACAACAACAACTAGGAGCAGCTTGAAAATAACACCATTCTTCTTACTTTTAAACAACTAATAATTTAACTATTTTACCTAATTGGCTAACAACACAAAAGAGATCCTGCATATTTTGTCACATATAGTCAATTAAGAATGGTTAAATCAATTACCATTCATTTTTAAGAAACAGAGATACAGCCTTTATAATACAGAAATATATTTAAGGGGAATTTCCGTTGAAGAGGACAATTACATAATCAGCATGCAGCAGCAGCAGCACTGTCATCAGTGGCTAGCTGCTATCACTCTCACGCTAGAGTCATGTGGCAGACCATGTGCAGCAGATTAGAAACAAGAAAAAACAACGCCCACCTTCTCCTCCAGCAGCCAGCGTTTCAGCCATGGGTAGTCCTGGATGAGTTGCTCATAGCTCAGGCAGTGCTTCACTGTAGTGGGTACGTTACCCATCCGAATGGCGGCTGTTCAGCAGCTCTGTGTCCTCCGAGACTATCCCGCATTGACTACTGCAACTAATATAGCGAATTGAATCGTCATGTCAATATGCTAATGCAGGCATGGGTGATGGAGGGCCTGGCTGCGCGAGGAGATGGGATAAGAGGACGGCTGCAGACGGTGTGGGATGACTCAGCAGTTGCCATGGCAGCCACATCCCTGCTAGGGAGGGGATAAAACAGAGGAGGATGGAGGCTGAGAGAGAGAGTAAATGGTGTGAGGCAAGGTGGCAAATGGAGCGATATGGGAGATTAGTGCAGCACTTTAGACTGGGAATTGTTGTGGAATAATTTTAAGGAACATTGCAATATGTCCATCCAAAACGGGAATGCAGGTGCAGGGCAGAAAAAAAATATGAAATGGGGGAAGAAGAGTTCATACAACTGCAGATCTGGTCCAAATACTATAAACAAGCCAAGGATTGAGTGCTTTCCTCATTGTCAAAGCATTTAAAGCAGATTTAGTTAAAAAGTCTTCTAGTTATATCCTGATTCAACAACATTAGATTACCCTGCTCTAGTGAGAATCGAAGGCTTCGGGAAAACAGACTGCTTTGATTGATCTCCTGTGACCTGAACACATGAAGGGTTTCCATTGCCAGACTTGCCACTGCTGCCAATGTCAACTCCACGGTGTAATAAAATCCCTTGTTAAGCCAGGGCAACATTTACCAGAGAAAGAGCCATTCTTCTGAACCCAGATGTTAACAATAGAGGGACTTAATGAAGTTCTAGCATTCAACCATCTCACCACGCTAAACTGCTCTGTGATGAGAGACCTCTACCTCTCTCTCAGGGGAGGAGGGGGACTCATATGATTAGGCCTGAAAAAGCCTGTTTTGTTGTTGTTGCAGACATCAAGTTGATGTCTATCAGTTGCCACCCCCACACATTTTCTGTATTGCCTCTAATCACCTATTCACGGTCCTCCTAATTACAGAAAACAGTGTACAAATAGATGAATTTTGAATTTTATTGAGCTGATAACATTAAATTAAATCAAGGCTGATCACTGTATCTGCCAAAAGTGAATGGAAGGAATTTTTTGTTTCAGTTATATTTGCCTGAAAATAATTATTCATTCATTTGAATTAATTTCATGGTTTCAGGCCTTTAAATTATTTCAGATGTCTGCAAATCTGTGCTTTAAATGCCCCAAACCCCGGAAATAATGAAAAATGCTTTTTGCAGAAGCACTGAAGTGCAAATCAATGCTAGAAAGGCGGCTACCACAGTGCACAGCGTTGGGTGTGAATCCTGTATGTAGAAAAATGCAAATAAATGGGGAACTAAATATTTTATACAATTCCTTTCTAAATTTGTTGTTATATCATTGTAATAATAGTAATGTCTGTATGATTTTGATGTCTGAAAATATGAGATTTTGTCATTGTCTGTCAGAAGAAATAACAAGTTTTCAAGGAAAGGTTGCTTTCTCGATGCCTTTTTTCAGTTGATGATAACTACATCATCCAATTAACCTTAACTGGCCTTCTAACATTTCTGCTTTCAAGGAAACTCTGCGGCGAAGGTTTATCTTGACAAATGCCAGCTGCAGAGGGTCACTTTAAAGAACTGGCCTTCAGGGGCTTTCCTGCTTTTAGGAGTCAATGCAATGCAGGTGAGTGGAGACTTTAAAGTCTGAGATTGTATGTAAGTGGAAGAAGATTTGACATTTTACATTAACTAGTATTATAGAATCTGAAAGCAAAGGGAAAAGAGCCTTTTTGTGAGCTATTGGAGGAATATAAAGTTTCAAATTGACAAACACTGATATATATTTTTTCTGAAGTAAAACATTTAGATGGTATAAGAATAAAGTGCAGTTGGGTCTGGCTTGCAATATATGTAAATTGAAGCACCTTTGATGTTTTGACAGTGAACAGTAGATGGAGGATTTTGACATTTGGCAATCAAATAAAAAAAGGGCTTTTGTGTCACAACAGTGTTAATAAATAAGTTGCGCTCCGGTCCTCAGAAATCCATGCCTACATGTTCAAATTGTTCAGAGAGATGGAATAATAAAGTGAAACAAAATGGCAATTCAGTCCAAAGCTGCAAAATATAGTTTACAAATACAGATATTTGTATCCTAAGTCTAGAAATTTGAGAAAATAACTGTAAGATTAATCAATAATTAAAACAAACATTTGTTGCAGCACCAATTAAGTCTAATTATCCGTCTACTAACGATTAAAACAACTGTTGAAACTTGAGAGACATTTTCTACTCTGTCAAACTCTGAAAAGGATCAGTTCTCTTTACATTTGCGTAGATTAGGCAAACAGATATGCCTTGACAGGAAAAAGGATGTCTCTGCACTGGGGTCGTAAGCTGTCTCCAGAGAACAATATATTTTACACATGAGGATTTCGGAGACCAAACAGATGATGAATGCCTCAAAATATTACATAAAAATCAAACAGTGCAAATGTCACTACGTGTTTCTGCACTGGAAAGGGTTGCGTATAAAAGAAAGAGACTATTCTCTTTTCTGCACTAAGAAAGAAACAGATGTGAAAAGCAGTACTTTATAGAGTACAGGTTTCGGCAGGGCATGAAAGAGGTTTTAAGCTCTCAGATATATACTGAAAACAAAGTGGGAGAAAGAAAACAGGAACCAGATTAAATCAATTTTCCTCCTCCATCCGTCTTCAATTTCTACGTCATGGCTTTAACTGAACTGTAACAACAAGAGAGACCTGATGCTGATTAAAAAAAAGACATGATCATCACCCTGAAAGCAATAATTTTGACACAATCTTTCATATTTCATACACAAAGAAGATGGAAGGTTTGTCGGCTGTATAGTTAAAATAATTACACCCCGTCCTACAGAGCCAGACCACTCCACGGTGTGTAATTGAAAGCGAATCATGTATAATGCATGCTGTACAAAAAGAGCAAAGAATGGGCGTATATATTTAAGCTCGCTCCTCTGGAAGGAAAAACATCACCACCCCATCTCTTTTCCATTATATTCGACTGTGTACCGGGAGAAAAAATTACCACAAACACTTTTTTTAATCAAATGTAAAGCCTTGATAAAAATAGCAGCCTACCTTACAGTTTCTTCAGGAAGGCTGGCCACTCTGAGCCAACTTTCCACAGCTTCCCCTTAGAGACAGCATGTGTGTTAAAGATTATCCTCACAGTAATCACACCACAGAGCACCCTGCGGGTTTCAGCCACAAAAGCCACTGACCTGTGTGTTGTGTCCACATCTGATCATGGCTGTAGAGCACTGATGTAAAAAATAGAATCGCTCGGGCTCTGAACATGCAGCCCAAAGTAAAGCTGACTGCTAAGAATGATAAAACATTTATCTCCATTTAATCAGGAATGTGATAAAAACGGAAATCCTCCCCTGTTAATAATGAATGATCACTTGGCTGCATTTTTCCATGTGATACGCTATTATCTTCACTTCTTTCTCACAAAGGCGCTAGTTAACACCATTTGTTCACACATGAATTCAAGCGGATTCTTCTAAGCAGCCAGATATTTATTGTGCAGATTTTTCTATTGCACCGCAGAGGACTTCACGGCTGGATTACTGCTCCGACTGGATCATAAAGTATAGAGATTTCCTTCTGAGTATCCGTATCCTTGGTGGGAGAAATTGAATTTCACAGCAGAATTTACAACAGCCAGAATCCACATGAACGGGGTTAAGTGGTGGCTGTTGACATCTCTATTTGCTCTCTAAATTGGTGCAGTGGCATGTTTTGTTCATTATGTTTATGGTGGTTTGAGACGTGGACAGAATGGAAAAACATCCAACTACGACAAAGCATTACAAGTGTCAATATGGTGCTTTGGTTTTGGTAAAGCACATTCTTTTCTTTATTCCTTTGTCTTTATTCTTTTGTTTTTATTCGTTTTCTTTTTTTAATCTTACTTCCTTTAGGCATACATTTTTTTATGCTTGTTTTTTTAATCTTAAGAATCAAAGTGTTGTTGATTAGTACTGTACGTATGCAGCAATGCACTCTGACCTAAAAAAAAGTGCTAACAGAGACTGTAGGTCGCTTCTCTTATAAGGGAGCTGAAGTCTACATCTTCACACATATCCAGTCAATCATACGGTTTTGGTTTAAGGGCTTTTATGTGGGCCATAGGCTTAATCACCATTTTTTACTTATTTGGTGAAAGAATGTCAAAAGACATTTATTAAAAAATAAAATCATCACGATTATTATTTGAAGAGGCTTTTACGTACTGTCTAATAATTTATTGCAATAGTTGTGCAAAAACGATGTGTAATTGTCTTTCTTAAATCGACTGCATTGATGTTACTTAGGCACAATAGCAGTTGAAGTTATATCTCTAGTATGGACGCTACTAGATAACTTTAATTATTTTGGCTACAACAGGAACGATGATAAACTCAGGGTCAGTGCCTTTAATTTAAAGACTTGGGCCTTTCTGGACTGTTTTCCCTGTTCACCAAAGAAAAAAACAGAGCAGCAGGTTTGAATCAAAATGACTACTTTAACTGGAGTGGATTTTGTTTTTTGAGTCATAATTGTGCCCAGATATGCCCAGATTCCTCTGATGTGCCCTGTGTTGGCAGCATTTTAAACCTTAGTTTGAAAGCTTGGTGATACAGTAAATCAGCCCGATTAGCACAGGATAGAGACATCCCTGGCCCCAGAAACAGGTTAATATCCTGTACATCTGCTCTGGTTTGCATTTTTCTTTTAAACCTTTTTCATTTTATGTGTTTTTTGACATAAATTGTAGATTATGGGTGACAGGAGGACATAACTAACCTGCACAAAAAGAAGGGAGCGGACATTGTTAGCATATCATGACAGAAGCTTTTAGTTCTACCGAGACAAACCCATAAAAGACTTTTTCTGCATTCTCATGGAAAAATATGTTCCACAAATGCTGCATGCAATAATAAAAAAAGGAAATAATGGAAAGCCCATCTGAGATTTACTTTACAAACAGCTGCGTGTAAAAAACATTTTATAGAGTTATACATATAAACAGAGGGTTTGGATTTATGGTTCTAGTTTTTATTTAATCATCTCAGAAGAGCACTTCTAAAAATGAAACTCAGCCATACATTTTAATGCATGTGTTAAATCCAGAATAAAGAACAAGATTTCAAAATATAGAAACAGTTTAAATGCACAGGTGCCAACTCTAGCGGTAATAGGAAGTGACAGATGACTTCATAAACAGTCTGTTTAAACTCCGAGAACCCAAAAAACCCTCTTTTCTCTGGCTGAGGGAAGCTAATGTGCATATGTGAATAACACGCAAACATAACAGTGTTTCTGCGTTACCCTCTGTCGGGACACATTCCTCGCTGGTCCTGCTGCAGCCTTGTCATACCAAACAACATGTAAAAATGCGACCCATATGGTCCCCCTTTTCAAGAGGGACTGATTGAGCTGTATGGAAGTCTTGGCCCACCCACAGAACACAAATAAGGAGAACCATATGTGGGGAGATGAATTAGGTAAACTGCACAACATTTTTATTAGATACAATTTCACTTGCCTTGTGGATGGACTGCAAGGTGACACTTTCAAAATAAACTTTGAGCCCCAGAAAGAAAAAGCCCTTTGGTTAACAGAGGGTAAATCAATGAAACATGGAATTACTAAACCAAATGAACAGTGACTGATATGTTTTGTATTAGATTGAGCAAAACGTGACAAAAATAAGCACATCAGTCATATGACCCACCTGCATTAGAGCTCACTGTACCACTAATTGACCACATTGATAAATATGACCTTTAACTAGAAGTGTGCCTTTACAGTAACAAGGATATTGAACTCCATTAAGGCTGTGAACAAATGTTTAGTCCCACAGTTTACGAGAATGTGTTAAAATCCAACTTTTCTTTCATGGTCTACTGACCACAGTTAATTTTCACTTCAAATACAATGTCAGTTGTTTAGAAAAAAGAATATCTACTCTAAATACTTTGAATACACTATAAATAAACGATTGTAGGGGATTAGAGAGCATTCTGAGACGATGAGAAGCCTTAAGGAGATGTAGAAGCTATTACCATACAAAAATACACACATGCTCAAAAGAAGTTCTGCACTTTGCCCATATATAATTATGACAAAAATGCTCTTCATTTTCCATATTTTAACTAAAATTGTATTGTCCCAGGCTTTAGCCAGCCCAGCTGTCAGAATAAATATTCACATTATGTTTTTCCGCAGACCCAGATAACTTTGAATATGCACGTTTCTTAATCCATTGTCACTGTGACACATCGCACAGCTGCTTTAAACATGCTACAAACACTTGACTTCTGGCTTTTATGTACTTATAAAAAAGTTTAAAGAATATTTTATATGGATGACTGAGACATCTCTGCAAAAAAAAAGTGGCCTTTTATCATTACGGGAAAAAGAAAAGAGACTACATTATATCGCAGCCTCTGTGATTTAATCTGTGAGGACATCTCTGAGACGCCTCCGGCACAAACACCTCCGTCGGTGGTCTAACAACATCAGCGGCTTGTTACATCAGCTTTTTGTTTGCAGAATTTGTCAACATATGTCCTGCTTGTGGTTCATATTAGATTATTTTTTGATAAATGCCCCGAATCATCAAGCTTTTGCGACTATTGACAAACAGCCAGCTCCGGCCTACTAAGAGCTTCAAGATGATCTCCTCTCACTAAATATATCACATTTGCTGAACAAAAGGACATGTTCTGAACAGCCGCTCACGTGGACATGTCTGTTTTCTCAATCGGGTTAAGAGAATAAACATGTTTTTGAAAGAAAAGAGTCTTAATATCAGCAGCTGGAAACACATCCTGACATTACGTAACTGTTTATTTAAAGCCAACGGTTTGTTGTGACATGAACCTAAGTGCATGATGCAGCAGTAGTTTACATCAAATCCTTCATGAAAAGTAACCTGGGATGGGTTATAACCTTTTACAAAATGTTACAGTTAAGTAGAAGTGCTGATCTGATGAATTTCAATGCACCTCTGACTCACTACAGTCTGTCTCTGACCATGGGGTCCCAAGAGCAGAAGCGCCGCTATATTAATCTGCCCTGAGTATGGCGATTGTTAAACTTTACTGTTGTTATGTGGTCAGGCGGTTGCTGTCGTGAGGGCTGTGTAGTTCTGGACAACTTGAATAGGAGCTCATTCATAGCAGCCTCTGCGATACAGAAAAGGAAGAAATGTAGCTGAATTGGAAAGAATCCATGATATTAAACAGTAGATGGGATTGTGAAGTGCTAGGAGTAATCATGCCAGGCAACAGGCCGCAGGAATGCAAATCACCCCTCAAGCCAAGAGTTAAGTTAGCAGGTGGCCTCCTCTATTCACTGAATGTCAACACTCCTTTTAGATGGAGCCCACATAACATCTGGGCAGGCCAGCCACTGCTTTTAATTAAGTGAAATACAGTCACTCAATGTTCTGCCATGTCAGAGGAAAAAAAAATGTTATAGAAGTGGGAGGATAGAGGGGGGAGAAAAGTGCAACAGTACATATCCTGTGTTCAGTGAAGGTCAACACAGTTGTGTAAATAAATATTAATCCTTAACCTAATCCCTAGATTTCCAAGACCATTGAAAATCCCTGCGTAACCAGAGTACTTCTCTGGAAATACCACGTTTGTACGCATTTTTCCGGAAATTTTGCTTATCCTGAATGGAGATGAAATGCAACAACATGCGGTCAGTTAAGTTTATAGTCTCCACTTTGTTTCCAGGGGTGAATCCTAGCCCTGGGCTGATGGCAACAACCAAAATATGTGTGTATAGAATGCAAGAAAGCAGAGTTGTGCCCTACACATCACATAAATCATGTGATGGATGGAATCTTTCCCCATAATCAGGAAGAGATTGCTTACCAAATGATATACCTTTCTCTGCTGGCAGTCTCATGATAATCACCGTTTTGGGCTGTCTGTGGAGGTCACCGCAGTGCTTTACTGCGAGCACTATACCACTACCACTCCCCAAGAGCATGTCAACAGGCTCTGTGGGTGGACCCCTAGTTTATATCATACTTGTCAAACATTTATAAATCTGAGACGGTAGTCCGGCAACAGTGTGTAAAACATCCACAAAACTCCAAACAGAAATACAAAAGGACAACTTAAAAAGCTGGAGGACTTGCAGCTGCAGGAGGGGGAGAACTAAATACTTTTCTGCATATAGTTTACAGTGATAAATGGAGTAGGAAAAGCTGTGAGGTTAAGGAAAGGCAAAGGAAAAGATACGAGTTTTCAAGTGGTACATTTATTAAAATACACAACACTCTACATTAAGATATAATTTCCCCAAATATTACATAAAATTAGAGTGGAGCAAATAAATTTGCAGCTATCTCACACAGGAATGAAAAACCTGTGTTTATGGAAGAGATTCAAATAAACATTGTTTTTTTTAAAAAAAAAGACATCATTTTTGAAGCATTCGTAAGTGAACACTCAACACTAAAAGAGTTTCATTCCAGACTGGCCTAATCGCCGTCTGTGAACACACACTCCTCTGAAAAACAAAAAAAGCTGGCTTGGAAAAGGTGAAACCATATCAGTGCTGAAAGACAGTGTAAGCTTGAAAATAGCTTTGAGCAGTTTAGTTTACGGGGAACACTCACTATTTTTTTTACTATTTTTTCATCAGCCTGTTGAAGTTGTGAAATTAGTGCTAATGTCACCATCTTGTGTTCTTGGCTCCATTGTTTATCAAAATAACCCGTAATGCTGCATTATTTGCTGCATTATTTTGTAGGACGGCAGAGCATAAAAAAAACCACCTACAGGTGCAGGCAGCTTATTACAACACATATTTACATTAGCTGTTAGGTGTCAACCTCTAGGGCTTGTAATAACTGTAGCCAATGACAAGGTAATTTGTATAAAGAGCGACAAAGTCTGTGTCAGGAGGAGGTAGAGGTGGATCTATGTGTCAAATAAACCCCAAAATTAAAACCTGCGTGTGAAACCAAAATCATTGTTGCGTTATTTGAACATTTTATAATAAAGTGGTGCCCCCACTTTTTTAATAGATCATTTAAATTTGACCATGGCCTTAATGTGGTACATTGCTGGTAAAACTAATGTGTTGAAAAATGACAATACAAGTATTGATAGTCTAGCATGGCTCATCTTTTGAGTTGAATGGACTAGCCACTCCCCTATAAGTCAAGTCACATGACTATTAATGAAAACTGCAACTCTTTCACAATGTCAAATTGAATGTTCATCTGTGTCAGTTTGAGTCATTGGCAAAGACCTACTCTGTTGTTAAGGTATGAGTGTGAGTTGTAAAGGAAGTAGGAATCATTTGTAACTGTAGGAGTGCAGAAAGTTGAAAAACAAACATGATATGTCACCCATGTACAATTCCTCTAAAGCACAAGTGTATTGTTATAGGGCAAAAAAGGGCATTAGGGGAAGCAATCGTATGTATCATGATGACTCCAGTGAATAGTTAACCCATAAAAGTTATCATACAGACGTATCTAAGAGGGAGTATATGCCACTGGACACAAAAGTTAACTGATAACTGATAAAATCAACATTTTGTCCTAATCATTTAAATATCACAATATTCAGTGCTATTTTTTTTTTAAAGAAAATAAATTAGGTAATAAAACTTTATATACATAATACTGTACATCACTTCACACCTGCAGCAGATGTGTTTTCCAGCGATTCCCATACCAGATAGCATAAATTAAAGTTAGCCCAGCCACTAATGGCAACCACAAGACCTAACCACCATGTTTCTGTATTTCTTGAGGATGACGTTTGAGCTGTCATCAAAGTAAAGCACTGATATTGCGTTGAGCTTGGTCGGGGCGCAGCATGGCTTTGGCACATTGTCAGGAAACATTAAATGGACCTATAAATGAAAGCATAAAGTCGCTTTAAAGGAGGTGCAACAGTGGTGAGTTTCAGATGAATTATGGCTGCTAAGAACATTATGGAAGTTTATAACATGATTTTTTACTGCAATGCACATATGCAATGCACTCTGAAGAATACTTACCAGGGTTTGCACAATTGCATGATTTGTTGCGTTCATGTGTGCGTTGAGTGGAAAAGAGCATTCACCATCACAGTAAAAAGCAGCATAGCCCTCAGGTGCAATGATCCAATCCTGCGCAAAAAATTGCTTAATAACACCTAATAATCTCCATCAAAATGTGTTGTTAGTTGTGCCGGTTCCATTTGTTTGTATTATAAATGTAACAGAAAATTGATTTTCTCTTACCTGCCAGCCAAGATCTCGAAAACTGACGTAAAGTTCATGCTTCTTACAGGCTTGCTTCTGTTCACTTGTGTTGTAGTCTGACAAAACAAAAGAGTATTAATCATCACAGAA
>JAOWBC010000318.1:12851957-12863877 GCA_028566105.1 Hypoplectrus providencianus
GGTTCGAATCCCAGGACAGACAGGTCACAGACTTGAGACTGCTGGCTCAGTGTGTGAATGCCAGGAAAAGCTTACCTTAAGTTGTTCTGGTGTTAGTTGCTGAGTGTCCCGTGGTATTGTAGAGATGTCCTCCTCTGTTGAATATATAGTAACTATATGGTACTTGGCTTGTGGTACTCAGAAATAAAAAAAAATCTATTCATATAGTTCCATTATATTTGAAAGAAAGGCAGGCATCTCCATGGTTGATATCTCCAACAATTGGCAACTCACTCACTCATGTAGACTGAAAAAACTGCCCTACAGGTAAGAGGAAAAATATGTGTTTATGATCTAGGATGAACTGTCTCTTAAAAGTCCAAAGCACAGACCAAACTAAGTTCACAAAACATAAGATGATTTAATTCTAGTAAAACAAAAAAGAAAGATTCATACAAAAGTCACCTTAACAAAATAATACAATTACAAAAGCTGTTTAAGACATGTCACTGCTGAAATACACAGTTCTGACTCTTTTTATAAATAACAATAAAATACCTGCTACAGTAATTTAAGGAAAGTCTCGGGGACAATGATGACATCAAATTTCAAAGTAAATGTCAGCATGCTCTTTGATGGTAAACATTTTACTTCCTTATTCGAATAAAACATGTAACATGTAAATGAATGGGTATTGTCATATGGGGGAATGTATCCATTTAACTAACATGATACACAATATTAGCTGTTGCAAAAGGTTTTCATAGAGTTAAGTGCTTAACAGTCAAACTGCTATAGGAACACAGGCTTACAGCAGCTCAATATCAGCTACAGGAAATCACAGTCTTGTGCTGAAACATGCCAAATTTACACATTTATGATAAAATAATTCACTGAACATCGGATCTATAGATCATAGAAATTGTGTGTGTGTTTGTGTGTGTGTTTTTAAGGATATAAGATCTAGCACCCATCCAATGTGTAGTAAAAATTTAGAGAGCGACATGCAATGAAGCAACACCAGGGGGCAATATGGGAAAATGCAGAAGCCACGCTGCCCAGAATGATCCAAAACATGAAGAGTTCAAGGTGCTCAGCCAATTATTAATCATCTTAACACCTTTAAAACCTCAAAACATGTTCAAAGACGTGAATAATTATATAAAAATACCACTGTGATTGGATCTAGTTCTACTGACTGTCTGAGATCACATGGAAGGTGCAAGAGGAGGTCCGATTTGTTCTAGCAACAGAGAGAAACTGTAAAGATGAGATCTTCCTGAGAAATGGCTGTTTGTTCCACATCAGCTCCAGACTGGTGCCTGCAGTGACGCTGCTCTACGTCAATAGTTTGGCCCTTTACTGTAAGGATCCCGCCTCATCATGCTATTGTAGCACATGGATGGATCACACACCCCAGGCTGACCAGGGATGCCAGGATTACCACGTTTTCCCTCTGCTCCATTGAGACCAGGGGATCCCGGATTGCCAGGAGGACCTGGTTTACTGTACCCTTGGGGACCCATTGGACCTTGGGAGATAAATACTTGTCCATGATCACTTAAAAAGTACACAGCTTTAAAAGGGTGAAATCGTAAAAAAAAATATTCTGGGATATTAGCTTCCAAAGGGCTTTGTGAATAATAACTGAAACCAATTAATTAGTCACATTATTTACCTGGCAGCCCTGGTGGTCCTTGGTCTCCAGTGGTGGTTCGTCCAGGGCTCCCCTTCTCACCTGGGAAACCTGGTTCACCTGCATACAAAAGTTTCCCTGAGCATACTGCAAAGCACCTTCAATAACATGTGTAGTTTGACGCTTGTTTTACCTTTAAGTCCATTAATACCAGGGTGTCCTCTGCGACCAGGGTGGCCTGGCGATCCCCTGGAGCCACTGAGCCCAGGAAGACCCCTGAGTCCCTGGATCCCGGGTTGACCTGGAGGACCAGGAGATCCAGGCCGGCTCTGACATCTGGTACAGCTACTCTGCTGGTTGCTCAGCAACAATAAAGGCAGCTCAGCTAGGATGATTGACATGAAAATATTTCAGATGTGTGGTGAAAACTCACAGAAACACATCATCAGTCTGTAATGATACTCACACTGAAGAATATCTCTGCAGATTTGCCGAATGTGATTGTCAGACATTTGACTTGCCTAAAATAAAAAGTCAATATCAGATATGACATTATGACAAAAACAATTATGTGCAGGAAAGTTTGTTCATTGTGTAGAACACATACAGATCTTCCTTCAGGTCCAGGTGGGCCAGGTTGACCACCCTCCCCCTGCAGCCCTCTGGGGCCAGGTGGGCCTGACTGACCCGGCTGTCCGGGCCGCCCCACTTGACCTTCTTGACCTCTCTGTCCCGAATCCCCTGTTGTCCCTTTCTAGCAAAAATACCAACCCACAGTCAGCAATACACACAGCACATATCAGGTAGGAGGGATCTACAGCTTCAGGTTAACATACCTCTCCTTTGAGTCCAGCTGGACCAGCGGAGCCCTGGAGAGAAAAAAAAAATCAGGTCTTTAAAAACTCAAATCAGCTTCTAATCTTCATCAAAATGCATAGTAACAGATATTGTTTGTATTGTAATATATTTGTAATTGTAATATTATAAACCTTTGTACTAATCTGATATGTGCTCATGCTGCTTCCAACAAGTCTTATTGAAGGATCATACGGGATCTCATGAGCTCATAAAAATATGTATCAAACATAGTTAGGATGAGAGGAAAAATTTAATATAAAAGGAATCCACAAAATCGTGAGTACTGCCTATATTCAAAGATTACTTATATATTGCACCAACTCCTTATTAGTACTTATTCCAAGACATTTGTTGATAAATATCTCTGTTCAGGGGTTACATGTGAAGATTTGATGTGTCTAATAAATGTCCACAAGGTGGCGCTATCCACATATAAAGCTAAGCTACAATTTTTAAGATTCTTGCTTGGAAGAAGAAATTAAGGTTTAAATGAATCTGAATCTGCAACAGTTTAAACACTCACACTGTAAAATATCTAAAAAAAATAAAAAATAAAAAAAAAATGTTATTGTCCATCAAAGATTATCCCCCCAAAAAAACTCACATGTTGCCCTGGTCGACCTTGTTCTCCCTTTTCACCTTTCATTCCCTGGAAAAGAGGATCGTATATAACATACTTCTCCATTATGCTGATATATATATATATATAGTTCTAGATTAACACTTCAGAATCTAAGCGGGATACTTGTGTGACTGATATCATTTTGTCTTAATTCTTACCATCTCTCCTTTTTCACCTGAATTTCCTCTTTGTCCCTATTAAAAAAAGCCATGGGTTAAAACGTTATACAGTAGTATGTTTTATGGCAGGTAAAACAAAAGTTACAGTTAGTTACAGAAAAAAAATGTATATTGCAAGAACACATCCTTAAACTAATGTGTATAGCTACTATAATATAGCTATTATTATCATTGGTATTTGTTTAAAAAAATACATAACTGCATAATTGCAATGTATTGCCATTGTCATGAATAACACATCTGACAAGATTTAGACTTAAAGAAAATTGAGAGAGACGGTGGTGTCACAAGACTGGCAGAAATAATTGTAAGCTGAAATACCTTGCTGCCCTTCAGGCCTGGCATGCCTGGGTGCCCTGGCTGTCCTGCTATTCCTGGTTCCCCTGCACTGCCCTTTTATGGAGTCAAATTTAACACCAATCAGTGAAAACAAAAACACCTTTATTTATAAAGAGCAGGACGTAAAACTTGGATAAATGCATGTTTATTCACTCACAGGTTTATTGATTCAATAAATTCTTACAGCATTTTAAATAAGACATTAAGGCCACCTGGTTTATATTAGATTGTTTAAATGGAAACATACCGCAGGCCCTGGTGTTCCTTGTATACCTGGACTTCCACTTTCACCCTTATTGCCCTTGATTGAGAAATAAAACAAACATTACAGAAACACACTTCGATAAAACATCCAAACCACATCCTCATCACTGACAGGACTATAATTTGTATTTTCACTTCCTTATCATAATTCATTTTCAGTGAAGCATGCAATAGTTTTGGTGCATTTACACTAGCTTTTGGTGTGTTAGAGCTTGACATTTAATTGTGTGTAATCGTATGCTTCCTTTTCCAGTAGAACAAGCCATAGTAATTGCAGTCTGAAGTACAGCCATAAAATCAAAGTATTGCCTGTCTGTCCAGTTTTTGACATTTACCAATACACATTGGTTTGTTTAAGGCAAATCAGCTAATGAAAAGTGATCAGGAGACAGTGCGTCCAGACCAGACAAGCCCGGACTGCTTGCACTTCTACTAAAATTCCACTGACGAAAGCAGTAGGGCCGGATTATAGCTTAATTTAGCACTGCCGCTGTGTCCAAGAGATCGTTACTTGTGCTAAAGTGTATTTTGGAAAGCAGTGACCAAACAAAACGTGCAGTACTGTTAACCCAGGCAGCTCTCTGTGCCTGTCAATCAACTCATTTGTTGGAAAACTTAACCTTATCTAAACTAATGACACCAGTCACTGCAAAGCATATTATATAGGTTGGAAGATAGAGCTTGGTACTGTAATGTCATATAACGCCAAACTGATCCATTGGCAGCTTTTAAATTGTACTTCATTGTGCTTGGACTCAGCTTTAATCATGACAGGGCTCATCATGCAGCTTGACGGCTGCTAATGCTAGCTTGTGCGGACTGATCTTCAGTATTGACTTTTCTGGGTCAAAAGTTGAGCCGGTGCGCTCTCGGCTGCAGGCATGCAGAGCGGGATAAACTCACATTATATTAAGTGCACAGTTTATCCACGTTTAATACTTTATTGAACCTTTTTGATGACTGTCGGCAAAATGAAAGTCAAGGATTATTTCTGCTAGCTTCATTGTAGCACTGCATGACTGACAATACAGCTGTTTGAAGAAGCTCAAAGGAGACTTTGTAGCCGGCATAAATGATTACCTTGGTTCCTGGTGATCCTTTTAAACCAGTTGCACCAGGTAAACCCATCTCACCCTAAAGGAGAGTGAAAAAATGGTAACTCATCAGATTAAATATTAACACTTTGGTGTGCACTGCACCTACACTCAAATAATCTATAAACTTACAGGCGGTCCAGTGGACCCTATGAAGCCCCTAGGTCCAGGCCCTCCAGTTTCACCCTGAGATGAAAATCATACCAGACAAACACAAAAGAATGATTCATCTGATCAGTTTACTTTGCATGTACATTAGGAACAGGAGCTCACCTTTTGTCCATTCAGGCCTGCAATTCCTGGCAATCCAGGCATACCCTGCAAGCAAGGAAGCACTTTATAATGTATTTTAGATCAGATCAGAACAGATTAAAAAAAGACAAAAAAGGGAAAAGAAAAACATGACATGGAATTATTTGTAATGTTTCTAATATTAAAATTAGTATGAAGGACTGCAGGTTCCAGGTTACGTGCTTTCAGAGTCAAATAATTACTTCATTGTGTCGGTCACAGTTGTAGCCAATTGCTCAATAAAGAAAACTGATTGAACGGACGTGGTGCACCAAGAAACGTCTACTAAATTGTTACACTCCGCTGTCACAGTTGGCTAGTTGCACACAGGAGAAGTGGAGAAACATGGTTTTGGATTTTATGTAAGAAAATGTTATTTAATTTCCTTCTTTGAACTGCCTCAATTTGGAAGTAGTGCATCAGAGAGAGTTCATCTTCTTGTTGAAGTATACAATCTTTACATGAATCCTATGCAGTGCCACTGAACTGTTTTCATTTTATTTCCTGATAAATGCAATATGTAGTTGTTTTTTAAAAAGCACAAAGGAAAAAGAAGGAAAGGGGTTCCAAATGGTTAAATACATTGAAAGTTTATGCGGTTCAACACATGCAGCAAAACTACCCTGGAAAGCCTCTTTAGTTCTTTGTTTTGACGTTATTTTCATCAGAGATAAATACTCACAGATGCTCAGCGGTTGCCTCAGACTGAAGTTTGAGTAACATATGTTTTTAGTGAGTAGATCTGACAGGCAGGCAGGGAGAGAAATGTAGATAGAGCCACCCAGACACTCACAGATTACCTATGCAGAAAGGTGAAGAAATTCCTGTCTCGGGACAATCACTTAAGTGCTAATTTCATCTTGTTATAACTTGAGGAAGTACAGTACCAAGCCTGTCTCCTTGGATACAGCGCTAACTCTATTGTTCTGGTGGGGAAAAATGGCTTACAGCCTTGTGGAGCAACTGACTCATCTTTTGTAGCCCCATCACAAACGATTCTGGACGACACTTACAATCATGATCAGTGGGGAGGCTGCCCAGTTGAAACACTTTCTTCCTAAAACAGTTTTGCCAGGGGACCACAGAATTCCCTCGCTGAGTTACTTTCACTGCGTTCGTTTATAGCCGAGCCTGCTTGTTACATAACAGGGTTATCCTGGGATGAACTACAGGGGAAATACCCCTAATTTACTGGCTGTCAGGGGTTCTCTCTGTACTGCTGACAGTATGTTAACACGCTGCAGTCTTACTACAATAAAACACACCATGCATGCAAATCTGCTTGATCCATAAAATCAGGTTTTATACTGCCTATTTTAATCTTCCGTTACCTACATTTTAATGTCACATCGGACACAGTTTGTAAACCATAATGTAAACCGTCACACACATAAAGCTCCCATTTCATTTCCATTATCCATTCTAACTCAGTATGACAGTATGTTTTATATTAAAGTCATGCATAATTTCTGTAAATCTTCAATTTCTTGAAGTCTGACCAGAGCTCATATATCCAACCTGCACAATGGCTTTGTTAACAACCTACCGGATGGCCTTCTCTTCCATCAGCACCAGGAAGCCCACTGGCCCCTACTTCTCCCTTAACACATTGGAGAAAACAAAACACAATAAAAAAAAAAAAATCAGTGTCATCTAGATTCCTAATGCACTCTTAATTTGACACATCTTCATACACATCATTGCTTCATAATTTCTTTACAGTTCATGTTGGATTTATTAAATAGATGTCGATCTATACTTTGATGTAAATTGTCAAATGTGGTTTGGAATTAAAGAAGGGAGACACCAGCTCTGCATGACTGCATTTCCATGGTTGCCAAACATCAACAACACAACTCTTTGGAACAGCAAAGTCTTTTAAGAATGTGCACTCTTGGCCAGCCTCAAGTCTCTATTATTTTCCTAATCCCTGAAAGAGCTTTGTAGTGTACTGTTCTGCATTGTCAAAACAAACAGACCTTTTCACCGGGTCTCCCAGGAAATCCAGCCTTTCCATCTCTGCCAGGTAGACCCTGAAACCAGAGAAAATTACTTTTGTACACAAATATAATGCCACATGAGTTCAGGGTTTGATTTTTAATTGTTTTATACATACGGGGTCTCCTGGATATCCTGGTGGCCCAGGAGGTCCCACACTTCCTTTTTCTCCCTGGAAACATCATGGCATCCATTTAAGATTCTTACATATCTTTTTTTTAAATTTTTTTTATAGCTATTAGAATCGTCTGCCCTCTTACCACTTGACCAGGTTTTCCTGGTAACCCTGCACTTCCTATGGATCCTATCGAGCCCTGAGAAAGGAGAAAAAATTCAAATCGTCATCAGGCTTAATAAAAAAAGGAAGTTGCAGCAACTCATGGCTCTAACTGACAATATATAGACAATTTCTCTCACTTATTTGATGGGATCATCCATGTTTGTGATAGCAAAATACTTCCACATCTATTTGTAGGTCAGCTCAGGAGGCACAAGTTATACTGGCTGGCACAAGGACATTTCTTGGACGAATTGCAAAGTCTTCACTGTCACAATATGCAGTCAGTGTTTGCGTTGGTCAGCGGTGGTCTTGCTTTATTGAAAAAGATAATGAATTCAGCCAGGATTTGGACTGAAATTGAAGCGAGTGACGTGTTTCACTGCATCATTCTGGCTTCTCCAAAATTGCACTGGTTGACCTAATACTAGACGTTAGGCAATTATGTGATGAATGGGGCCAGAAACTCGGAGGGATGCGTCACGACATTTTCACTTTCAGAACGAAACAAACAACTTCTGGAAACAGGACGGGACATTACATCATTGGTTTTCTCAGATTTTGCATTCCATCATTCCAACAAATGCAAATCAACTCACAAGGAACAAATTACTATACAGTGTAAAACCAAATGTTGCATTTATCACTGGCTGGGTCAGGCAAACACTTTTACTGTTGCTTAATTTACAAGTGTTTTGTATATAAAAGTAGTTAAAGTGCTAACATTTTGTTTTCTTTTCTTGTTTTGGTCAGTTTATGGCACAATCACTGAAGCCAATTGGTAGTTTTGTGTTTAGTTCCTGGTTATGCTGTGGTAAGTTTTACTGTTTTGATGGATTCGATCGGAGTACCACTTAGTTTAACAACAAGGAACACAGACATGAACAGCTGCTGGTACAGGTACTGCAACAAATGACTGGTTAGTAGTTTAGGTGTGAAAAGACGGGATAAGGAGCTTTTGCTTGCTCTTATCCTCCTTGTTTTTCCTCTAAGGAATGCTGATTTCTGTCAAAATGCATGGAGCAACAGTGTTAAATAACTACAGAGATCATTAGCACAGTCTGGATGGCCACATAATTAGCTACCAAATATTCCTTCAAACGTGATGAATGATTGTGGTCATGAACAAGTATCGCAGACTGTGAATACACAAACAGACAATTTTTTGGCGAAGTCGCAAACGCTCTTTTCTCTTGTTTCCTTGAATTATGTGCTTCTAACTTAATTAAGCAGACATCTTACGTTTCACTTCTCTAGATCCCATGCCAGGAAAATGAAACTAGACCCTTGGGTGGTCTTGTAATATTGGAATCATTTGTAAAAGCAGACGCAAATACGTTTACATTCAAAGGAAACTTGAGGATTCAAACTTAACAGAAGCTGAAATGGTGTCCTGCTGGTCCAAAACTTCTCAGTTTGCATAACGTTCATGGAGCATGGAGCAGTAGCTCTCCTGGAGTGCAAACATCCTTCTTGGTGCAGACATTGTGGTATTATTGTTACATGGACTCAAACTGTTTTCACCATTTTCACTTGTAGAGAGGCCAAAAGCATTAAAGGCTTTATCCAGTTCATGGTGGACCTATGGTGATAACTGGTAGTTGCAGGTTTGCTTTTGGATCCCACTTTTATTTTTACTTTCACACATTTTTGGAATTTCATTATGTAAAGTCATTGCCCTTGTCTTTGTTTCTTCGGCTATGGTTACCATTTATTGACGAGAAAAACAAAACACCACTCAACAAACAAATGTGTTGAACAGCAATTCTGTTGCGTTAACTTTGCCTGGCCCGTCTGGCATAGCAGTCACTGCTGGGTAATGGGAAACAGTCACTGACTGCAAATGCAAGGGCTTTCATCAGTGGGTTATAGACTTAGTCACCATTCTGTTTCCTCATATGGTGATGGAACAAGAGTTAATAGCGCAAATGTCAATTTTCAAGATTATTACTTATATTCAGTTTGTTTATTACCATTTTGGAAATGCTGATGAACTCAGCACATCTTCACAGAGAGGCTATATAGTACTGTAGTATTTTTTTTTTGTTCAAACCTATTTGTCCAGAGCTAAACTTGCTCTTAAACATGTTTGGCAGCTGTCTTGCTTAGCCATGTAAGAAGTGTTGGAAAATCACTCACAGCACACCCTGTCTAGATGTTCATCTGATCAGTCACAGTGCCTCAGACCATAACACTAATTAGATGTATAATTATGGGATTTTAAAAGAGCATTTTGACAGACCAGTAAAAGATTGATGAGTCTTTCATCTTGTAAGCATTACTGAAAAAAGGATTTAAAAAAAAAAAAAAAGATACAATAAATCCTCCTGATCTCCTGAAGTGCAATCACTCATTGTGTTCTCTTGTCTATTGTTGTGTATGGCAAAAATCCAAACTATTTAACCCCCGCAGAGAAAGCTGAAGGGTCAAACACTGGTAAAAGCTAATTTGATACATCCAGGACCTCTGTGTGAAATTTTAATTATTGGACAGATGGTACATGAGGATTCACTCCAGGTGCAGACATGTGCCAGCAGACAGCTGTGACAATTTCCTAAACGACATTTACTGCTTGACTTGTTCTCCACTTCAGCCAACTGGCAGGAACCCCCTGTGGTCACACTGATTACAAGGTAGGATGATATGATAGAGATGATGCAATCAAGGGAGGAAGTATTACCTCATTGTACCTCAAAATAATAGTGAACGCTAAATGTTCACAGCAGTCAGAGCAAGAAAAAGAAGAAATATGTTGGACTGTCAGACATCTGCCCGAGTCTGCTGTGGATGCAGTTGAAACCTTTAAAGCACAAAATAATATGATATGACCCTGTTTCTATAAAGAATAGTGACAGATTCCCTGCCTTTAGATAGTGCATTTATTTCCTAACATGCTAATACTTTGTTTCCTAAGACATATCACACTCACCCTGAATTAATTCAAGACAAAAAACGAACATTTTATATTTTTCCATTTATTCCGAGTACTCCAACCCATGCGTTTTCTAAATTATACGCCCTATTATTGCAGGAGATCAACACGTTCTATGCTCAAGTGTTATGGTTGCAGTTTAAAATATGTGGTTATGTTAAGGCACAAAAACTTCTTGGTTAAGTTTTGGAAAAGATCATCATTTGAATTAAAGCAAACAAAGTTGGCCACTCTCAATTAAAATTCTTTACTTCTAACTGATTGGACATATAGTCCTCTCTGAGCAGGTATGATCTGTTTTTTTTTATACTCTCTTGGGTTCTCTGCCTTCATGTCATCCTTTCAGCTCTACCACAGATCTTACTGCAGTTGGAAGATTGAAAAGTAGGTGGTAGATGCAAGTGAGAGGAACAAGACAAGACGAGATAGTGGCTCTCTAAAAATAGAAAGGAAAATAAATCTGTTGGAGCTTTCCAAGGAAAGGGCGGGATAAAAGGAAGGAAATATAAACACATTAAAAAGTCCCTGATGGCCCTTGTGCTCTTTCTGCGAAGCGCTCTTGTCCCAGAGTATAGATGTATTTTTCACTCTCCCAGGGGATCTGGCTTTATATTCCTAACATATGGTTTTTAGAGTGATTGATGCGATAATGTTCAAACGGTTCAAGTTAATGTGTCTAGCAGGGATTTCCTGTTAATCCTACATTTGATCTCATAAAAAGAAGATTTACCTTGACAATTCATACATGTTTTGTATTTCTTAACAATTACTTGTTTTGTCAGTTAGTGCATTTAGCAACATTACCCACTTTTCAAACTCAAAATAACCTTTAGATAGAAAATATAAAAAACAACATCTGGACACCATATCATCAAGTATAGTTCAAGTATTTAAATAATTAACATATCCACCTTCTCTCCTGGTTTTCCAGGCGATCCCGGTAATCCAGGCACACCCCTCTCACCCTGAAAGAACAAAAGTTTGTTTGGGTTAGTTTTTTTTAGTTTTTACAAATAAGTGCAACAGCATTATAATGAAACAGACTGTGCCACAAATGTGCTTTTTGACCTTCCTACCGAAACACCAGGCCTCCCTTGCTCGCCTTTGTACCCATCTTGCCCACGTTTACCCTGAAGGAAACAAAGGAAACCAGCATTAAATTCTCCATTTTTGATGCTGAAGGTAATATTGAGGTTAGGTAAATTGTGAGCAGAATTTCTTTTAAGTGGGGTTGTATGAGGTACTATCCATCTATATATTCCCTACAATAGATAGCTATCAGAATATTTTGACCAATTTATTATGCCACCAGAAAGCTGTCTGTGTTTGGGAACTGACGGCGTTATCAATGTATACTCTTTTGAAAGCCCCTAGACTCATTCATTCATTCATTTTCCGAACCGCTTCATCCAGGTAATCCCGGGTCACGGGGAGGCTGTGCCTATCTCAGC
>JAOWBC010000318.1:12863977-12883675 GCA_028566105.1 Hypoplectrus providencianus
CCCACGCACCCACGGGGAGAACCTGCAAACTCCATACAGAAGTGCCCGGCCCTGGATTCGAACTCGCGACCCTCGGCCCCAAGCACTCTTGCTGTAAGGCATGAGTGCTAACCACTGCGCCACCAAGGGGCCCGCCCCTAGACTCCACTGATAAAAACAGCAGTTTTACCTTGCAGAACACAGGAATTGCTGGTGTACCGTTGCCTCAAATCATTTAGAATGGTGTTTTAAGTTCAATTCAAATTGGAAAATTTGGAATCACACTTTAAAATACAAAAATTATGCAACAGCACAAAACAACGGAGTGATTAAGGCAACAGTAGACCAGTAACTCCAATCTGCAAGGTAGTAATACTGTCTAGTCAATGGAATTCAGGGAGTTTGAAGAGAGCATAGACTGATAGTTCTCTAGTTCCCTGTTAGAAAGAGCTGCCTAATGTCAAGGCCTATCGGTGAGAATATTCTGAATAAAGCGTATACTTAAACAGATTTTGATTTTGTTAAGAGGATTAAAATATGTTTTGCTGTTGCCCCCAGTACATTGCTCATCTGCTTTGGCCACTCATGCATGGCCACTACCATCCACTCCATCCTACCTGGCAATGGTTAAGTACCTCACAATCATCACTTCTTAAATGTAACCTAATCAAGATTTGCTTTACCTCGACTCCTGGTGGACCCGGCAGTCCTGGACTTCCTCTGACACCAGTGTTACCCTTAAAATGGAAAAAAAAAAAAAAAAAAAAAAAAAAAAAAAAAAAAAAAAAAAAAAGACGAAAGACACATACTGGGTGAAACATTTGAACCCCCTCAACTGTGTACATGTTCTCTAAGTGGTTCTAGGCTGCAGGGTGAGTTTTTGATCAGGCCATAGAACATGTGGTTCCCTTTTGGATGTTTTTCATCACACAAAATAACCACTGTGCTGTCACAAGTGGTATAATCAGAGATGTTTTTCATTTATCCATTGGAAAAATACGTGAATATAACTATATTTACCACTGAAGTGGCCCTGACCACATAGAATGAAAAGGCAGAAACTGTCATGACTAAAGGGTTCATTAACTCAATTGGTTTTGGTGCTTTCTCAGATGCTGTTGAGGACGTTGCTGTGTGTGTTGTTGGCGGTTATGTTTGTATATTGAACTATGTAGTACTCACAGGCTTACCATCAGCACCAACAGGTCCAGGCTGGCCAGGTTTGCCAGGAATTCCTTGTTCTCCCTAAGAAAAGTGGAATGAACATATAACTAAAAACATGTAACTAAAACTAATTGTTTGCAATTCTTTATCTATTGTTCAACCACAAACAGCAAAAAAGAATAAAAATCAGACATCTCTGGTAACAATGTGCTTTCTTTGGAGTGGAGTGCCTTTTATACTTTTAAACCAGACTGAGTTAGTTTCTCTAACGTAGGAGGCTCTTGCACACGATGTGGGGTTATAGGGAACATCTGCAGCCTGCAATGCTCTCAGCATTTTGAATCTATTAGGAAATGTAGTAAAGGCATAGCTGTAACGTTATTAACACAAACATGCCTGAGCACATGTAGGTTTTATTAACAAAAGGTCTTGTTGCTAGGGAAATATCTCTCTGAGGATTGTGTGTTAAGGTTTTTATGACCGGGGTTGCTATTATTTGTTTGATACCCCATGATCAATAAAGAGCAACATGTAGGTTTTATATCCTACTTTGGTAATTTTCCATTCCAAGTAGTGTTTATCTAAAGCAGCGGCCTGGTTTTCTTCAAGCCACAGCACATTAATACAGGATGTTACAAGGCTAACTATAACTTCCTCACAATGGCAAGCCACAATTTGCGTAACTGGAGAAAAGAGGTTATTTGCTGCATCCACAATTGTAGTTTTCAACAGGTAACTATGCATTTAGGAGATGAAAGTGCTAAAACCTCCCACACAGCACATTTTCTTGCACAAAGGAAATCTGTGTTTACAGGCTGTAATGACTGTAGTTGGATACGACCTATTGGTAAAGTGCAACCTTATGTGCTTATCATATCATTATCTGACATGGAGAGTCGCGTTTAAACACCACCTGGGAATTCAGCACACATTCCCTCAAGGCTAAACAGTGCGAAGAGAAAGTTTGTGCTCCCTCTCCAAACAGAAAACATTTAGTCTCATTGTCACATCTAAGTTTACACATAGAAAAACACTGTTAAAGATTAATTACTCTTCTCTCACTTGTTCTCAACAGAATACCAATGTTTAAGTAAATATTTAACCAACTGTCTGAACACAGAGAAGCTGGACAAAGTCGAGTCCTGTGCACAACAAGAACATACTCTATTCTCTATTCATAGTTGGGGTTGTTTTGCACTAGTTTCTTCAGGCTAATTTAGCTTTTCCCTTGATTCTCATTTGCTTTGTTTGCATTAAAGCTGAACCAATTTTTTTAATTTAAAATTTAGAAATCAGGGTTGTTGCTCTCAACTCTCCTCAAGCAAATAAACAAAGCTGCATTACCACACTCTTGTCAAAAGATGGCAGTGTAATGTATTGCTGTAGGCTAGTCCTTCCATACACATTAGAAGAAGTAGAGATTGTACAAGAGAGAAAAAACACTTTGGCAGCCACTGAGAGAACACAAAGTAATTTGTTGATGGAAGGGGAACAACTGTAGCAGTATTGCTGTACATAAAATCAAAAATGCATGCAAGATAATATAAATAGGATATTTTAACATAACTGACCTTTGTTCCTTGAAGTCCAGGGGGTCCAGGAGGACAAACACAGGGTTCTTGGGTTGGTTCAGTGTAATCTGGGCTGTTGGAGCACTGTAATGGATAAAGACAGGACACTAAGTGCACAAATAGAATCATCAGATTACATCAGATCCTCTATCAAGAAGACATTGATATCTATGAAAATCTACTGCAAACAAGCACTCGTAGAGGAGAGACACACCGGGGTACTTGGCCAGCACTTGTTATTCACGGCTACTTATCTTGTCTCTCTTGATATTTTCATCCCACATCCTCACATTAAAAACAGTAATTGGGCACTGTTTTTGTGGTCACAGCAATTTAGAAGCCAACAAAACAATGAACCACTGCTTCACAAACACAGTTTGAGCCAAGAGACAATAAAAAAAGGTTCCTGAGTGCAAAATGTTTGAAACCAGTCCATGGGTCCTCCTCCAACAAATAATTTTATTCATAAGCAGATGTGAATAAAAATGCTGAGCTGACACTTACACACAACACTACAATACACTGTGCTGATGAAATATAATGCAAGGAAATCATTGTATGCCATGCAGAATGAGGTGTGGAGTTAACTGATGGTGAAATTGTGCGTTTCAGAGCAGAAACAGATGTAGCTGGACAGGGTGAGAAGTAGGTGAGAAGAAGTTATCTTTATTGCTTTTGGACTGAAAAACAAGCAGACTGTTGTACTTACAACTCCAGGTATTTCACACGCAGTCTCTCGATTATTCTGCTCTGGGTCACAGTAAATGCGAAGTTTCTGGATTTCAAACTAAAAAGATTTAAAAGCAAAAGAAATCCTTGTTAAATACACAACCTTGGCTGGTGTAGACTCCAAACAAGCTAATAAAAACAAACACAGGGGTAATTTTGCAAGGTTAAGCTCAGTTTTATCAGTGCTTTGCTTACTAACGAATTAAAATTTGCTATTATACAACGTTAAATTGCCCTCGTTGGGCACTGGGCAACTCCATGATGCCAGACCTCCCTCAGTGTTGGAAGAGTTCTGCAGCGGCGTTACATTATTCTTCCATTATTTAGTA
Source organism: Hypoplectrus providencianus (assembly GCA_028566105.1). Lineage (NCBI taxonomy): Eukaryota > Metazoa > Chordata > Actinopteri > Perciformes > Serranidae > Hypoplectrus > Hypoplectrus providencianus. Next base: position 12,867,750 of record JAOWBC010000318.1, read on the forward strand.
TTTTGTTGATGTTGGTGGTAAAAAGGCTCCAGAATGTCCCATAGACTGATTCGCTTCAATAACCATGTGAGCAGAAAGATGATCCTGACATATGATTTATATTATTTCCAGGCTCATGAAAGCATTACTACGACTGCATGATCAGGGGCATAAATCAGCCAAAAACAATATAGTTTACATTTTTATTAACAATGGCTTGTATTTAGGTTTAAACATGATAAGAATGTCTGGTGTGGTCTGGTGGTTCATGCTAATGTGCTGGTATTTAAAGTTCCTTTGTGGTACTTGTACAGGTCCAATTACACAAATCTGTTTCCAATTACGAGTGTGTTTATCCAGAAATGATACTCACATGAGTGTATTCACTCTGTTAAATGGCTTCAAACTACATGATCCATATAACAATGGATCAGTACTCACAATAATATTCACAACCGAGCTCTGGCTAATGTTAAAATCCACAGCTATTATGATGTATCAACATACTGAAGTCAAACATGAATTATATTCCTTCATTCGTTCTTATTAAACAAATGATTTTATGCACAGAACCTACTTTGTTATGTCTTATTATGGTATGTAATATTATACTTTTTTCCTTTATATACTTCAGAATCAACAGCTAGTTGTATTTTTTTTTTTAGTTTTTAAAATAACTGCATTATTTACATTATTTTACTTGACAATAATTCCAATTGCTACAGTGACAAACATACCTTATTGTTCACAGATGTACCTGAGAGACTTTAAATGGTGTATTTGTGCCATTATTTCCTAATAAAAAGTGTTCACACCATATTATCATATAGTCATCCTATTTATAGTTATCCTATTATATCTGCAGAGGTAATTACAACACAGCACAATTATGATTTATAACAAATGCAGCATTTTGGCACCAAGAGTGCCAATTGAGACGAATAAAACAAAGATTAATAAGACCATGTGGAGAAAAAGGTTCATTTTTGCCAAAGATTTATTATGCACAGAGTTAAGCATGTCTCTCAGGAGGCAGCAATAAAACTGTGTGATGCTGTTAAAAACATAGATCAGTGGTGAGCCCTGCTCATTAAACAGACTGTTCCCTCTTTCTATAGTCAAGCTGGCAGATTACTTTTCTGGGAACTAACATGTATTTTTGTGAAAAATAACTTTGTTGATGTTCATAAACTTACTGGCACTGTTGTTTCCTTCTGGACATATTTTCCAACCTGGGTTTTTCCATTGATGAAAATACCAACAGGGGTCTCCAAGGGTTGGGTTTCAATTTCCAGGTCATCAACATAAAGAGTGACATCCTCCTCAGTGACCAGCAGCCGCAACTGGTGCCACTTCTCATCAAACAGCTTCTATTGTCATTGAAAAAACAGGAGAAGTCATTAAGTGGTGGCAGTATTCTGCAAACAAAACAAAAAAATCAGCTTACATTGACAGATTTATTATTATTCACATGAGGGCAGTTTGATATGTAATCTGAACATTAGAATAAGTTAAAAAAAGAAAGAAAAAAAAGAAAAGGACTTTTATAAGCATTTTTGCAGCTTTTAAACCGCTGTGGAGATAGTGTTTGGCTAATTATCTGAAAGAGTTACATTTTATGGTATGACTGTTTCTACAGGGCTACCATTTGCTAAACACAGAGAATACAGTAGCTTCCACCTTTGTAAATGTTGAAAAGGCTGCTAAAGCTCTTCAAGCATATACAAGCCTTTTTTTTTTTGAGGATTAGGATTGATTGGTTACATAACAAGTATTATGAGGGGATGAAAGAAATTGCTTAAACCTGGGAGGTGCATTTAAATAGTTTCTGTGATTAAAGTTATTTCCTTCTCTTGGACAAGTTACAAGCAGTCATGTTAATATGGTATGAGATAAATTAAACAATCAGTCTCTCCGCGGTGTACTATGGCAATTTAGCAAGGCTTTTTTTTTTTTAAAGTTACAGGACCCAAATGCAGGGCTCGACTATAACATTTGCCTGATTGTTTAAGGTAATTAAAATGCCATGTTGGGCCATGGTGGAAGGTAGTTAAGGAGCAAGCAAGTTTGCTCCTTTCTCATCTCTATTATAGAGGCACAATATCAGCACAGGGTAAGGAACATTTATGAGGCAAAGTGCAACCTCATTTCAATCATCCTAACTTATCCTATATATTGCACACATGACAATTACTTCTCCTCTTTGTCGCTATATAACAACTGCTTGTCCATTAAAACAATTTGCAAAGGGCCAAGTGAAGGTTTACTTCTGGCAAGTTGATTTCTGACTTAAAAACTAAAAATTCTGCCCCTACACAGTAAAGGCCAAGACATTTCAACCTTCAGCCCGTAGTATGAAGGCTTAATCTATCATTTTCCATCATGCGGTTTAATGTGTCCTTTTTTTTTCCACTGTCCCTGCCTCATAAACACCCTCATTTCTATTTTCTCAGACCTGAAAAAGCCTCTTAAAAGCTACAGGAGACATTGTATAACTGTAGTTCTCTCAATGAAAGGGAATTTGATTTTAAAGGTAGGGTATGACATTTTCTGGAAAAAACAAAAAAAAAAAACAACAACAAACAAAAAAACTCTCTCTTTTCTTTCCTCATTACAAATTTTCCGCCACAGAATTGTCTGAATTGCATTATGCTGAAAGGTTATTATGACATTTTCTCCAATGGTACTACCTCAACCCCAATATTCACTCAAAATATGTCCTTTTGAGACTTTTCCAAATAGATATCACACATTGTTGTCATACCCTTGCTGTCTGTGTTAAAAATGTGACAGTTTGAATTCCACTTGACGCTTCACTGGTCGTGGTGAAGCTAACGGTGCGCTCCAGTCCATTTAGAGTCACCGCCATCTGAGGTTTACCATCACGGGTCTGTATTCTCCACAAGTCCCACTCCTCCATTGCTACTGATCCTTTGTACCTCAGTGTGGCCACAAAAACGTATGATGGGGGCAGGCCATCAGGAAAAAGGTTCCTGGATGATCAAATATAAAAACCAGTCAAATTGTGAACACACTTGTTAAGATGAAGAAAGAATCCAAGCAAGGTTATTACCGTGTAGCTTCACTCAAGTCAACACGAGATGTAACTTCGTAGGCTCGAGTGCCATAATATGCCCCCTGTGTCTTCTTTGTTTTTTTGGCCAAATTTAAATGCATAAGAATATCAAATCCCTTCTCATCACGGGAGTCTATGGGAATTTTTGCTGGACAAACAGTCTCTGCAACAAACAAAAATGAAAAAGTGAAAAAAAAAACAAAAAAAAACCAATCAGACAAATGGAAAAGTAATGAATATTGGAGAGAGGGACGAAAGGCAGAATGACAAAGTGGGCAGTTTGTTGTAAAGAGATAACATTTATATTGTCATTAAAGTAATATTTGCACACATACGCTAATCTGTAGTTGCTTACCTTCACAAAGTTTCTGTCGTATGACCTGTATGATCCTGGAAATACCTTTGTAGTCCTCAACAGAGAAGACATAGGTTGTAAATGGCTTGTTTGCGATGTCATTCAACTCGGCAGCTTCTGTTTCTGGCCCAACACCAATTGCAAAAAGAATCACTCCTTTTTTCCTTGCTGCCTCCGCCGCTTTCAAAACCTCATCTTGGGACTTCCCATCTGTGAGGACAACAGCGATTCTAGAAATGCCAAAATGACCCCGTTCAGACAGGCCAAACAGTTTGTCTGTAGCAAACTGTATGGCCTGCCCTGTCCTTGTATTTCCTCCCATGTACTCAATGGACTCCATTGCTTTGATGAGGTCTTTGGTAGAGAAGTGCTTCCCCAGAGGTATCTCTAAAACAGGGTCATCGCTGTACTGGACAACTCCAACCTGGGTAAACTTCTGTCCAATGTTGAAGCTTGTCGTTATGTTGACAAGCCATCGCTTTACTATTTCAAAATTGACATCTTCCACACTCCATGAGCCATCTAGAATAAAGACCAAATCGCATGGTGCTGTCCTACAACCTGTGGCAGACAGGAAATAAGCAATTAGATGGGTGAAATCATTGTTTCAACTGATCCTAACTAGTTAGGTAGATAACATGAAAGAAAAGACATTTTAGAGTACTTAAATGACCTTTGCAAACTGTATGCATTTAATAGTTTTTAATGTATGGACAACAAGCATAACAAAGTGTGAGAAAATGAAGACAGAAGCACTCTTACTTCTTATGTCTTCATCTTGAGCTGCACTAAACAAATGGAGAAGCATGAAGCACAGGCATCTTAAGACACAATGCATGGTTGTCGCTTTGTAACCCTTTATGCAGCAGTACCAAGTTCCAATTGTGCACCTACAGGAAGAGGGAAAAACATGCTTTGTATTGCAAGGAAAAAAGAAAAAGACAATGCAAGCATTTGTGACATGTGATCCCTGTGTTATTCTTGCCTTGACAGTAGATAATTTTTGAGATGTTTAACTGGCTTAACCACTTGATCCCTATCCCACATGTACAGTATCATGGAATTATTAAGCTTATGTGATACCTGGAGCAACATGACCAGGATGTTGCCAATTTCTGCAAAATACGAATATATCAAACAATAAATGATTCAAGCATTGTATAAACATGGTAACTAGCAGCTTTGCTGATGTTAATTGTCAGGTGAAGTTGCTCTGATTAGGCTTTTTGAATCCATATGATTTTGTAGAGGACTGTGAACATATAAGCTACAAAGTAGAACAAATGTCGTCCAAATGAAGAGTGAAGCCAATGTGAAAGTGCCTTAACCCTGCATTCTCTGTAATGACCAACAGGGGGCAACACCACTGTTTGAAAAAGAAGTCAGTTTATATGTCCATGAGAAAATTACTACTTATCCCTTATTTTCTTACCTTAGTAAATGTGTTACTTATATGTTTATTATCTCAATCAATCTTTTAAGTTTTCCTCAAAATGGCATGATGTTAATAAAGTAAATTATGGTCCAATTTAGAGTAAAGTAGATAGAGCTTTGGGTTTTTTGTTCTAGAATGTTGGCCCCTTTGTAGTGGGTTAAATTGTAATATTTTTGTACAGTACAGTTAATTGTACAGTCAGTTTTTGGAGCTTAAACAGCTGCAGGCAGTTGTCACTGGGGCTATCAAGTGCAAATCCGTCAGCCCATTTCCTCTTTCCTAAATTATATTCTCTTCCTACCTCACGCTGCTGCCACAGACACTGCTTTACAACCCACAAATCCCTAATTCACTTACATGTACCACTAAGTTACTCTGAGCTCTGCGTCCAACCTCCATGTGGCACACTCTATCTTTTCAGTCCTGCAGCACAGTCTCAGTACACCTAAGCATTTTCCTTTCAAGCTTCATCTACCACATCCTCACATGGCACTGTCAGCTTTACTAAACAAGCAATTCACTGAACCTCTCACCACAACTGCCCTTAAACCAGTGCTCACTGTTTCCTGTGGGATTATCAGCTGTTTCCTCAAATCTGCTGCCATTTGCCAACGTCTGCCCGCCCTTGGCCCCAATACAACACGCCTGCCCAGAAAAGCTTCACTCCTGCACTTTTCCTTCCTTGTGGATAAAACCAAATGTAATACCTTCCTTCCCATCAGCAGATGAAGTAACTTTAACCAGCTACTGTCATGTGCTGCTAAAGCTCCTTCAGTAGTTATGTCCATAGGTGTGTCACTCATCAAGTAAGATAATTTTAAACCCTGTCAAAATGTTTCAAAACATTGGCAACTCTGAACGAACGCAAAACTGACAGTTTGGGAAGATGTAAGTGAAACAATTTGTACATATGATTGATCTCTTTTGGTTCTGCTTCAATACCTTTCAACTCCTTCCAGCACTTCTTCTGTATTCTCCTAATGTATCCAATGTGTCAGCTCTTCCAACAGACTGCCTTGTGCTAGTGTTTTGCCCTACAACCATTCTTTACCTGAATGATTGACTTAATCTTTAATGATTTTGCTGCATCCGCCCAGCCCTAAAGGCTCCCCACTCCACACCTGCACTGCAACATCAGTGCTGTACGACCGAGTGCTGACTGTTGAAATGCTTCAGCTACACTCCAGGGGATCATTACAAAGGTGTCCAAACATAGTAGCTGATTACCTTACACAACCTCTGTTATATGTGATTGTCGTATCAAAGTGTATTTTAAAGAACCTCATGTAAACTATCAAGATAAGCAACACATTTTCATATCCAGCATGCTGTTTTTTATCCAAAATAACCAATTTGAGGGTTATCCTGACCATGCATCCTTATCAGTAGATCAGCTGAAACAACTTGATTAAGATTAGTGGTAACTGTGGTTGGGTTGTAAATGGAGATTATGGAATTTGAAATCAATTCAATATGCTTTCTGGACAAAACTATGTATCCCAGTGAGTTGGTTAGCCAATGATTTATCCTCTCTAATCAAGTACCTGTAAAACCAATGACATTGCCATCAGCCTCAGCTTAACTTCGTTTTTAATGCTAATAATTGAATTGTTTTTTGTTTGAAATCGCTGGTACTGTCAAACTGTCACAGCGTTGTCATTGTAAACATGTAGGCATGCTGGGATTGGGTTTAATGTCAAAGCTCCCATGCCAGTTTACTCTTATTATATTCATATAAACATTCATTTGAACAAATTGCAACATCTGTTAGGTTTCTGGTGACAACATTCTTGTTTGTGTCCTACCACCAAGTCTGAACAGTAACTCCCTTTTCAGAATATAATTAAAAAACATCAAGGCAAGAGCAACACATGACAAAATTCAGCTCGTCCTTAAGCTTTGATTACAGTCAAATATAAAACAATGGCTTGCAACATACATGCTATTTACTGTATTTTGCAAGTGTATTTCAGTGACAGTTGAGCTCAAGTATTGCATGTGCTGCAAACAGCATGTAGCATTATTGTAATGATGGTTATGTTCATGCTCATGGAATATGAGATGAAATGGGGTATTAAGAGCATGTGAAGGCAGATTACACTGTGCATGTGAGCAATGGGTAGACATTTTATCATGTGTTGTCTCTGTGGCTGCTCTATCAAATGATCTTTTACACTTAGTTTCCAGCACGTGAAAGAAAGTGCTGACATCCTAAAAAGAGGCACTTGCAAATGAAGACCAGATATGCCGCATACAATAGAAGAAGCTGGACTCGTGGAAGGAATTTGATAGGAAGGAACTGACCGTACGCCTTATTTGCTGCTATTTCTGATTGTGACACGTGAAGGTCAATGAAACAGTGGCTAGGACGTAACCCTTGGCCTCCCACATGCTTTTATTCCTGCACTGCCTAAGAGGGGTCACACTCGTTAACATGACTGCATTTTTCCACCATGTAAACCCAGCCGTGAAGTAACACAGTTGAAGGAGGCGTAAAGCTGCCATAGTTGTGCAAGCCGTTTTCTTCAGAATTTTTCCTCACTAGAGAGCTGGAGGAGGTTGTTGGAAAACCCCCTCACTGGCAGGGTCCAGTCGGTATGACTTTCCCCTCGACTGACTTTCCCCAAACGGAGTGTTTCTACACCTCTGCCCGAGCCACATGGAATTCATTTACACCGTCAGACAGTGAAATTCCGGCTGTGGACTGTGACCAAACACATGTAGTCACGATGAAGAAGAGCAACCTTCATCCAGGAATAAAAACGCAACATTACACATGCTATGCCATAATGATGAGAGCTGGAATGCATGCATAACGTAGCAGAATTGACAGGTGCACTTGTGCTGCAGGTTAGTACCAGACTCTGTTGATCTCTCATGTTATTGTGGCAGCACAGACACTTTGTCGCTTCAGGTTTTAGTGATTTAATGGCAGAACAGTAACACTGGTTTTGGATAGCAAACAAGACAACAAGTTTGAAAATAGAAATCTTCAAGCCTTGTTTTGTTTGCTTGTATTCACAGCTTAATCTTGTAGCTGTGAATATAACGTCCACATAACATCCATTCAGGGCTGAGCCAGTTGTTTGTTGCAATACTTTGCAAACTAAATAAGATTTATGTGGGACTTAGTTTATTTGCAGTCCAGTTCCAGCTGGAAATGCTGTTCAGGAAGCTGCTGAACAAATGATTTCTCCCACTTCACCGGATAACATTTCACTTGTTTAAGGTGGGCGACACTGAGTTATTATACAGATTTCAAAGACAATATCAGACCACAGGTTTTATACTTAATATGTTTCACTTCCTTTCAGATTTGAAGTGTATGTAGCAGAAACCAGAATACATTTTTCTACTATTAAACTCAGAAAAGAACTTTATTTTTGTTTTGTACTTGCATTTTAAGTAATACAACTGCATGTATTAAGTCCAGTTGAGCTGCTGAAGTTATACTTATCTGCAAGTTTGGCAAAAGGAAGTTGCTCCATTCCAGAAACAACAACCACTGTTCATGCTGAAGAGTTGCCAAGATCAGGGGAATTTATTGCCGTCAAATTCTTCAAACAACAAGGGAAAGCCAAGCCCTATCAGTTGTTCTCTGTAGAAATGTGTTCAACTAATCGAAACGGATAAATATTATCATGTAAAATGTCAGGTCTTAGCTGTCTTATCACCGTTAACCTCTCAGATGCTTTATGATACATTCTGCTATTCTTAAAATATTGTTCTTCTCAATAAACGTGCAATTCTCACATGACTACAGTGCAGCAATGCTGTGGTGCACTGTGCAGTATGCTTGCACAGATTCAAGGAATATGAGAGAAAAATCTGTTTTTACGAGAAGTGAAATAGCCAGGAAAAAAAATCCTGAGCTGATTCCATTCATTCTTTGCATGACAGTAGCACAAACAAGGGACCGATAACTGGGCTTAATGTCTTCAATATGCAACTCGGCTGCACAGATTCAAGGACACGAAAGTAAATGTTGACAAAAACTGTTACATAATCATCTAAGCACATCATTAAATAAAAACTCAAAGGCAAATTAAAAACAAAACAGCCAGCCCAGCAGATTCATTTAATGATCAGAAACTGTAATAGCACTAAATTTGACTGTCTACTAGTAAATAAACATGACAGCTGCACAAAACACACCTAAAACTTGATAAAGCAAAGCAGAAATTATAAAATAAAAATGTTGAAATATTGTAAGTTGCCTCTTGAAAGTAACACAAAATCAATAAAAAGTTACCGGTAAGCGTCCAAGCCCTTGTGTGAATTCCTGTTAATCCTCTCATTGAGAGCCAGTGATCAATACTGTTCACAGCCTCCAGTTTACAGAAACTGCATTTAGGGAGAAGTGCACATGTTTCTCTGCTGAATGAAAGCCTGCCCTTTCCAGCAGCTCCCTCTCTGTCTCCTCTGTTTCTGTCCTTCTTCCTCTCCACGGCCGCCCCCCACCCCCCCCCTCAGTCCGGACTTTTACTGGCCTACAGCCACCCTCAATTACCATGGGTGGAAAGAGAAGCAGATAAGGAGAGCATGAAATAGTGAAGCAGACAGCACATCTTTGACAGTCCAAAAGGAAAATAATAGTAATGAGCACAGCCTCCTTCCAAGTGTTGAGGGTTTGGATCATGTGTGGGTTGCTAGGGGCATAACCAGAGAACATGGAGTTTTCTGGATGCAGGACGAGCGCCGGATCAGCCAACAAGTTCTAGTATACAGAGACACGTGTACCGTACTACTCCTGGTTCTGCAGCAAGTGCTCAGCAATACATTACATTACTCCTTTTCTAATTCCACTTCATCATCCGAACGGACAGCAGATTATGTTCTTACAAGTCAGCAATGAACAAGGTGTGAGAAGCTACTGCAGAGCCTTTTTTTTTTCTTCTTTTTTTTTTTTTGCACCAACAGCTGGAAGTCGTTAGAAATGCAGAACTCAATCTGGCATCCGCAGAGCAGGCACATCTCAGTTTGATCCACTCTAACATGTTTTATCATGTTTGTACTGTGGCAGCCTGCTCTGCATCAACCCAGAGCCGCCTCTGTGTTTCTCTTAAAGGAACACTGCTGTGAAGCACCATTGATACCGTTTGAAATAAAAAGAAGGCTTTGTTTGCGAAATATAGTGCAGTACAGATTGATGTCCTAGATATTAGAATTGATCTACGTTTTACGGTACTGGTGAATATTCAAATTATGAACAACAAAATAATATTTTGATTATATTAATTATAAAACTTCCATTAGTTATAAGCATAAGAAAATAAGCTTGGATTTCTTTTCAGTGACTTGCCTTCACAAAACTGTTGACTTTACTCGAATACTGTACTTTATTTAGAGAGTATATAATATGTAATAGTATTCTGTATGACTTTGGGTACTTCATACGTGTATGGCATTGCATTTCACAAATATTGAACTTCACTGAACTTCAAATTCAATCTATAGTAGTCTGACTTATTACTTTGCATACTAAGATTTTATACACAGTGCAATACATATGGTGATCTTATTTTAAAAAGATTTCTAAGTATATAATGACCAGTTACAACATGAACATGGCCCTTACATATTAGTAATAATGCAATATTATAAAAATATATGAAAATGTTACACATTTGCAATATTCGATTACAGAAAACTAATACTAATTCCACTCCTGCTTATATGGTGATAAAAATCATGAAACAGTGCTCACGTGACAGGTCGTGTCATCAGTCACATCTCCTGCTGAGTTGGAGCAGCAGTGGCTTCCTGATGACGGCCTTGTTGACCCTGAGCCTCAGCACACTCTGGTGGATCACTCAGGCAAATACTAAGCTGGTGTTTGGAGCCTGGGAGTGGCCAATCTGCTAATGAGAGTAGACTTTCCAATGCTGACTAATCTGTCTCTATGTACTGGTCGCTGGTGTGCAACCAACGCGAAGGAAACCCCAGGGCAGAGATCCCTGCTCGCATTTTCCTCCAGGAAGCCCCCTCTGTGTCTTCTGAGGCCAGAGATCAATATGACTTCAGAGTGTGTTCATGTCTGGAAATGTGACAATGGTTAGATTTAGCAGTGAGATTACATAACAGATATGTTTAGCTCCATGAGGCCCATGCCAGGAAAACAGGACACACTGAATTAATTGCAATAGTGTAATTGAACCAAAAAAACAGCAAATAGTGACAGATTAAGTTGATCTGTTTTGTAAGCAGTTAAAGTCGGTTGAAACTATTATTGACAGACTTGTGATACAAGTATCAGGTAACAGGTTAAATAATTTGTTTACAAAAACCATCCAGTGTTTCATGGGGGAAAATAAGTTTGTATTATAAACTGGCTTTGCATAACAGACTTAAATCCAACCCTGATAACCATTATGCAACCCCATAAATTCATCTTGGGACCCCTTCTGGGGCCCCCTGGCATTCCCAGAGCCCATTGGCACGCTGGTCTTAAAATGAGGGGCAGTCAGGCACATCGTTGGCGTATCACTATCTTGAGGTAGTAGAAAGCAATTCCGCCACCGACCAACTAAAACCTGCTCTTAATTTAATGCTGCAGTATTTTCCTGCAAGTTATAGGGCAGGTGTGTCTGGCTCTTAAAGGTAACAGGAGGTGACACTGGTTATTTTAATCCTGTTAACCCCAAAATGCACCTATGATTAATAATAGACTAAATACACCACCTTGATTTATTACTCACTGTCAAATCCTCACACGTGGAGTTGGACACACACTAAATGCACTTACACCAGACACTTTAGAACAGGCATTACAGACTAATTAGATAGGCAGATTGTGTCAAAGAGATTCAAATGTTACCAGGAAATCCACACAACTCATGGCTACAAACTTTGTAACAACACATTTCCCTTCAGGCAATCGTGTTGGGGTGATGGACAGATCAAAGAGGCCTTAAATGCTGTTAAATGCCTCCTCTATTTGGCTATTCACTGCTGGAAGTTAATAACTGCTCCCATGATATGGCCCCCACAGCGTCAGACAGAAGGAATAAAGGCCTTTTAACAAATTGGCGCTCTGCTCCTTTTCCCACATCATTATGCAAGAACATTTTTGTTTAAAAATCTGTTTGATGTCTGCTGAGATGTCAAATTAAAGCTTGAAATGAATATGCACAAATGAGAAAATTGTACTTCCAAATAACAAGGAATCAAATTAGCCAGAAAAAAGTTTATCATCCGCCCACACAGGGCAGCATTTCATTCCGCCAACATGTCAAAACATGTGAATGTGGTAAAAAGTTGTGCTGGGATATTTGATGAAATTAGCACTCAGCTCTCTGCCACTTCTAAAAAAACACAAAAACCAGTTTGGCTCATTTCTGACATCAACTTACATTTACAGTGTCTGGCAGTTGCTCTAAAACTTTAAAAAGGGCTGCCTCAGGACAACACAAAACCTCTCCCTCTAACAACCTCTGATTCTGTTCCATCACTTTGAAGCTCCACTGTCCTGGGTCGTTTTAATCAGATCGTATGCATTTAATCCTATTTATCTTGATCACTTGAATGGTTTGCCACAGAGATAAATAATAAGCATGGTGTATGAATCAAGAGGTTGAGCCCGGGAAGAAAAATCAGAGGATAATAGTGGATTAGTAATAGTTTCCATGACAGAGGTGGCCGTAACATCCAAAGCAGCATGGCACACATGATGCTGATACATAGGGGGCGGAGGATTATGATCTACAGTCAAAGGGCGTCTCAGAGGAAACAAACATGAGCCAGGAAAGATGCTGAGAAGAGCCACACGCAGCGCTCCCTGTGAGTTTCTCCATGAGATTGGAGCTGTGGAAAACAATCATTATTTTTCTCTTTCAGCACGCATAGATCACAGAGCAGGGAAATGCCCTGGACAGGGCGTTGGTCCGTGCACAGCTAATACAGATAGACAGACGGAGCACCTCAAGCAATTTAGCGTCTCTATTCCACTTGACCAGCAGGTTTTTAAGCTGGAAAGTCCACACAGGCCAGGAATCAAACCAACTGTGTTGCTGTGAAGCAGCAGCTCTACAGCAGTATGAGCCGAGCCACCATGTGGGAAACATTGCTGTTTGTGTCATTGTTTATTCCCATTGCTACAACAACGTCTAAAAAAAGAGCAAGCACAGGTTGTAGGTCATTAAGTTTTCTGTTGACAGCTAAACTCATTTATAATCCCTGCAGTCCAATGAAACTTAATTAAGATTTGCAAGCTCTTATATTGTAACCAGGAATTATTAAAGGGGGAATTTACAGTTGTTCCACTGCAGAGAAATTCTAGCTTAGTTAAATTTAGAGGGAATTTCCCTGCATCTCCCAATCTGGGCTCTGGGGACAATAGTGAGAGTTATAAAAAAGAATGGAGCCTATCCTTACAGCATAGAAGGACAAAAACATGACGGTAAGAAAAAGGAAATAGGTACATTGTTTTTTTCCCTTTAACTTATAATGGATGCACCATTTTAGTGTTTTGGTCAGGTATGCATTATGCAATACTGAATTAAAGAGTATGACCACCACATTAAATCTCCTCACTGCCTCAGGGCCTGACCAGTGAAGATAATGCAGAAGTGTATTAAATCAACATTAATTTCTATGGCCAGCAGGGGGTGACTACACTGGTTGTAAAAAGAAGTCAGTTTGAATGAAAGTCAAGAGGAAAAATTAACCAACTTCTAACTTGACTCATCATCTCAGTAAATATCATTTTAATGACTTTATGGTCTCCAATGCTAGTTCAAGTTTAAATAGTGCATAATGTTTATTTAGTCAATAGTGATCAGGGTAAAATAGTGGATAAAGCAGGGTTTGATTCTGGGCGTGGCTACACAGTGATTGACAGGTCACTACCACAAAGTACTATGTGTTTTTATCTTAGAGCTTTTACACTTTCAAAGTTAACAACATTTTGGTTAATTAACATTTCTTGTTCAGTGTTCTGTTGGATGAATAGACACTGGTTGTTTGTTGGAAACAAGCTACCTGGGTAGCACAAGCTAAAGTTCTAGTTCTGAAAATTCTTTCATGAACCGACTGAACAATATGTCAATGGAATAAACCATATGGTGATGGCTGACATGTCACGGTTGAAGCTCCAAAAGTTGCACTCTTTATGAAACCTTTGAAAAATCTATTTGACACATGAAATGTAGTGTAAGATAAAACACATTTATATTCTTGAAACATTACCATGTTTGTTTTTGTTGTCCAGAAATGACACGAGCACTCATATTCCACGACAGATGTGACTGTAATCAAAAAACATCAGTATAATTTTTGTATTTTTATTATAAAGAACAGATGTTTAAAGACAACTCAGACTTGTGAAATCAGTTTAAATAAAACTATTAAATGAAGACGGTCTTTTTATACAAATATATTTTGTTACCACTCGTATTCAAGTCACAGAGTTGTTGTCTCTGGTAACCTTGTAAATCAAACTGTTCCAGAAGTTCAGTTCACGTTTCATTCGGGATGCATATTTACATGAAAAATTCAATTTATTTGAACAAACACATATTAACAGTCTACCATGTTTTCCACCTTTAAACTCAATATTCAATTCACCAACCGGCCTCAGCCTTTGTTTTTTCCTTTTACGGGCGATTCCTCAACCTCCGCGGTGCGGGCTGAGGTGTCCCGCTGGTGGAGTTCAGCTCAGAACACCCAGAGGTGAGACAAACACCTGGAGGTCCTCTGAGACCGGCGTGGCCCCTGAGTCCAGGCCTGCCCACGTGTCCCCTCTCACCCTGCTTCCCCGGCTGTCCGTTAAAGGCTCTGCCTGTCCGTCCACGCTGTCCTGCGTTTGAAGAAAAAAATGTTGTTTAGTCTTCAGGCCTGTCTGTCTGCTCAGTTAGCTGACTAAGACCATTTCACAGACCCCAAAGCCAAAGCCTTACAGAGAAAAATTGTTCATTTTTTTTGGCAAATATCACACTCCTCTTACTGTAACGCATCCCTTCTCCCTTTTCCTGGGATGTGAAGCACAGATTCAGCTCAAAGGCCCAGATGTTGACAACTATTAATACCTAATTTCAACCAAGTCATCAAACAGTATTCAGTACTGGAAGATTAGTTTACCCTTTGGTCCTTGATCTCCAAAGTAGCCAGGTAGGCCGTAACCCTTTGGTCCTTTATCACCCTGATCCCCTCTGTCACCTGCAAGCCAGACACACACATGCACACACATTGGTCTCGACAGCAGACAGACGAAAACGCCATTCCCCCGGTCAAGAACACGGCGTACATGTTGATTAAAGACCATATGTGTTACTGAGATCATTGTTAAATAAACGTTTAAAACACCTTGTAAATATTCTTCGATTTCATTGGCTTGGCGCGGGAATTTGGCATGAGTGTGACATCATGCTCAGACCTCTAACCATAAATTAGAGTGGAGAATGTACACATTCGTCTGGACAGTATTTGATTGGGGAGTTTAGTACAGTGCGGTTCATGATGAAAGGTAGTCGGGTCTGTTCTTTCCAGTGGTGGAAAGAAGAAGTACATTTACTAAAGTACTGTACTCCCGTGAAATTTTAAAAGGGCCCTGACTGGAGACTGAATTTACTCGCCCTCTGGTTCAGTGATGCCCACCTTACCGCAGAAAGGCTCAGTGACCATTTTACTGATCCACACTGGATTCTTTGGTGCTGTCAATGGAAATAAGCTGGAATTCACTTTGAAAAGCATCAAAATGGAGTTTGGATCTTCAGAGAAAGGTTCTGGCCAAATAAGGTGGTTATACAGTAGTTTTCTGGTTTATACTGAGGAATCACTGCAACATTTTAGTGATTTCATGTTGAAAGAGATTTCTTCCTATGTTTTAATAAGGTATAGACTCTTTCATAAGTAACCAAAATGTATATTTTGTTAAATTTAAAAAAGGTAGCGTTAACTCACATGACAAGGTAACCAGGTTCAGTTTAATAATTTCCGCAGATAAATATTTTTAATGTTTGTTTATTAACTGGCGTCTGACCTCCTGTCATATTGCATAAGTCTCCCTCATCAAAGTAAGTTGAGTTTTCTGGTTCTAGCAATTTACAGAGGTGATCTTAACTATCTCTTAATTACATAGGTTA
>JAOWBC010000318.1:12896836-12908573 GCA_028566105.1 Hypoplectrus providencianus
CAGTTAGACAGTTTTAGTGTATGTTCATTCAAGACAGTGTTTTACCGCCTGCATAGTCTCACTCAGAGAAAGATGTAGTATGTCACAGCTAAACACAAGATGCTCGGCAAACATTCCACCCAGAGCGTAGACCACACCTTCGATCTAAACCTCCACACAGCGTCTAACAACCAGGCTATAGGGAGATGTGGGAAAAGACTATTGAAGAACACAAAGACAGAGAGGGTTACTGCTTCAGTATATGGGTACAAACACAGGACTACAGATTTAACTGGCCACTCACTCAGCAAGTGCTTTCAACTTTCTAACACTTGTGTGAAGCACCGTGCTGGCCCGTTAAATTACTTTAGTTCAGCAGCATGAAAGAAAGAGAGAAAGGAGAGAGAGAAACACAGATCTGAGGATAAAATAAAGCCAGGGTTAACAGCCAAGATAGCTTGGTGAGGCTTTGCTTAAGCTAAATGCTAACAGCAGCTTGCTAACAAGCTGACAATCGCAAAGCTAATGATGTTCAGCATATGTTATTAACACAAAGTAGCTACAGCTCAGGCACAGTGTATTTGGCTGTCAACAGTAGTTTATCTAAATTGCTAGGGTGTTGCGTTCCCAGGGTCCTCATCCTAACCCTGGGAGCTGTGAAGCTACTTTTTCCATGATGTGTCATACAAATCCGGGGCACACAGGACCCTGTGAACATAGGAATAACCCCTTGTCCACCAGTATTAAAGAAAAGTAAATTTTTTGGCCTGATGATGGCTGTATTTCAGACATTCTAGGATTAGTAGGCTATAATCCACCAAGTAGACTTTGGGAATATCTGAGATACTGTTAAAAGTTTGACCCACCAATAGTTATAGGGGACAATCAGGAAATCACATTGAGGATTTAACTTCAATTGACCATAAATATCTGCAGTTACTTCCATAGGAATTCCCAAAAGCTGTTCACCAAGACCCAAAAAGTAAACATCACGATGTTGCTAGAGGAAATGAAGGGGAATAACCCAAGTCAGTCGGACGCATTCTTTGTGAACCAAAAATGTTGGTACAATATTTCAGAGATCCATCTAATAGTTGTTGAAGTATTTCCAAGCTGTTATACGGACTGACCAATGGTCAATCTGCTGCTAGCATGGCTAATAAAGGGAGCTACAACCAGCAACACAGAGATGATTCTGTGGTCCACACCAGGCTCTGGTGGCTTTCTGCAAGCAGGTTTATTACAAAGTAATGTTCCAGTGACAATTTCAGCTCTACCGAAATTAATTACATTGACATGGATGCACAAGAGAATGTCTGCATGGAGTGTCACCTCTTCAAGGTCAACGCTGTGAAGTGGTGGAACAAAACGGTTTTGCAGCTGCTCACAAACAAACAAACAGGACTTAAAAGCTTCATGATTACGAGGATTCTGCTACTTGCCTTAAATAGTGTTTTTCAAAGGTTTCTGCAGTGCTTACTGGGGTTTATTGTAGTATATTGCATTGCCCTTTAAATGCATGTTGGCAGTATATCATAGCACTTAAATAGATAATTGCAGTGCCTCAAATGGTACCATAATGCACCACCTACTCCAAACATCAGCAAACATAAATTACAGTACATTCAGTAACTCTCAGAGCGATATCCCACGCGTTGCCCTTCATTAGTGTGTTTAGAAATGTTAGCTAACCGTACGTAGTCATTCCCAGATTTTCTAGTGTTCATCAAACCTCTACGGGTTTTGCATCAATAAAATAAAATACAATAAAAACAATTTGACATATTTCACAAAAAATAAAATACATTAAAAACAAATACACAAGGCCATTAACATTCCATTCTCACATAATATTAAACCATATTGCCTCTGAACAGAATATTTTACATCTTCGCAACAATTTAAATAACACTCAACACATTTGCAGTCTTTTAAATTAGATTTCCTCCAGTGTCCGTTACATGTTGGGGGTGCAACTAGCTCCTGGGTTGTTTGTTTTCAAGGCCACTGACTATCGCTTGGATCCCTTGGCCAGTTTGCTCGTGGGAGTGGTTCGTCTCTGAGGAGTGGGGATCTTGGAGGGTTTCCCTCCATGCTGACGTGACGCGGAGCGTGGCGTCGCCCGTGTTGAGTCACCGACTGTCTCGGACACGTCTGAGCACACAGACTGGATGTCTGAGATGTCAAAGTCAGAGGCGTCACTTCCTCTGCGACTGCTCCCTCTACTTCCAGCTTTACTTCCAGGTCGGCTGGAATTTTTTCTTGGCTCTAGAAAAATAAAAGCACAAGTACAGTTGTGTCCATTTTGAGATGAATTAATCACAGTTTTGTCTTGACTTTAGGGAAGTAGAGAGGGACAGCTGAAGTTTCTAGTCTTTTATTCAATACAATTTAGCAATTTCTGCTATACGTTTGGTGACCTCAGGGTGACATCTCAGATGCCTTAACTTTCACATATAAAAAGGGTTTGGTCTTTATCAGTAGAGACATTGGTTTCACACACTTTTAAAGAGTCTGAGGTCTCCTCTACTCACCACCTATTGTCTGTGTTCGGGCTTTCAGTACAGCAGCGCTGATCAGGGTTCCCTCCTCACCAGACTGAAAGCCTTTTCCTGACAAGTACCCAGGAAGACGTAATTTGCTGCCTTGAACCGGTGTACTCTGCAGGACAAAAAACTTAAACATTATTATACTTGTACTGAATGAACTGCACAGTATAATGACCATCTGATCAGCTAAAGCACACAGCAAGTTATACCAAGCACGAGATATGTGTTTTTGTTGAGTTAATTTAACATTTGAAGTAATGTATTCTTTGAAGCAGCTCTGGTTTTTGTCTTTGAAGCAGTTAGTATCTGAATTATAAGTTAAACCTGTTGTTAGAAAGACATGAAATAATCAGACATGCGTTCATTACATATACAGTCAAGTTATTTAGTTGCATTAAAAGGAGACAGACAGGCAGGAATGAAATATTCAGCCCGTTAGTAATCAGAGAAGTTAGCGTTTATAGACCCAACTGAAGTCAAGAACACATTTCTATTTGTTGTAGAAAAAATAGAAATCAGCTAAATTAGAAATACATATCTCTTACAAATACAGCTTTAATAAAGTACAACTCTATTTGTGATACACATCTCTGTTTATATAATCATGCAGCAGATTTCAGTTGGGTCATAAATCTGAAGCGTCCCACATCATGTGCTCTATACGACCATACTATATATGACTATACCTCTGAGGATGAACCTTGGCTCCCAAAGGAGTCTGATGATTTAAGAGGAGTGGAGGGTTTGCTGTTTGTAAGCCAGGGCTTATCATAATTGCGGGTAATGTGTTGGGGAGTCTGGGGAACAATGGCAAATCAAAAAACTCAGACATGGATTCACAAATCAAAAACTACAAGAAATTCTAGATGGAAGAAAAACAAAAAAAATGAACAAGAGAATAATCAAATAATGTGAAATAAATAAATGAAGGCAGGGAAATGAGAGGAAAATCATGTTGGAGGAGTGATCAATCAACAGTGAGACGGATGCCTCCAGGACTGGATATCACGGCGGAGGGGAGCCTCTCACCTTGGGGGTACTGGTCGCTGCTGGGTTTGACGGGACCGCACAGCTCTGGCTGGAGGTGGATCTGTTGGGAGACGCTCCTCTGGATGACGGCCGGGATCTGCGGCCCCGGTAGCGGAAGCTCGCCATCACCTGAGTGGTTCCTTCTGGGAGGATGAACTTCTCACGCAGCTCCATGTTGGTCCTGCCTTTAGCTGAGAGATGACACTTTAAATTAGACATATTACATAAATACAACTGGGATTTTTTTTTTTTTTTTTATAAAAAATTCTGCGATGATGATGATGATGATGATGATGATGATGATGATGTGAACACTTTATTTTCCACACTAGCACCCTACTTTCCTAATAATTTCCAAACTATGTAGCTTTATACCAACCACGGGGGAAGAATCATAGAAATAACTCAATTTACACCCAAATAATTATTAAATCATGATTAGATAGAATTTCTCTATATATGTTCAATTTTGGCTGTAAATTTAATTTTGCCAGTCATAAACTGTGTTGCCTTCACAGTCGTTTGTTTTGAATTAGATGGAAATCTCATATTCATCTACAATATAAACTTAATATGATTTAAAACCGAGTATGCATATGAATTATGTGTACACAGAAAAGCCAAGATTTTTGAATGTCATATTTAATTTTAGGTTTTTTTCTCTTAAAATAACACTGGATAATATAACTTGAGTAGATAAGATAATCATGATTTATGTTACAGCCATTTACATGAAAATGTAAAATCTATTCTTGGGAAATTATTAGGGAAATATATAAAATAAAGTGTTGCCATGATGTGGATGTAATGAAGCAGAATATACAAAATGAATACAAATACTAACGATGAAAACACAAGAGTCATGCTGTTCCACATCTCATCCACACTGCTCCAACAGTAGTGGAATAAACTTTGTGTTTCTCAACCACCAATACTTCTTTGTTTAGCTGGACTACTAAACAAAGAGTGCAGAAACTAAAACAAATCATAGTGTCTCCAAACACTCCCACACCAAAACGGCCCAAATGAGAAGAACGTTAAAATCACGATGTAAACTCACAGAATAAACCAAACAGACCTCGCACCAGTGGTGTTAAAAACAAACTGGCTTACATGCAGATTCAATCATGAAGCCAAACCGTTAAAACAAAATGAACAGTTTTGTTGTGTGTGTTATATAGACAGACATCTCCATCCTTTTCCCCAATGCTGATGTTAGTTCAGTGGTATATTTACAGGTTATATATAGGTTCGGCTCAGCTTCTCTTGAGCCTCTCGGTGCTTTTTGTTTGTTTGATTGTCAAGTTTATCCTGAAAACTGCAAAAGAAGCAGCTCACTCGCTCCATGCTGAGAGACAAAAGAGCTCAGTTTGTGCCTTCACAGAAAGTAACAGCAGTGATGTGACCCACACAAAACAACTGCATGCATGAAAAACCAGCTGGAGCTGGTTGTCTGTTGATGGTGAGTGGAACCTGATGAGAATGCCATTCACGGTGAGCGCGCACACACAGCGACGGTCCACCAACACACACCGGCACCAACACAAACAGCACACGCTCGGATGTGCAGGCACACATACCACAGGTGGGTTCATGGAGCAAGGTGAGAAAGTTTGAGATTTGCCAACCTATAGGAGACTGAGTAATTGAAGAGTTTGATTCCGAGCGCAACATTTTGCTCCCGTGGTGATGAACTAGAAGAAATAATATCAGGTTGAGCAGGAGGAACGTAAAGCAGGAAACACAGAGACTCATCATTGATACAGTAGATAGACAGAACTGGGCGTGGGCACAGAGAGGATGGTTTCATACATCTGTGGGTGGTTGTCAGTAATTATACCTCCACATCTAACTTAAAGCTATAAATAACGGTTCATGCTCTCATATTTCCTGCCTCTCAAATTGGAAAAATACCCTAAGAAAATGTATACATTTCCTAAGTGTAAACTTAGGAATAATTAATTATTAATAAATTAATAATTTTACTTATTTTACTCCTTTTTCCCCTTTAATTTAGTTCTAGATGTTTGCCTTGAAAAAATACTTTAAAAATAAAGTAAATAACCACCAACATGATTGCACATAATGTTGTATATAAGTACCAGAAAAGCAGAGTGGTTTCTTTCACTTATATTCAAACTTAAAATTTGTCTTTCTCTATGTCAGTTTCTCTAGATTTAGTAGGGAAAACCTAATAATATAAGATATAATTAAAAGATGTAGCAGTTTCCATATAAATGAATAAGCTGTCTTTGATCATAAAGGCACAGTGTCAGACAGATCACACCCATAAATATCATAATCATAAACAGCTCAGCAATGTTTACCTTCCTAAAGAGATTAATAAAAGATTATTTGTGCCATTCTAGACAGAATGAGACGTGTGCAGTGTTCAGTCTTAATTCTGTTGTCCCTGCATTTTCACTTACTGCGGTGAACTGTTGAACTCACCTCGACAGGGGTCGTTCTTCACCAGGAACTCATCCAGAGCCATCCAGCCTCCTCCCACCCGCACCATCACAGTGCTGCGTAAAATCCGAACAAGACGGAGCTGCTGAGAGTCTCCAAACTACAGCGGGGGAGGAAAACAGAGAGGCTGTGTGAAAACACTGAGCCGTGCGTGAACGCTCGCTCACTGCAGGTTAGAAGCTGTGTAACACTGGAAACCAGACTGGTTTGGAGAATTATGCTTTTACCAATTTTTCTTTGATTTATTTAATAGGAATCAGACAAATTAAACATTAAAATTTCTGCGCAATGATCAATCAATAATTAAAGATGCTTTATGTCCACTTCAGCACTGATTTCCTTTCCATGTTGCACAGATTTAAACAATATGTTTAAAACACAAAACATAAATTTTTAGTTTTCATTCTCAAAGACACAAATTACAAAACGGTCAATCCAACTGGTTTTCTTCTACAAGTGTGTGCTTGTGTGTGTATTTCTTCTAAAATGAATTTAAAGCTTAACAGAAAGTAAAAGTCAACACATGTTAATTAGTGTAAAAATATTTTTTTCTTTTAACCCAAACATGATCTATTACTAAAACTAACTTATTGGTTTTACTTCAGTTCAAAGTGTTGATCACATTATCACGTTAAGTTAAAAAGTATAAGCTTATATTGGTTTATAGCAGATATAATATATTGGTGGTATCTGTGACCAAGTATTTAATCATGTAATTTTTGTAAGGTTTGGTGGACTTAACTGGTTTCTCTAAACAGTGGTGTCAGTCCTCTATCTAAAGTTTTGTTCAGTCTTTACATTTATATGTGTTACAGTTTATAGCAAATTGAATGATTATTGTACTGAGAAGCTGCACACTCAGCTTTATACACTTTTAATTTTATCTTTAATCTCTGACTTTACTCCGACAGTGTCTGGCTTCAATTAGCTGCCCTTACTGCAGGTCAAGCCTGTAAAAAAAAAACATTAACTGAAGGCACATTATTCCACCACCAGGAGGCAGTACTGTGTAATAATCTGCCTTCATCACATCAGCCACACAGAAAACACAGGAAGCACTGAGCATGTCATGGATGCAGATGGTTCAGGCTTTGTGAGGTGAAGAGAAGTCAGCCAGTTGGATGTGACCATGAACATTAGCACGGAGACATAATTCACACAGGACGATCACAGCCGCATGCTTTCTGTCCAAAAAACGATTCCACATCATGATCAAGCGGACAAACAGCAATCTCCTGCAATCCAGCACTTTGTTGCACTTTCTACAGCTACGACTCAGGATGCATTGACACTGATGCAGATCCGATGCAGATAGCTCCAATGACACACCGAGAACAACATGAGGAATGGTTCAGATCATTTCTGTCTAATCCACAACAGTGTGACACGCAGACATGACCAAACAATGATGACCCTCCGCTAAAGTGCCAACTATCTCATGATGTCTCTCCAACTGGTAAAAGAATCTTGCACTTATATGATTATTAAAATGATTTAATGCCACTGGTGATTTAAGTGATCAAATACATTAAATGTGATGATGATCTGGAGGAAAAAAAGTCACAAGAAACATCTTAAGAATAACTATTTACCAGAATACAGCTTTCCAAAACTGCAACGTGTAGGTGGGGGGTAAGATTTTGATTTTCCCTGTTTGCTATTGTCTCATCGCCGATTAAGGAGTCATGTAAGCAGTGAACCAGACCAAACTGTCAAAAGAATTATTTAAATTCACATCAATACAAACTAGTTCATAAACCAACACTACCCCTCTTACTAGAACCTCCCATCCATATTATTATATTATTCATCTTAATCCAAACAAGCTGCAGGAAGCATGTGGCATATGAACACATGTCAGTAATGAATTTTAAAACTGCAACATGCAATTTGACATATTAAAGGCATAGTTCGGATATTTTGAAGTGGGGTGTGAGGGACTTATCCATAGTCAGCGTATTATATTATTATACAGTAGATGGAGGTTAACAGGGTCCCAGTTTGGAGAAGCAGGCAGAAAACAGCCAGCTAAGCAATGTACTGCTGTGGATGAGGGCAGCTGAAAAATTTTAATTTTACCACCTCAAAATTTTTTTAGGTCAGTTAAAGTGAGTGCTATTGTCTTTTTTTTTTTTTTTTTTTTTTACAATATTTTCAACACTTTACCTTGCCTTAGGATAGCACTGTTTAGGAAGCTGAAGCCACCAGACTCCATTGACAAAAACAGTAACTTTACCTCACACAACAATGGAGTTTCTGCTCTTTTACTGCCTTGTTGAATTGTGTGAGTCTGTGTTTTAAAGAGTTAGTTTGGACTCCCCAGACTCACACAAGACAAAGACAAAGTCATTGACAAGACCAGTTATAGACGACTTCCAACTATAGAACAACTCTTAAGTTCTGTAAGGTAAAAATAGTGTTTTTGTCAATGGAGTCTGGTGGCTTGATGGGAGCACAGAATAGCTTCTGTTCTCCCTGTGTACCCCAAACAGAACAGTCTGATAGCAAGGTGAAGAGGTGAAAATGTTATAAATATAGCATACACTTGAACTAATATTGATTTTTTTTAAGTGGGCAAGAAACTGTGGGCATGCTGACTGCCACCTACTGTCTGTAAAACAGTGACTACGGTTAAGTACCTCATAAACCCTACTTCAATATATCCCAACTATTCCTTTAACTCAGTAGGTACAATGAAAAGCAAATTATTCATTGATATCATCCAGGTTGCCCAACTATGGAAATACATAAACAGTGTCAGTTAACCAAAAGTATGTCAGCCAATGTTGAGGTAAATCATTCCCATGACACTGAAGCGCCAAAGGCAAGCACACAGAAAGCATTATTTCAAAACTGCCCAGCAGATGAATTTATGCCCATGGACTAATAAAAAATATGGGCTGAAATGGTATTGGCTTGTAATATTGTATTTTCTGAAACTCAAAAGCAGATATTTAAATATTAACTAAAGTTATTTTTACCAACAAAACAAAGACTTAACACCATCAACATAATAAAAAAAAAAAGCTATAAACACGTTATGTGTCTCTCATAAGTCAACTTAAATTGAAATCACATCTTAGGCCAATGTTCCTTATGGATTAAATCAGAAGGCCAGAGATCTTTATTTCTACTTCTGAGTTTCAGTCTGTAAACAGCAGCCAGGACTCTGGGCAGAGTGTTAATTGGAGAGCAAACATGGTAAATGAAAAAGGACGTAAGGCTTGATAAGTCACAGAACAGAAGGACAAAACAGAGGAGGACATCCATATGTACCTGGTTTCCAAGGTAGAACTGGTGATGTGAGGAACAATAAAAATACAGATAGATTAGAGATTTTACCACAGATTAATGGCACTCTTTAAATGCTTACCTTCCTGTGGAATTGAGCCACAAATTCTTAAAACATTTTATAATCTTGACATTGCTTATGACATTTTAAACACTTAAAAATCAGCTTACCCGGTATTTATTGGCACCAATTTGCTCCACTTGGAATCGTTTTGTACATTTGCATTTTGCTACTTGTCGTGTAACCTACAAACAGAGAAGGTTTTTATTGAAATAAAATTCCCAAAAAAACGCCTTGAGCTTTGAATTTAGGGATTCTTGGCATGAGACTTCAACTCACCTCATCCTCAATTTTGTCAGCATCTGTTAGCGGTTTGTAGGCGTCTTTGTTGGGATGAAGAGCTGCCACAAACTCATAGTAATCAATGTATCCGTCCCCGTCTCTGTCAAATATGTCCGCCACGGCACTCATCTCCAGACGACTGGTGGGGAATTCTGGTGAAGAAAAAAAGCGGGACCAAATGAGCTTCCTGCTGGCTGGGGAACCTGCTGTTCAGGTGTGAGTTAGTGTGTTGGGCACTTACTGGAGGAGAGGATGCCTTCTATGAACTCCTGACGGGTCACCTTGCCATCTTGATCTTTGTCAATGCGGCGGAAGAAGTCCATGACGCGAGATTTTTTGTGGTTCATCCAGCGCATGTAGCGCTTCCGCCACACATCAAAGTCAAAGTTGGCAAATTCCTTCAACTGCATAGAAACGATGAAGAAACATGAGTCACAGGAAATATCAAAATGATGACTCAGTTTCTTAAATCAATGTGTTTTTATATCGAAATATAAGAAACCTTCAAAAAAAATACTTGGTTTATGATCCCAATTGAAATTTTTGAGAAAGGGTGTGCAGGTCCGTGTAAACCCTGAGCACCAACTTACCTCCTCCAGTCTATCCATGGCATCATTGAGTTTCCTCCTTCTGTCCAAAGCCAGCAGCCACACGTGCTGCCACTTAGTGACCAGCAGGTTAACCCGCGGGTTCTTGGTCTCAATGGGAGGCTGCGTTGCTGACGCATACATCGTCTGTGTGGGAGATCGTTTTCCTGTAAGTGAAAGACAAAAAACCTTCACAGTGAATGTGCTCTCACCAGGCGGAATAGATGAGCAGTGACATCATTCCAGGTGCTAAAATGGACGAGATGAGGATGTCGCGTCACCCTGTGGTGACTAAACACTGGACCAGATGGCTCAGGTCACACACTATCAGGGGTAATTGCGGGATACATACTTCCAGTTCTTCCTTTGTCTAGCACTGGGATCTGAGACTGGACTGGGGGCTCCACAGCAGCCTTCCTTTTGTGTGTCTTAGTGATTTTGTCAACATCTGGTTGCTTCCTGGTCATTTCCTCCATGAATGCCTGCAGGAACAAGCAACGAGTATGCTTCCAGTCCAGCTCATGTTCAGTCAACTGGGAAAAAAAACATGTTTTTCTGCAGTTTTAATCTACCTGATGTTCTGCTATGAGGGCTTTGACCTCCTCGATCTCCTGTGGCAGCTGCTCTTTGTCCTTATCGTTGAGGTTGGTCTCCGCCCACTGCAGCCAGGTCAGCAGATTCTCCAGCAGCTCCTGAGTGGCTAACAGCTCAGTGAGGGCCGCCGCCAGCCGCTGCTGGTGCTGCCTCGCCCACGCCTGCACCTGTAGCATCAACATTACACACATTACTCACACTGATCAGAGACACTGAACTCCTGACGTGTGATGATGCACACATACTGCAGGCCACAACAAAAAGTGAATTTAGTGGAAAAACAAAAAAGCAGGAGGAGGTCTACTGTAGCTTGAAGCATCCAAATTGTGTAATTGTACTCTGTCATACCTATGGGTATGAAAAGCATGTACGCAGCTGTGAACTGACCTCTTCAAGCCGGGCTTTAATGATGGTGTTCCAGTGTTTGATGGTAGTGATGGAGTCTGGATGGCAGATGGTCAGAATGGCCTCTCCCATACTGGTTGCTTTATTTAGAGCCACTCGCTTCTCCTCCAGTTTCTTCATGAACTCCTTAAAAATAGCAAATGGGAACGAGATAATATTTACGACAGGATACTTTTCTGCAGACATTAAAATGAAGCATTGCTCATGATGTCAAAATTGGATCAAGGCAGAGCTATTTCAGTAAGAAGGAATCACAGCTGAGAAAAAAAAACACTGCATATTTTGCATGAAAGATGACGGGGCTTCTACTTGCAGACATGCTGCAATTATGAAATCAAAGTCTTAACTGTTTAATAAAGCTCATTCATCAAAACAGCCAAAGCTGTCCAAATATGAAATTTATATACAAAAGACAAAACTATCAGAGTTCACATATTTATTTAGCTAATATCACAATATTAAGATTCAGCTTTTTCACATTTAAGAGCTAT
>JAOWBC010000318.1:12908673-12944423 GCA_028566105.1 Hypoplectrus providencianus
AATTATATGCATATTTGCACTGCTTGCCTTGTGCTGTTCGATAAGGGCCTGGAGAGCCTCCTCATCATCGGGCAGGCTGCCGTGGAACCGCAAACTCTGCTCGGCCTCAGCCAGCCACTCCAGCAGGATATGAACCGTGGAGTGAAACTCCTCTGCCTGCAGCCAGAGAACACGGATCAGTCAGGCTCACAGAGTCACTTTCGACCTATCTAACACCAGCAGGGGCTCCACGGTACCTGACACAGGGCCTGCTCCAGCCGGGCCTGCTTGGACACTGACAGGTTGCACACCGTCTCCCAGCGAGTGCTCAGCTCCTGCATCTGGACTTTGACCCAGGACGAGTCATCGTGACTGCTCTCGATCAGCTCCCTGGCGGAACGTTTCAGGGCCTGGACGCTGACCGTCCTCTTTCCCAGCTCCTTCTGGAAAACCTGCAGCGACCACGGACAAGGCCAAACAACATGAACCAAAATACAACATGCTTACTGGTTTAGGATGTGGGTAATTGAAGTGTGTTCTGCCACTTATCATTTAAATTAAGAAGTACAGAGGGAAGTTCTACTTGGGGATTGCAACATGCTGCTAACCATTTCACAGCTGTGAGTGCAACAAGGAACAGACTTGTGTTGCAGATGCAGTGCAGATATTATTATTAATAACACTGGGAATGTTTGCTGGACAGAAAACTTCAAAGAACAGGGACTCCCCATGGAAGGGGACTACAGTGCTAGCTCTTTTGTTGTCTGAATTTAAAGTCCAACCCTGGTGAGGTTAAAGTGTCCTTTGTTGTCTATTGTGAGGACAGTCACGGATGAAAGGACAGGGTGGTGTTAATAAAGCAGTGAAAACCTTCAGGCTTTTGAAGTTGAGTTTCGATGCTGCCACTAAAGACTTTTGTGGCCAGTGTTTAACTAGCAGATCAACAAAAGCTTTGAGTCATGCTGTCATGTGGTCTGCCGTTGTTTCCCACCTTGTGGTTGTCTATCAGGTTGAGAACCAGGTCTATGTCTCCGTGCACGGGCTGGTCCTCAGCCAGCTGAGGTTCCACTCTGTACAGCCAGTCAATGAGAGCCTGGAGAGCGTCTGTAAACTGGCCGGAGAACAGCAGTGCCTCCTCCAGCTTGTTTTGTCTGCGGGACAGAACAAATCCTTCTCAGTGAATAGATTCTGCACACACTCCGACTAATACCGGATGATGTTGAATTTAGCGACAAACGTTAAGATATATCCTTACCTTTCTACTGATTTGCCACAAACAGTGTCCCATTTGTCCCTCAGTTCACTCAGCATGTCGTCCAGCTTTTGATTGTCATCCTGAAGGGAGGTCTTGTCTTTCAGGGCGCGCCCTGTTCGGATGGTGGTGTCGTACACTGAGTGTTTGCTGCCCACGGCTTTCTGGAACTCCTGAGCACGAAAAACAGTGCCATTAAAAAACTCCATCGTTCAAACAGTCAGTGATGAAAAAATGATTTGTATCCCTTTGTCAACTCTGTGAAATTACTCCATTAAAAGCAGAATGGGCCTAAGAAGATAGTTATATATAAATGAAAATATGATTATTTGTATTGATGCATTTATGCAAGCAGCATTTTAATTATGTAAAGAGATGGCTCCTTTTGTACTAGTTAATATACTGTTATCAGGTTTTATTTCATATAAAACTCATCATTTAATTTTATGTGGTTTTTGTATTAAATCTCAACCTGAAAAGTAACTAAAGCTGTCGGCTGAATAAAGTGGAGTTAAAAGTACAATATTTGCCTCAAAATGTAGAGAAGTAGAAGTATAAAGTTACATAAATGAAAATACATAAAATAAAGTACATATACCTTGAGTAAATGTTCTTCAGTACTGTAAAACTGCAACCATACAGAATTTTACTGTATTTATAAAATCAGAATTTAGTGGATTCTTCTCTTCTCTAGAGTTTTAAATGAACTGAGGTCGCAGTGAACCCTTTGATTCCTGCTAACCTCCTAATCCATGTGTGTTTAGTGATAGAGGAGACAGTGTTCTTTGAGGGAAACAAAAAAGGGGTCAAAACTCAAGAGCCACTGCTCCACAGAGATTAAAAGTATCCAAAAGCAAGGTCACTTCTAATACATTTGGTCCATCCGAGGATTATGATAGGATTAACACAATATCCCACATTACACTGCAGGGACAACAAGAAGGGACTGTATATAACAGGCAAACGCCGACTAATGCATCCTGTAGATACTGTACTGCCCATAAAGAGCCTCCACAGTTGGAATCATCTGCTTCCAACACTCATATATTACACATTAAGCTGTCTCATAATTCTCACTTGTAAAAAGACAGTTTGGATGCAGACGTTGTTTTTGTTAAATGAATGAAACTGTGCTGTCCAAGGTGCCGTGTTGTTTTAACTTGTATTCTCTTCAGAGTAAAGCATGATAAGACGACGCTCACCTTGTGCTGGGCCAGCTGCGTCTTGATTTTGTCTGGATCGTTGGCAATTTCCACCTCAGAGTCCAGAGTTTTCTCAGACTCATCCAGCCACTCCATCAGTTTGTTCCAACTTTCATGGAACTAATGAAGAGTAAAAGAACAAACAAAGCTTATTGAAAAAGGTATGATTTCACTTGATTTATGGTCGGGACCTGCTAAATGTTCAGATGATTAGCTCTTCAGGCACAGAGAACAGAAAATGGCCCAAGCTAATGAAAATGCTGTAATAAGCTAGAGATTTAATATGAAACAGGCTTGATATAGAGTTTCCAGAGCTTTCCAATGATAATTAAAGTCCTAAAACAGTGAAAGTGGCCTGTTTCAAACCCTGCGTTAATATGCACAGTGCTGTACCTGTTTGGCCCTCTTCCTGGCGTCATCCAGCAGGCGACCTCGCTCGACGGACCGCTGCACCAGCTTCTCCCAGCGGCCCTGCACGCTGAGCAGCAGGTTCTTGATCAGGACCACGTCCTGTTTCTGGCTGAAGTATTTCAAATGGGTTCCTGTCTTGTCCAGTTCAATGATGTGTTCCCTGTGGGCGTTCACCTCTGTCACAAACATCTGCACGGCACGGAGAGGAGAAAGGTTTAGGTCAGGTGGTGTGAGAACAAAAAGTGCTTTGAGTGATGTGCTAATGAGCCTCTGAATGATAAAGCAGATGGAGTCTTTAAATCTGTGCTGGCTCATACAAAGCTGCTACAGGCCCTTCAGGCAACTAGTAAAAAATCAATTAAAAGAGAGTGGCTGAATCCAGGACCACCTACATCGGAAAATTGGTATGGAATAATTTTCGTGGAAAAAATAACCTATTCTTTGAGCTCCCAAAAACATAAATTCAACCAATTTGTGATAATTGGATGAACTTAATAACCCCAATGTGAGCAGACAAATGCTTGTATACATAGTTAATTAGTAAGTCATTGGAATTATGTATATGCACAATAAAATACCCCCCCCAAAAATAAAAAATAAAAAAAATAAAAAATACAATAATAATAATAATACAATATACTGTTGTTTATTTAATAGTAAAGTTTAATCATTTTAAAATGACAATGTTTTTTTCCTTTTAAATCTTGACCTGTAAAGTAATCAATGTTTGCAGCTAAATGTAAATACATTGACAATTGATAAGAAAAATTTATTAGAAAAGATACCCAGTAAAATACTAAATACTTAAGTACAATACTAGAGTAAATGTACTTTAGTTCTGCAAACACACAGAATATTACTGTACTGACCTATGGTGGATTCTTTTCCTGTCTAGTCTTTAAAATAAACACTAGACAAGAAAAGGATTCAATGTTGGCTTGTTAGCAAAGCCCAATGGTGACGCATACATTTGTTTATATGACATTGACAGATTACACGTGACTACATTTCACATCATTATTAGGATGTGATTTCTCTTCAGCGACTGTGTGGCTGTGCAGACATTACCTTATGCTCATCGATCTGAAACATGATGGTGTCCAGTATGAGGGAGGCGGGGGAGACCATGTTCAGCGTCTGCTCCGCCTGGGTCAGCCAGTTGATGAAGTCCTGCAGGGAGTTGTGGAAATCTGTAGCGAGCGTCAAGGCTTCTTCTAGCTTCACCTGTAGACAAAACACACCATCAGGCACAGTTGTAGAAATAATCTCACCTTTTTTTACACTGTTACAAGTATAACATGCTGCTGAAAACAAACCGCCTGGTTGCCACAACACTAGATTAAGAGGAAGGAAAAAATAACAATTACAGTTCAGTTGCGCCGACCATGACCCCTGTTTCACCAGAGGAAGTTACCATCTCTGGAGAGGCTGGTGGTGGAGCAGAAAAGGAATGATGAGCTTTTAATTGAATGAGACATCGTTCACAGTGACTGCATTGCTGGAAAACATCCATTTGTTGCTACAGTCAGCCGAGCTCGCTGGCACAGGCTCATCAAATGACCATACATGCTCAGTTAATGAGACCTGATGAGAGTTATGGATAATAATGTGTTTCTCTCCTATGATCAAAGGTTTGTAGTGCAACCTGTTTGCTCCACGGTTTCCTCAAGCTCTGTCAGATGTAGTCATAAACCCATACGTTGCTTCCCAGTGTACATTTGTAATGTATAAGGGTGGATATTGTTACATTTTTCATACAGTTGAACAGTCGATATTTGCTTTCTCAGCATTATTACTAATTAAGCTAAATGTTTTTTTAACCAACTGATACTTTGAATGATATTTCAACAGTTTCTTTACTAATTTGACTTTAACAAAACTATTTAAACTGTTCATCAGTTAAAACTGACAATGACTGCTTGATAATGTACACAAACAATATCAGTATTTTCCAGTCAAGTGTGTTATCATTACATTATGAAATATAAATACTTTTCTTTTTGTAATTTTCAACAGTTTCACCTGTCCTGCTTTATTGTATATATGTATCTAAATGTCTATATTTCTTCTTGTTTAAATTAATATTTTTATATTCATTGTGGATTATTTCCATTTTGCTATACATTTTTTAGAGAGAGCTGGAACATAATTTCGTTGTGCTGGTGTACACTGTATGTCTAACAATGACAATAATAAAGAACCTTGAACCTTAATAAAGAACCTTGAACCTTGAACCTTTTCGTTGCTGTAGCAATGAAAATGTACCTGTTGTAGGACTGATTAAGGAGTATCTTTCCTATTTTATATCATCTTCTCTGGATTTTTTTTATATATATGTTATAATTTAACCATTACTTTTAACAAAAGACCAGGCATTAATCAATTAATGCCTCTTTTTTAGACAACTTTAAATCATTTATGCTTCTTCTACTCTGCATAATTTAACATTACAACCATCATCAATTTCTTTTGATTAATAACTAAATAAAAATCAATCATTCTCTTCCCCCCCCCCATTTTTTTATAACATTTATTCCTTAGTTTTAGCTTTCTTATTCTTTTACTTTTGTGCTTGACCTTATGTAAATCTGTGGGCATATTGTTTTCATCAAATCCTAATTTCTTCTTTTTCTTCTTCAAATTAGTTGAGCCACTCTAAAACCTTTCCGAGAACCCCTGGGCGACTGCAGAGTTTATTCAGATGATAAAATAAAATACCTGTATAACTTGAATAAACTCTCTCCTGCTTGGAAAATGTGTCTGACCCTCTGCGCCGGAGAAGCGTCACATTGCTGAGAGAGTTTGGCCGGCAGCTGCAACTCTGTGCGGCTCTAAGATTTATCTAGACTTTGAATTCCTGGGAACAGGACCAAAGTAAATAGGAAGCAAAAGCAAAATGTTACGGCGAACTCTAAAGCAGCCAGAATGAGGAGCGCCATATCTGGAGCGAGAGTGGTAAGGGAGAGGAGATTTATCTATTAGTCATATTAAATATTGATGTTTATTTATTGTAGCAACAAAAGTGAGGAAATGTTGCAAAGGAATAGGACATAAATAAGATGTTTTTAAAGAACAACAGGGTGATTGATAAATCTTTATTTTGGCTCGATATTAGCTCAGCTCTGTGATTTATTTCATGCACTTGACAACTGTTCACTGTGGCGGCACACTGGATGAGACACAGTTGTTCCACACTGACTCACACAGTGACTCTCCTGCTGTGATCTACAGCTAACCACATCCTGCGTGCCCATGCCAGCACGCCGTCCTCACACCGTTCATTATCGACACCGGGCAGGATTAGAGGCTTACAAACAGAGAGTCATGGCTAAAGTGTAAGTCATCCTGTAAGTCCTCCCCACAGCCCTCTTCTCCGTACCTTTCTCTCAGCGACCTTCCCCTGCACAGCTTCCCATTTGTCCTTGAGGTTGGCGAGGTCCTGCTCTGTGTTGCTGTCTGGACCCTCAGGTGTCATGGCGAGCAGCTGGTGACCCTTGTTCTGCAGCTCCTGATAAAGCTCCTCCTTGGCCTCGAAGGCAGAACACAACTCCTGCAGGACGAAGACACAAAGACACGATGCTTTCGTCAAACAGACTAAATTACAGCTCTGCTATAGCGACGTGACAGGCTTCTGTCTGAAGTGTGTGTGATTAATTTGTCAGTCGATTTATTTTTATGTTGCTCCAAATCTGCTCCAAAAAAGGTGAAAGAATGAGATCCTCTGAGGCATGTTCCCACAAGTAATCCCTCTGTTTTTGGTTGCACAAAAAGCCATTTCTTCAGGGAGAGTTTGTTTTGAAAGTGTCTTTGGTTTCCCCATTAGAGAAGAAGGAAAACAAAGACGGGAAACATTCCCAAATTCATTATAGTCAGACACGGCTAAATCGATTTGAAACACTTTAAAGGCTTTCTGTCATCTTCTGCAGGGGGATGCAAGTAGTGTATTTTGCAGTGTCATTTAATTTTCACACTTCAGATAAAACACAGAAAAGACATCATCGACTCCTTACAAGCCTGCCATCTGTATGCGGCCTTTCATATTGTTAAACACATACCAGATGGGCGTTAAGCTGCTCCCGGGCCGTGTCTGGTAAGCCTCCCACAGCCTTTGATGCCAACAGCTGACGCTCTGTGTCTTTCAACCATTGCTGCATATCTTCTATCTCACCATGGAAACCTTGGGCCTGCAACACAATACAACCTGAGTCAGGACAAAAGGTGTCACACACACGCATTGTTTGCAACCTATGGCTCAGAGAGGAGGATGTCTGAGTTATTAATTCCTTGGATCCATTTCGTTGGCTATGAAGCAGTATAAATTAAAGAGCAATACAATAAGCCCTTTGATCAAAAATCATAAAATCATAAAATATTTTATATTATATTATATCTTATTTTATTACACTAGCTGTTTAAACTGATGTAGCAAATAAATCCCTCTGTTTACATTTTTGGCACTCTCATCTTAAAAAACCTTCTAAACCTGGAACTGATTATGTGTTCTTGAAGAAATGTTTCGGAATAATAAAAATATACATTCACGACATATTTCTCTATCTCATATCCGCCCTCATATTAAAGCACCTCACTAAAGGTCAAAGCTATGAATAGAAAAGGAATGAGGAGGGGGGCAGAGAAAGGGATCACTCCTCCAAAAACAATTTATGACCGACATAACTTACTTGCCCCCCTGGGAGAGAAGAATGAAGCTTGTTAAACATGAATAATGACATGCGAGTCGTGGTGAAAGTGATTTTCACACCTGCAGCAGAGCGCTCTCTAGTTGTTGCTTCCTCTGCTCTGTTTTCTCCAGGATGGCTTTCCAGCGCTGGTTGAGGTTCTCCAGTTTGCTCTGCAGACCTGAGGCTTCCTCTCCAGCGCTGGACTCCACCAGGTCATTACCGGCCTTATTGACGGTCTCAACTGTGGCCTTATGAGCCAACACGTCATTCTGGAGAACCTGGAGAGATAAAGAAACAAATGAATACAGGATAAAAAAATCTACTGCCTTCTCATGGTTTAGATGCTTATCTGCTAATCTGTTTGAATACACGTTGGAATAAAACATCTTTGGTCGTACGTGATGCTTGGCGAGCTCTATCTCCACAGCTTTGGGGTCTCCTCCGGCCTTCCTCTGGTCGTTGAGCAGCTCCTCGGTGTGGCTCATCCAGGCCAGCAGCTCGTCCAGTGCGTGCTGGAACTGGCCCAGAGCCAGGAGGCCTCCCTCCAGTTTGTGCTGGATTAATAACAGATTAAACCATTAGATATTGCAGCGTGTGGAAGCACTTGACATGCACATAATTCAATATATTCCAGATCCTGTTTGAGCCATTGTTGAGTTTATTTTATAGTTCATGACAAGCTGTGGAGGTAAATTACAAACATAGTTCACATAGAGTTATTATATATTGCATTAAAAGCAGTGCTGGAAATAGTATCCAGATATCTAACTTAAGCAAAAGAACTAATACCATGCTGTGAAATTAGTCCACTAAAAGAAAAGTGCTGTATTCAAAACCTATTTAAGCATCAAAATGTACTTAAACTATCAAAAGTTAAAGCATATATGATACAGAATGTCCTCAGACTGTATATTTTCTAAATATATTATTGGATTATTGTTATTGATGCATTTATTTCAGCAGCGTTTTTCTTACTTCAAGCTAAGTTTGACTGCTCAATAGGCTGTAAAAAATAAAAACAAAAAAGTGATTTTAAATATATTTTGTTTTTCAGTTATCCATATCTGAGAAGTAGCTAAAGCTGTCTGCTACTTACGTGATTATAAAACTACCATATTTGCCTCAAAATGTAGAGGAGTAGAAGTATGACAAGTATTTTTGGTGTACTTTTAAAGTAAGTCAAATTTTTACTTGAGTATCGGACTTAAATGAATGTGCTTGGTTAAATTCCACCACTTATTAAAAAGGGACATTCTCAGGGTCATACTTGTATTCTGGTTTAGTAGTAAAACATGTTTTCTTACTTGTATTTAAAAAAAAAAAACCCACCATATTTTGGCTAATACTCTTTGCCACATTATTCCTTTCTAACAGCATATTGCCACATTGACAAGTGAGTTTGAAGCTTTCCCCCCTCTAACCTGCCGGCTGATGATCTTCTCGTCCAGGTTGTCCCAGAGCATCTTGAGCTCGGACATCGGCTCCTGGATGGCGAGGCGGTCGGCCTCCTCCGTCACCTTCTTGAGCAGGAGGCTCGCCTGGTGGTTGAGGCGCTCCATCTCAATCTGCAGCTGGTACGCCTCTCCTTTGAACTCCTGATACACAGAGCGCACCCAATCAGTCAACACAAGCACAAAGCCCTGTGGACAATACATCTGGCCCTACTGACTGCTGTGCTTTTCAGCTCTAGATTTGTCTTATTGGACATCAAAGACAATGTGTTGACTTTATGAAACTACATTCGGAGCTTTTTTGTACCTGTGGCAGGGAAACATGCACTGTACATGAATACAAATTGTATAATAAAGAACCGCTGTAACAGTAAAGGTAAAGAAGTATTAGGACAGAGCAGAAGGGAACTAGTAGAATATTCTGCTGTTGGACATTTAAACACAAATGCAACACTTTACCTTGAGCTCTACAATCTGCTGCTTGACAGTTTCCAGGTCCGTGCCTACGGGTGTCATTGAATCCAGTTTGCTCTCCAGAATATCCACCCAGTCAAACATACCCTGCGTAAAACGTGGGAAACCATTGTTATTGGGAGAAAACCAGGCTCAGTGCACAGGGAGTCAGGTTTCCCATCGAGTGTCATGTTATGCTCTCAGCCTTACAGTCGCTCTGTGGTGAATCTATATGGTCGACAAAACAAAAACAATCCTGAACTTAAATACTGTCAACCTTAAAGTTATTAAAACTAAAAGAAGAGGACTTTACCAACATGAAACAATCTTGGAAGAACTTCATGAACAGAATTAGAGTTCGAGCCTAAAATAGCGCAGCACTGTGGTTCATGTTTATTGTTTCAAAATGAATAGGTCTCTCATAAAATGTTGTATCACTTCAATAAAAAGAGCACTGTGGTCCATGGGTCCAAATGAGGGTCTTAACTGTTCACTGTTTTTAACTTCATGAACTAGTCATGAGATTCTAATAATAGTTAAGACATATTTTTATCTTTTCATTCCATAATTCTCAGATTAAGATAATATAATTAAGTCATTATAATGTGAATAAGTTTTATGATAAGTGAGTGAAAAACTCTTAGAATAATTTAAAGGACCTTTTTTTGGACATAGAAAGAAACGGGCTTCCCTTCCTGTCTTGGTTATATCTCAGAAGCTTTGAAATCATCGTCTTACGCATAATTTAGAGAAGCATTACAGAAACAAACTCAAATACAAAGACGCAGTGATTAAAGTACCTGCAGGCCATCCTGAAACTGCACTGCAGCCTGCATGGCTTCTTCCAGCCTCTCTACTCTCTCCTTCCAGGTCTTATTGAGATTTTCCCATGCTGAGTTCACCTGGAAAAACAACACACGAGAGAGCATCACCACAAGCCCAGTGGAAAACAGCACTCCAAACTATCAGCAAGAAGAGAAGATGAAGATGGTTCTGAATGCCATCTGATACCTCATCAACACTTTTCTTTATCACAGGTTTGTCAGGTTCCCCGCAGGCAGTCATGAGCTCGGCACCCTGGTTTCGAACCACATCCAGCTCCTCCTGCAGCCCATCGATCTCCTCTTTAAATCCCTGCAGAAACCGCAACAAACAGAGAAAAGCTCCTTAGGTCTCATTCACCCACTGTGTGATTCAATAACGTCATATTGGGGATGTGTGTACCTCGACAAACTCCTGCTGCTGTTTGACGACCGAAGGGTCGACCCCGGGCTCCTCCAGCTCCCTCAGCAGGTCCTGGCTGTCTTTGATGGTGACGATGAGAGCGCAGTGGTCGCACCAGAACTTCTCTGCCAGGTCCATCACATCCAGCAGTTTCGCCTCGCGCTCCTCTACTAAGGCCTGGATGTCGGTCCAGAGGAACACCATCTGGTCCAGTTTGTCTTGAACAACTAGGGTAAACGGTAAATCAGTTAATAAGATAAAGCAGAGAATCCAAACAGATATCAGCATGTATTCATCAGCTGTGTGGGCCATACAACATATTAGCACTCTTTAAGCTCTTTGCTCTCTGTCGTCTGCTTTGACTTTGCTTTGTATCTAAAAAAAGAATGGCATTCTCATTAAAGCCACACCTGGAGGAAAGCTTTTGAGACCAGTGAACTAAGACGTCTGATCCAAAACTCAAACTAAGAACTTAAGCCAGGGATTTCAGAATGATTGCACATGTTTTGATAGGGAGAGAATTAAAGGTTTGGCTTGTAATTCTTCTCCTACTGTTGACCTTTTATTAAGATATTTGTCTTTCTGACTCTAATAATCATCCCAAAGCTGTGCTATGGTGTAGTCCCTCAAAAAAATAATATCATATAATTTATACCATACCTTTGGCAGACATGTCCTTATCTGCTCCTTCAGATCGTGCGATCATCTCCTCGCCTCGCTGCTTCAGTGTCTCATAAGAGGGCTGCAGTTTTTCCAGATCCACAGAGACGGCTTTATTTTCAGTAATCTGCTCCTTGATCTTGTCCACCTCCACTGAGATCGACGGAGGCTGCCGCAGGCGTTCGGCGATCCGTTCCAGGGATTCCAGCATCGGGTCGATTTTATCATGGAACTGATGGAGAATGAGAGGAGGAAACCTCAGTTTGTATTCATACTTTATATAGTAATATCACTAAAAGAAGCTGGAGCAATGTTTGGGTCTCATGCTACAAAAGCCACCTTATTTATAACAAGAAGTTAAAATGGGAAACTTGTGGATTTTTCAATTAAAAAATCATTAGGCATCAGCGTGGGTTCTGGACAGGTATGATGGACATTTAACTTTTTTGCGACATTTTATAAACTCAACAATTTGTTAATAAATTCATACAAAAAAGAATATGTAAATGACAATATTCAAATGTCAAAAGAATAATTGTTGTAGCCATTATGCAAAAGAAACAAAAGTTGTGGAGTGATCAGGGTTACAGCTGAAAATAATGCCAGCTACCTACTGACAGTATGTAATATTTTGATTTTTTATTTTAAACATATTAAAAATAATAATTATCATAAAATGTTATCTAAGCATGATTGCCAGCATTAAAAAATTACTTTAAAATGCTATGATAGATGAGTAGGGCACACGCAACCACTTCCAATAAGTGGCCTTTTCTTTAAGCTGCATTATGAAATAATAATATATGAACAGCTGCTCCTCACCTGGGTGGACCTGGAGATAGCCTCATCCAGAGTAGCAGCTCTCTGCTTGACGTCAGCCTTGAGTTTGGTGTAAAGTTGATCCGTCGCGGTGTACTTCTCTCTGATCGGCACCCCCTCCACTGGGCTGAGTTCCAGCAGCTGCGGCCCCGTCTTATTCATCTTGTCGATGTGGGGCTTGTGTTCGGCAATCAGCTCACGCATTTGCTGAAGAGGAAATGACATATTAAGTTTTTAATTGCTTAAACACACAGTATGTAATTGACTGCTTGCAGGGGTCTCTCAATCAACCTAGAAAAAGGATGTAAATGATGTTGTACAGTTGCATGGGATGATGGGAGTTTTGTCTTCATTATTAAATTCAGTGTCGTACTCAGCATCTTCTTACCCTAAGCTCTTCCTGCTGCTGCCTGAGTGTTTCGTACTCGATGGAGGGCGGCGGCAGCTGGCTGAAGGCGCTCAGGGTTTCCTGGAGCCATGGCCACATCTCCTCAAACGTCTCCCAGAACTGACCAGCCAGAGACTGAGCTCGCTCCAGCTGCAGACACCGCTCAGAGTTCAGCTGACTGACGGCGCCGTATTTCTCTAGGAGAGTCTGTGTCCGTGCCTGATTGAAACCCAAGAACATCCTTCCACTCAGATGCATTTCCCTGATAATGGCCATTTTAAAAATGGGAAACAAATTATTTTTACCTTCAGGATTTCTTTCTCCTCTGGGTTTTTGCTGTTCATTATGGCCTTTCCTGTTTTCACAATATCATCCACAGCATCTTTGTGCCTCATGATGTCCATGGAGAAGATCTGGAAAACCGGTAGAGTGAGTTTAATGGGACCGTACAAAACAAGCCGCTGTGTTTACTGTACTTTGTTTAAATGGAGGCCTGTGTCTATCCATACACACACTAATGTATGATGATAGGCTAACCTTCTGTGCTTGGAGCTGGGCTGTGGTTTGGTCCTGCTCCAGCCTGATCTCACCCATCGACAGCAACTTCCTCTCAGCTTCAGTCAGCCAGGAGAGCTCAGTGTCTGCAGCCTGTTCGAACTGGAAACAGAGAAAAATTATTGACATCTTTTATGGCTGGAAACCTTGTAACTTCTAATTAAATGCGGAAATTAAAGCAGAAGAGGAACAATTAAATGTAGAAAAACACAGCTGCTTATCGGATACTCCCAGTTTACCTGCTGTGACTTGAGTATGTCAGCGTTGATCTGGTCGACCTGCTGGGTGACAGTGTCGCAGACGGCTCTGTACCGCTCATTATCCTCAGTCACCAGCTTGTCCAGACCCTCACGAGTGTGCCACGGGATTAGATCCAGGAGAGAGCTGCTCAACTCATTCAGCTTGTCTATCGCTGGTTTTAAGTCTTTGCTTTCCTTCAGCAAGGCCTGTATGAGATTACATGACATAGAGAAAACATAAGCATGAAGAATGTACAGATGTGCAGCTCACTGAGCATTACACATACTTTAATTTCAAGATTACATGTGTTATTCATTTCTTTCTCAAACTTGTATTGTAGAAACTTTTACCTTCTGTCTGCTTTGTGCATGAATGAGCTGCTCGCCCACTGGCTCCTGATCAGCAAAAGCGCTGACCTCAGCCTCTACTTTGTCGAGCCAGGAGCTCAGGTCCTCATGAGTATTCTGCAGCTTGGTTGAAAGGCTCGAAACCCGTTCCAAAGTCTTCAAAACGCTGTCACTCATGGAGTTGATCTCAGCATACTTTGTTTTTATTCCGTCCAGTTTGCCTTGGATAACAACCACCTCATCACCTATAAATAGAAAGAAAATTATTATATACGAATTCAAGGAGGGTTGTGTTTCTGCTGCAGTGCAGGGAAGCACAGCTTTCTGCACGCTGCAAAGAAGCAAACTAGGAGCAACAGTCAGTGAAGTTTTAAAGACAAAATGGTGTTTGAGGCCTCACATTTCATTCGTTTGAATGTGATAAACCTAATAAATATAGCATTATTTGTAGCCTTTTTGACTTTTGAAGGATGGATGAGAAGATTCAAACCACACTTTAAAAGCACATATCTGACTAGTTGTTTAGTTGTATTGTATCTTTTAATAAACTAGTAAATGGAAAACTTTCAGATTGATGTTGTCATTTTCAAATCTGACACCCCCCCCCCCCCCCCCTTCACAACAAGCCTTATGATGTGTAATACAGAGACAGAATTGTGTGCTGAGATTCAGCTTTATTAGCTGTGAAGGGGACGTAATAAAGTCAGACATGCCTGTTGTTTGCTTCAGAAGCTCCATCCCATTAGAGATGGCTTGGTCAACATTCTTCTTCCTCAGCTCAATATCACTTTGTAGTGCCTAAAATCAAGGCAAAGCTTAGAAAGTTAGTGGGAGAGACAGAAAACTTTCCAGCGTAAACAATGCATGGTACACACACACCACTGAAATCAACTAGAACATGATTGATGCAACTTAAATGAAAGGACAACATAATGCATGGCCTGAGGAGGAGTGTGTACCCGTTGTTCTGCCAGCTGCTTTTCAAGAACATCTACTTTGTAGTCCTCCGCGGACACTTCGCTCAGCCTTGTGTGCACCTCGCTCAGCCAGTTCATTAGGGCCACTTCATCTTCGCCGAACAGCTGGGCGTTAGCCAGAGCCTGCTGCAGCATCTCCGCCTTCCTCCTGCACCGTTCCTGCAGCTCTATGTAACTGGCCTGGGCGGCGTCCAGTTTGGACTGAACAAACTCCTTTTCATCTGCTGAGCTCACAGTTTTGAGCATCTGACCCAGACTGACGGCCTGTAACAGGTCTTTACTGTGATTCATTATCTCCTCCTCTAAGGCCTGACCACAGGGGATGGGAAACAAACCAAGGAAATGTGACACAAACAGAAAACACACACATAAAACAAAATATGAAACTGAAATTTAATGAAAAACGGAATGGGAAATAATGAAGAGCAAATACTTGAAGTAACGAGCAAAATAAATGAAACTGAATTCAGCTGGACAGCATAAAACAGATGGTAATGATGTCAGACAATGGATATTACCTTATGCTGAGAGATCTGATCTTCCAGCTTAGACGTCTCGGTGCCGATGGGTTCAGAGTTGGCTAAGTGTTTCTCTGTAGTGGCGAGCCATTCACTCAGGGGCTCCAGGGTCTCGTGGAACTGCTGAGTGACCACTAAGATGCTCTCTAGTTGCTTTTGCCTGACACATTTATACAGATAGGAACAGATTAGGAGCAAAGCCACACTGGACGGAGTGGTGGGCAAGTTTATATAAACCAGTCTTATAAAAAATAATTAATAAAGGAAAATGTCACGAACATAAAAATAATGTTTTACACAATTTTTCTGATCTAAGAGAAGGGCCTGGAGGTTTTAATCTCTCAGCCCATCAGATATCAGTCTGATGATCCTTTATCCTCTGGGGGAATAATTTTTGGGTTTCTGTTGTCAACAGCAGTTG
This sequence comes from Hypoplectrus providencianus, assembly GCA_028566105.1. NCBI lineage: Eukaryota > Metazoa > Chordata > Actinopteri > Perciformes > Serranidae > Hypoplectrus > Hypoplectrus providencianus. The sequence continues at coordinate 12,924,253 of JAOWBC010000318.1, forward strand.
TCAAGATAACAGATATCCGGGCCAAGACTTCCCCCCTAGCTTGCCAGTTATTTTGCGCAATTAGCATCTTCATCAACACTTTGTAGAGATGCTTCACATCCATTTCAGCACACAACGTGGAAGCGTATATTATTTTTTTCTTAAAATAGCTAATAAACAGCTAAATTGATTGAATTTTGATTGGATGTTTACAGTAGCCAGGTAGCTTAGCTTAGCATGAAAACTGAAACAGGCAACAACAAGCTGTCCAAAAAAAAATCTCACCAATTAGTATGTTTTATCTTATGCTCATGCTTTGCCCAGAGCTAGGAGAGCTGTTTCCACTATTTCCAGGCTTTGTTCTTAACCAGCGGTCAGCTACCTCCATATTTACCATATAAACATTACAGAAGGATTGATGTTATCATCTATTTTTTGGCAAGAAAGCAAAAAAGTGAATTTCCTAAACACGTTGGAGTATTCCTTTAGGCTTCTATTGAAAAGGTCAATTTAGCAGTTATTTGTAAGGTTTGATTTTTTAAAGATCCAAATCCAGGCAAATTCAATAAGGATAAAAATCACTACTATTTGATATGTAGGAAAACCTGTCATTCGTAACATCACCTCTGAAGAACACTTTATCTACAACAACGTTTTACATTACAGTGGTTTTATACAGACCTGTTCTCAGCCTTCTTGAGCAGACTGTCCCACCTCTGCCCCAGGCATTCGATCTCTTTTGCAACCTTCTCCTTATCCACAGACTCTGCTAGTTCTGCAACCTTCTCCCCCTCCTTTTTTATCAGCTCCACTGTCGGCTTTCTGTCATCCAGCAGTCTCTGTAAGAGCTGTCAAAGGCAAACAAAGGAGGAGAGTTATTGGGCGCCTTTAAAATGCTCTGACCACAAGCGTTGCTTGGTGTTGAAAAACAGTAAATCTAACAGGCACAAATTAAGTGCCCATAAAAGTGGAAGCTTTGTGTACCACACTCATCTTGAACAATGGATGTCAATTAAATAAGACGAATGGCAAAGAAATGATGTTTGTGGATTTTTCTAGGGTTGAAGTGGAAGGATTAAAAAAGAACTGTGTTGGCACCATGTGACACCGGCTTACTTTCTGCTCCTGTATCTGTGCCTTGACCACTTTGAACTCTGCAGATGGAGGTTTTTGATTGGCCATGAGCTCCTCTGTGTCAGTCAACCAGCTGAGCAGGGACTCCAGAGCATCCTGGAACCTCCCACAATGCAACAGGGCTTCGTGCAGCTGGGCTGATCGCTCAGCAATCTGCAGACCACATGGAAAATAGAGATGTCAACCTGTTTAAAAGCCAACTGAAAACTGCACCCAGGATAATACTTTAACAAATAGTAAGAACGGATGACTCATTATATGATAATATCTCCTTATAGTTTCACTAATGGCCACTATTAAAAGATCAACCAGTCTGACTGGTTGAATAAAACAAATAACCTTTTTATTGAGGGTATTCCACTTTGTGTTGACTTCCTCCAGGTCGTCCTCCAGTTTCTTGGTGCTGGTGCCTTTGGCAGCGTTTTGGATCAGGCCCTGGCCGAGGGAGCTGATGTCTTGAAGCTGTGTCTGCAATGGATCAATGTCCTCTTTCTGGAAAGCCTAAAGACAAATGGAACAAATCAGTCTATTATTGTATAAGTGCTCAAATTACAATGTCATCAGTCTTATTTGTAGGTTCATTAAACCAACTGGATCGTTGCTCCAATTGTAAAAACCAGAGATTTCATGATGCATGAGTTTTATTGGATTTTTCTCGGAACTAAACCAAATGAGGTATCTGATTCATTCTGAAATATTCCCCAGTTTACAGTGAAATGTCTGTTATGACTCTCATAAAAATACTCTTGTGTTACTGAGCTTGACACAAATCCATTATCTGAAACATACCACACTAAAAATAAAAACAATGTAATGATTTTGTAACATTCTCTTGTTAGGGTTCAACACTACAGATGCAGAGAAACATGCTTAAATAAGGACATGTGTCCTGGGTACTAAAATCTGATGTATACTGGCTCTGTGCACCAGTTCTCCCAGAAATTGGCAGAGCAACCCTTAACACGCTGTAATCTAATAACTGATGGAAATGTGATATAGGACTACAACGCTCAGAACTGGTTTGTTTCATGCCTGTGCTTGCTCTTGTTCATTTTTAAACCCAGTAAAAAAATCAGATGATTTTGATTTTTTTTTTTTTTTACAAATAAAAAGGCAGAAATGATGCCATATAGTTCTCCTAAACCCAGAGACTGCCACGACATCACCTTAGGTTTGGTGTTTAAAATCCAGCTGACATAAACAAGTCTCTAACCAGTCAGCAGCTTCCAGAAAAGCAGAGTTAACAATTAAAGCACAGCTGTGCACAATCACACAAACAGACTTCAAGGCCGAATTTGTGAGTAAACTTATTGCACTCAACATGTCATCGGATATAAGAGAAAAAATGAGAGCACCATGGAAAAACTCATCGAAAGAGGCGTATGATCTTGTGAAACATGCTGAAACTTTGAGGCTATTTTTGGGCACCTGTGGGGAGAAACAACCCATCTCAGGACATGCAGCGATGGCAGTCAGTAAGGCCTCTATCTCCTGCTCTCCTACGTGCTGGAATGTCTGTAAACTTTTAGGCAGACAGGCCTCCACTGATTGCAGAAACTCCTCCAGCTCCTCCATGCTGTACTTGGACGCCCCTTGTTGCACAGCACATGGTTTAGTTTGCTGGCAGCTCTCTACGGGAAGAGTCACAGAGTTTCCGTACGTCTCAGGCTGTGTCACCACCACACTGACCAGCTCGCAGTCGTCCTGACATGACGCGTCCTCTAATAGCTCAGCAGTGGACAGCTCGTCATAGTCTGTTAAAGTCCTAGAACGCCATCCAGAGCTTTCGTTTTGAGTCCTGGAGGCGGACCCTGACGATAACCTCCCTGTGGAGTATTTGTACTCTCCGTTGCTGAGGGTATCCTTTTCATTTAGATCCACCACACCGGATTCTGTCTGTCGCAGCTCCTGGACCAAGCTGCTGCTGTGGTAAAGAGACCGATTGTCCCTCGCAGGTGTGAAAGGGAACTCCTCCTGCCCTGAGCTGAGCGATCTCCCAGTTCTCAGGTCCCCTGACATGTGCATTGCCTCTGAAGACGAGAGGCTCCTCGTACCAGGGCCTGCTCTTCTATGGGATCTGTGTGCATGTCGCTCCCTCTCCACAGTAGGACTATACAGACCCGAGTCCTCTTCAGATGTCAGCGAGCTGGTCATACTCTGCCCTCTCCTGCCGTTGATCAGGCCCGGTCTCTCAGCACTCCCAGAGCACAAAGTCCCGCTGCGGCTCGCATACTCGCCCAAGTTAGTTGGAGCAAAAGTCCTCCATGAGCGTCGGTGATGTGGGTGATCCTTCTTCTCACCTCCCTGCAGACGTGACTTAGGCAGCACAGTGTCAGTCACCCTGATCACGTGCCCGTTGAGCTTGAGCCCATCAAGGACAACACGTTCGTCCAGCATGGCAGGTTTGCGGGTTCGGAGCTCAAAGGAACTGGAAGCAGAGAGAGCTCCGTTTCCACACAGGCTGCTGAGGTCTAACGTGCGGTGAGTGTAAGGTAGTGTGCCTGTGAAGTGACGGGAGGAAAGGCTCCCTTTAGAGCCTGAGTCTATCTGCTCATTGAGCCGAACAGTGTCATAAATGGACCTCTGGGGCACATAGCAGTCATCAATGTTCAGGTCCTCCTCCTCCCCCTTCCCCACACAGGAAGGGTTTTGTCTGAGGCAATCTGGTCTGCTCAGCGGTTTGCCCATACTAAAACAATTGTCACTGCTCACTACAAAGAAAAGATTAAGGATGTAGAGAAATCCTTTGAGGTAGATATTGCTTCAGTGCATGCAAAGTAATTAAAAAAAAAACAAAACAGGAAGATTTTTTACATTAAAAACAGCTTAGTGCAAGATTATCTTTCTTACTTCTCTTTTAAATGAAAAGTTACAAATAAATACTGAACATTTCCACTTATGTTTCAAAATAAGGTGTACAATTGTGCGTGGGGTTTTTCATTTAAAATTATAGACACAATGAAGTTTATCTGGGTTAGAAAATAAAGATTTTAGAAATACAAATATGTCCAAAAATATAAAAACATCCCAGACAAATGCTCGCAGCGTGTAGCAGCTTCATACTCCGTAAAAGGAATGAAAATCCAGTCTTTCAATACAGTCACCTATCCCAAAAATAATCCTCCAGGCTTTTCTCTGTGCATTGCCAAAACTTAATCACTATTCTCCTGGTCCAAAGTGCTTCTTTTCCCCTGAAATCCTCGCAGCATCCATGCGAGGAAACTCTTCAGTGCAAAGTAAAAATATCCACAGGCAAATCCAGCAGGCTCTACCAAAAACTGAGGGCTGTTCTGAGGAGAGCTGGTACTCCTGGATAAACAAAAAAAAGCCTGCCCTTTCTCTCTCATCGCTCCCTCGCAATGACAGACACCCTCCTGGCAGAGGGCTTCATGCCCCGCCCCCGCTCATTATTCAGACAACATCTGCCACAACTCCATTTGTGCTGAGAGCCGCTCCGGCACATGTTGATTGGTGGACACATGACCCTTTTTTTTCCTTCATTCTAATTCCCCCTTATGTCAGCATGGCCCATATGACTTCACTTCTAAGCCATCTTCTGCATCCTGACACGATCACTCACTTTTCTTCTTCTTTTTTTTCTTTCAGTGACTGAGGGAACGGGGAGGGGGAAGCGATATGCACCAGCTTTTTTACTCCACAAAAAAAAAAAAATAGCCCAGCAGGCTGTAGCAGCTCCCACTCTGATGACATCACACTATGCTGAAATAGATACACGTTTTCCCTTTTTTCTCTCTTTGCCCTCTGTTTTCTTCTTATGGACGGTTGCTGTGGACCCTGCAGATATTCTTAATTACTGTGGAATGCTGAGGGAGGCACAGGTCCCAGGTAATTTAACACCAACGGCTCTGCCAAGTGCATGAAGGCGCTTTTTATGTCCAGTGACCGGGTTGGGAGAAGAAAGCAGAATAGGGGAGATAATGAAAGGAATTTATTTTTGTTTCCTGGATTGTCTACACCACAGTAGCTCGGTAAGGAGCTGAACAATCCCAACTTCTTTGTCCGAATCTGCACGCATGAGAGGAGACGGAAAGAGGATGCTGGCAGAGATAAATAAGCAGCTGGTGGGATTTTAAAAAGGAGTGTTCGGCACTTGAAACCTGCATTTATTCTGAAATATTCTTGTGAATATATAAATACAAAACACGCTGCTAGTAATTTTCCTGGCTCATGCAGGTCCCTTTGTTCCCATTGTCCCGTATTTCTTCTATTCTTTGTGAACTTTACAGAAATTGAATACTGGATTTCATTTAAGCACTGCACACAAAAACATAACAGCAACTCAGACTTGAGTCACACGGGCAGTGGAACCTGTGATCTCTGTGTGGATGATACCTGAGCATGACCGAACCAGTAAATAATAGAATCTTTATTCAGATTTCTTTTGAGCTGCTGCTCTTATTAAAATGAAGTTAAGATTTAAGGAGAGCTGACAATAATGCAAATGACCAATTACTTTCATTATTTATTGGTTAACTGTATGATCTAAAAAACCTATTCAAATAGTTGTGTAAAACAAATATAAGTACAACTTTTGAAATCAACAAATCTACACTTTAAGAAGCTAGAAACAACAATTAGAGCGATGAATATAATTGTTGTCAGTTCATCGTGTGAGGTGAGTAGATAATTGTTTTGTTTGTTTGAGTTATTATGTGACTTCGGTGGATCCGACTAACTCTTTAACAGAAGTTCCTAAGCTCCTAGGGCTAGTGCAGATTCACTAAAGTCACTCAATCACACAAATAAACTAACAAGCTGAAGCAGCGGTAGACCAGCAACTCTCAGGTTCTGTGAGGTAAAATTGCTGTTTTTTTCAATGGAGTCTGGTGGCTTTGAGGAAAGCATGGATAAAGACGTCAGTTGTTTAAGTTGTGGAAACTTAAAGAATGCTGTCTGAAGGCAGGGTAAAGGGGTGAAAATATTCCAAATTGATCTGACACTTAAACGTATATTCATTTGTTTTTAGGTGGTTTAAATATGTTCTGCCCCTGTCCTCAGTGATAAATTACTCCGCTTGTGTTCTGGTACTCCTGCTTTCCCAAATCAGGCTGTGCAGACTATCAACTGTCAGTAAAACACTCTATATGGATAATTACCTCACACAACCCCACTTTAAAAAATCCAAACCCACTCAATGTTAAAGGGATGCCTTTTTTTACATTGAGTCTGTTGTTACCCAGAAAACAAAGCAGGCTAACTGTCCAGAAGCCTGAACAAACTTATAAATGGTTTCCATGTCATGTTACAAATGTGCTGTGGGAGTTAAAAGAGTATTGTCTTTAAGTTCAGCTGAGGTCTGCTTTAACACTTAAGATGCAGCTCTGTGTTGGTAACAAAGACTAGAGACCTTTGATGAAGAAAAAACTCAACATAATCGCCTTATAGTAAAACAATGTGTACTCTACGTGCTTTATGGCAACTGTCCCACAGGAGTTTCATGTTTCAGCGTATCATTGCTATGTGGCAATGAGTCAGCAACACTTCATGGTCACAGTGACACTTTTTACCCTCAACTTCAATAAGCCGGTTAGCGGCAGTATGATTCAGATGGTAGAAACTCCTTCCAGAATTTGTAAGAGACACTGATGTAATGTCTGAGAGAGACACCCACGCTAACCCCCAGTGGTGTTGAGTCACGCAGCCTGCCCTTTAAGGTACACATAAAGATATACATACACCAGTGACCCGCAGCCCAGCTCCTGCAAATCTCATGTGAAAAAAAACAAGAGTAAACGCATGAAGTCAGGCATGTCTCTTTCAAAACTTGACCTAAAATGGTAACAGCACATGAAAGAGACAAATCCCACTGCTGTCTTTCTCTGTTTATTTCTCTCTCAGCAGCTGCCAATAAAGCCCTCTTACCTACAGAAACAAGAACCACTGAACATAAAACAGAATATGACACAATCAGCTCACGTTTTCATGCTGCAACTAAATAAAGAAATACTCAGGTTCCAATACTGCTTTTGGCAGTTCTCTCCCGATACTAAGTATTGGTAGGAAAGTACAAAGGGGGTTTCCAGCAGCAGCTGAGGCCACACATGCCCTCTCAACCCAGACTGATGATGGGACAAAGAGGGGGTGAAAACACGCACCATGACAACGCAGCTTAGCAACAATTTGAATTAATCACTTCTTTAATAGTTTCGCTGCAAACTCCAGACAACAAGCTGACACCCCCTACCACCACTGCCCCAGTGTTTATTTTAAATTAATCATATACATTTCATTATTTTTTTACAATAACTGACTTAGTAAAAATGTTTATATATTTTATGTATTTTATTTTTTCTCATTATTTATTACTACAAAGAAAATAGAGTGTATAGAAATCCTTTGAGGTATATGTTGCTTTAGGACACACAAAGTAATCTAAAAAGCTCAATGTTTACATGAGAAACAACTCAGTATAAAATTATCATTTTTATTTTCTTATAAATGAAAAGTTACAAATATCTACTTAACATTTCCATTTATATTAAAAAAAATACAATTATGTGAAGACTGATGTACATTATTGTAAGTAATCTATATAAAAAAAATAAATAAAAATATTTGTAAAACAAATGCCAAATGAAACAAAATAAGAGATTAACAAACAAACAAACAAACAAAGGGTGTCAGGGCTGTGATAATTCCTCCAGACCCCAGTGGTATTTTAATCCATGTACCTCAAATGGAGGTTTGGTTGCAGCCCTGCTGTGTGGGTACAGCACCCCCTCCTTCCCTTGACCTATATCTTCGGACAGATCTGTCGCTTCTCCATACACAGCTGTTTACATCGTTGCATTGTAATACTATCTAATACTATAAAGGAAAAAGTGTTGCCTCATTTCACCCCTAAATATAGGTTAATCCTCTTTTGGTAACCTCCACAGAAATTTAAAGGCTTTTAAAATATTTTGCATCTGTCTGTTTATCTTACTAATGGCTACCTCTGGTGTTATCCCTCACTGAAACCAACAAAGGCCTCCTTATTTTATAGACAATGGAGAGTCATGGAATGGAAAACAGCTCATTAGGATAATTAGGAAGCTGTATGGTATGTTTGTGATGAGGTATGTTTCCAACCCTATTGCATATATGATTAAGTTTGCATTTCTAATCCAATCATTTGGAATACAATACACAATTGTTCCTCAATAAAGGGTTTAAAGATATTTTGATGGTCACGAACTGGTATGAATGTCAAAATGGTTAAATTAAAACTGGCTTCTCTAAGGTTAGAGCCTGAGATAAAGACAGGCTGTGAAGGTTCAGTGGTGAAAGAACAACAATATCAATGTTAAAGATCAGGGTCCAGGCCCAGCTTCATTATTGGGACCTTTGAATCAAGTGACACCCTGCTGGCGACCACCTGTCTGTGACGGTCCATCCCTCCTGCACCATCATTGCATATGGGCCGAAGCTCTTTTGTTAACACCAGATGCCCTAATGAACCAGCAGTCCCCAGAGGATCGCCATGTATATAGCAAGTGTCCTCAGTAAAGAGCCTGCCAGTAATCTATCCCAGTGCAGGGCGTTGTGGATAGACAGCATTTAACATTTTTCAGATAAATGTGTAACCCAGGAGAGAATCTGGTGTGCAGAAGAGATTAATCCATAGTAACAGTAACCATAGCGTTTATCAGTAACTGCCTGTTTGAATATCAAAGGGGACATTAGTCACAGTGGTCACAATATGTGGATTTAAATAAAGAAGATAATAATAGATGCCATTTTGAAAAAAAACTCACTTTTATCTAGGAATTTGTTTCGCTATTAATCCCTACTAACCCAAAATGTATGCAAATGACTTTTAATCTTTGAAATACTGAAAAATACAACTGAAATAATCACTGGACCAAACAACATTTTTCTGAGACTATTTTGATCATATATTAATCAATTTAATGTTATTTTTAAGTAAAACCTCTAAAAAAATCTTTTTTAAAGCTTTTTAAATTTGAACATATAGGAAAATCAATATTTGTGGGTGTTTTAAAAGTGTGTCATAAAAACAATAGACTAGAAAATAAGATACAAAGCTTCAGTCTCTGAACATTGAAACCAGTTATTGTGATAAAGTCACTGGGAAATTATTTACTGGGGTTGTAAATGAAGTGAGCAGTGGGTTTTCTTAAAGACATCTATGCAATCAGAATTATTTTTGCACTTGCGCCCTGCTGGCCACTAGAAGAAAAGCTAAATCAATCAGTTATCATATAACCAACTGAATGTAATAGCAACCCATGTTTAAGCAGACTAAAAAAATAATGTGAAATTGCAGCTAGCTTACCTTAAAGGCCTCCAGCTGTTGGTTGATGACATCTGTCTCCATGCCGACCGCCTCCTGCGACGCCTCCTTGTCCACAGCTCTGCAGAGCTTATCTTCCGCCTTGTGAAGTTTATCGTACAACTCCTCCAATTTGGTCAGAGTGCTCTGCACCTGCACCTCTCTGCCTTTAGCCCTGTCCAGCAGTTTCCCACACTGCTTGCTCAGAGCATCCAGATCTCTCTTCAGGCCCAACAGGTCAGGTGAGGTTTCAGTCTCCAGCATCTTCTTACAGCTGTCCCCAGCATTGGCCGTGTTAGCCATCAGCTCTTGCAGCTTCGCCACAAAGCTCTGAATGCTCTCCTGCTGGTCTTTAAGAGTAGCCAAGTCCAGATCCACAGGAGCCATGTTGTCCAGTTCATCATCCAGGTCTGTGAAGCGAGTGAACATCTCGCGGATGCGGTTTTGGAACTGCCCGATGCCCTGCAGTTTACCCTCCAACACCTGGCACGTCTCGTCTAGTTTCTTGTTTAGGGTGCTGTAGTCTTTTTCCATGCTGTCAGCCTGCAGTAACAGGTCTGTCACTCCATCAGCATCTGGGACATCAACCACAAGTTCCTTGGCCAAGGTCTTCATGTGCTCCACCTGGTTCTGCACTCCTTCTAAACTCTTATGTTGAGCTTTCATGTTGGTCAGGTTCTTGTTGCTGTGTGCCTGCACTCCCTGGGATTCGTAGGAGTCCACCTGCTTCTTAGCCCCCTCAAGCTGGCCCTTTGCCTCTTTATAGGCATCATTAAACTCCTTAACTGTGTGTGCGATCTTCTCCAAGGACTCCCTCTTGCTCTGCAGACTTTCCACTACATTGTCCACTCTTCTGCCAATGCTTGCCTTCTCCTCTTTGATCGCTTCGGTGTCTGTATTGGCCACCTCAAGAATGCTATCTGCAGCCGCGTTGAGCTGTTCCACCATCCCCCTGTGCTTGTCCACATCCTTCTGGAGAGCTTTGACCTGAGATATTGAGCTTTCCACTGCGGCCGGATCAACAGTGAGTTTAACTCGCCCTTCGCTAGCTTCACACTCTTGAATCCAAGAGCTGAGTTTCTCTGCATGCTCCTGATACTTCAGAGATTTCTGCAGCGCACTCTGGAGTTTGTCAGCTTGTTCTGCAGAGTTCTTCTTCACCTCATCCCAGTTGGAAGAGAGTGTAGAAAGCTGCCCTTGCAGTGCCAGCTTTTCAGCACCATCAGTGTTCTGCAGGAGCATCTCCCCTTCCCCTGTGATTGTGTTGTAAGCTTCCTCATGCTCACTGAGAGCTTTCTGGAGTTTGCTATGCTCCTCCAGGGTTTGTTGCAGGACGTCCACTTTGGCAGAAATGGGCTGGGGCTTGGTCTGGTCCTGAAGCTTCTCACCCAGCCAGGACTGGAAGTCCTTGGAGGTCTGATGGAACTGCTGAGAGCTGGCAAATGTTGAGTTGAGCTGCTCGATGCGTTTCGCTGCAACAGAGAAATGTAGTTTTTAATTAGTTAACCCACATTGTTCCATCATCTGGCCAGAGACGATAAAAGATTTTCACATTCCCTATGGGCCTTAAATGATAAATCTCTGATCAACAATACCACCAATAATAATAATTATTTAAGCTTTTAAATATTTATGATATTTAAAAGAAACACTTTATTTTACGTGTCTTCTCATTTTGCCAAAAAATCATGTTTGGCACTAACCAGATCCTTAAAAAAACAAACAAAACAAAAAATCATGTAAACATTATTGCAAATGGAAAGCTGTGAAAGACTTTGCTGAGAGCAACAGTCCCATTACAAAAATCCTGGGAAAATTGAACTAAACTGCAGACACAGACCTGAGAGGAGAGGTCAACATCTACTTACAACAAGAAAAGTTGTAAGTAGATGTAGGGGAAAAAAAACAGTTTTAATATGGATACTATTTGAAGCCCTTTTTTAAGAGATATTTTTTTTATGAAATTAACTGTATTATAACTCTTAATTTTCAAAGCAAAAGACATTCTTAAGTTCTCCACACTTGCTGCCATGGCTGTCCTGTTACGAGGCCACAGTGGGTGAAAGGTAACAGAAGGGAAAAACTGTGGGGTTAGAGAGTCAAAGGGACACCTCAAACATCTAATATAAAGCCTGTTGGAAAGTTGATGTCATAGCATAAACATGTTTTAGTGTGACTCAACAAAAAAAGAATGGCTCTTTCTTTCCAAACATTACAACGGCACATTATTAGGTTAAGCTAAAAGGCCGACCTGCTTTCTCTTCCAGCTGTTTGAAGGGCTTGCTGACACTCTCCAGCTGCCTCGCCAAGTCTGCTTTGAGATAGTCTTCGGTCACCATCGCTGTGAGCTCCGCGTTGATGGCCTCGGCCTCCTTCAGCTTCTTCCTCTCCTCTCTCAGTTGTGCTGAGATGTTCTGCACATCCTCCAGCTGCTTCTTCACAGCGTCGGGCTGAGCGCTCTGGCCCTGATGGTTGGTGAGCTGATTCTCCAGCTGAGTGGCCACCTGACTGACGCTCCTCAGTAACTCCTGAAACTTCCCTGTCTTCACCGAGGCCTGGTCGATGAGGCTGTCTCGCTGGTCCAGCTGTCCGGTGAGGCCTTGCCACTTCTGGGTGACTCCAGCCAGCTGCTCTCTAACCAGCTTGCCACTTGAGGGGTCCTGGTTGTCTGAGGAGCTCAGGATGGCAGAGGCAGCCTCCTCCAGCTTCTCATATTGAGGTTTTCGGCTCTTAAATTCATTCTGGAGGATCTGGAAGGCAAAAATCAGTCAAGTTGAGCAATATTTTAGGAAATCACAGTGCATTTTGGTCCTTAAAGTCTCAGAGAATTCAGTTATTTCCAACAGCTGGCACGATGCTTACCTGAACTTGTTGCTTCTGCATTTTAAGCATGTTCGGGTCAATGGAGAGAGGTCCAAGGACACTCATCATCAGCTCCTTCTCTGAAAGCCACTGACCGAGCTGCACCTCCGTTGTTTGGAAGATGTCCAGGTTCTTGTTGGACTGCTCCAGGTGCTGCTTCCGCTCCTCTACAGAGCCGCTGATATCAGCCCAAGCAGCATCTGAGCAAGAGGGCGGAACAATCACACCGGTTTGCGTTAGTCAGCATACAGCACCATTTTTATCCACTTCCCTACTGGTCTCACAGCAAACCGCTCACTGTGCAGAACTTGGCACTGCAAATGTGTTAATTGCTGTGGCAGAAAGCAGGTACTGAGACACTGAAGACTGGATAAACTCTAGTAATAAAGGCAGCCTATCTCATATGGTTAAAGCTGCTCAGAGTCTAATGCCATTATGAGATACATTTTTTGTCAGCGGGATTCAACAGACCTCTGACAGTTTCAGTGGCATAAATTACCCAGGGCCATCTGGAGACAGCACCTTGGTGCATACCTATTTCTGCCAGCATCTGCTTCCATTTTGCTGCCTCGGGGGAGTTCGGATGAGTCTTTATCAAGTTGAGGAGCGTCTCTCTGAGCTTCTGGAGCTGCTCCTGCTTTTGCTTCATGTCATCCTCGAATACCTGAGAGAATACAGAAAATTATATTTGCTCAATCTTGTGATCTCAATCACAGCAGAACAAGCAAAGTGAAGTGACAACTGTGTGTGACATAATTAACAAGACTTGCTTACCTTCTGCTGTTCGAGCTGTGTTTTCACTGAATCTTTCTCTGTGGCTGTGTTGTTCCAGGATGCTGCTCTTTTTTTCATGTCCTTCAGCCATGTCATCATGTTGTCCGTCTCCTTTTGGGCATCTTTCACGTCCTGCACTGAACTACTAAGCTCTGCTGCTCGACCCTTTAGGGTTTGCCCGAGGCTTGTGTATCCCTCATTGACAAATGACATGTTCTGCTGAATTACCATCAGCTCTGAGGAAATCAAAAACAGCTCCATAAGTTTGTGTACATTTAGTCAGAGAGAAAAAAAGGAGGTTATGATATCAGTGAGGCACTGTTAGCATTATGGTGCAGTATGTTCAGAATCTGAGTGATGAAATCACCACCCGCATCCTGCAGAGGGTATTCATGCATTTTTGGAAATCATCTGCTTTAATCTCATGCAAGAATATGAAGTGATTTGTTGTAAACTTGTGAGATCTTGTGATCACAACCAAATTAGGTACGCTGTCATCTGATGATTTTTGACAGAAGGACTTCAAGTTTTCTGTGACGTTGATGTTCTATTTTCTGTACTATGATGTGTTTGCCAGGGGAACTTGACCAAAAATGGAGCGGATCTTGGAACACCCATTTCTGTATTAAGAGGCTGAAACAATGACAAATCTGTGCAGTTACAAAGGGTTCTGTGAATTCAAATTGGGACAGGCCTAGTGGAAAAAAGGAATGAATACAAAAATATTTTCTGCATGAAGCCCAATAAATACTGCTGCGATCTAATCTTATCGTATGTCCTCCCTGTGTGTGTAAATGAATGTTTGGAAATTTGAATGTTGATGAAAAATAATGAAATAACCAACTCCCTATGGAGTTCGGCTGAGGCTTACTTCCTCTCTTGGGCCATTAAAAAAGCATTAGACTCCCTCTGTCTTAGTGTTCGTGTAACTTTATTACTCATAATCTGAACATGCTGTTTCAGTGATCTTCAAAAGTTGCTATTTGGCATAGAGTCGCCACAGCCACATCAGTGTTTTGAAAACCAACCACAAAACCTCCACAGCACACCACAAATAACGTATTTACACAGCAGCATACACACTTGATTACCTTTATTGGTTAGGTAGGAATGGCTCGCTGGACCACCACCATTAGTAAGAGCTGATGCAAAGACATAAGACAAAGCTTGTGTAAAGAACAGGCAGACTGTCTAGGATTGTTGGCACAAGATGTTTCCATGATCTCTGATGGTTAGTGAGAATAGAGAGCTCAGAAGTGTGCCCAAACACCATGCTTCCCATTCCACTGAGCCATTCAGACAGACGAGGTTAAGTGTAATGATGTTTACCTGACTTGTTCGGGGTCTTTGTCTTGGCCGGGGATGTGAGGGAAGTCATGAGGCTGCATAGTGCTGATCCTTTACTGTTCAGCTCTTGAACAGCAGGGTCTTTGGACGACCACTCATCTAATAATCCCTGAGGAATCAGAAGGTTAAATGGTAAATAATGTTGAAGAATGGCATTCATGATACAAAAAATTAAAAAGGTGATGTTGTAAAGAAACAGAATTCCCAAAAGAAAAGTGGGAAAAAATATATTTTGAGATCTAAATTGTTTTATCTCAATAAAAAAGTTTTTTAAAAGGGTGTTCGCCAAAATTCCTTTTTTAATATCCTGAGTATCTTGTCTGTGGAAAAAGGTCAGTATCACTTTTGATGACATTATTGATAAATAACTCATGTACTCAATTCAGAACATGGGTAGTACAACCCTTCAGCCTTTTGTGGCTCAGAAGAGCTTAACAATGACAAGCACTTAGAAACATGAAGAAACATTACCCTAACCCTAACCCTAAACATTTTTGTAAGGGGAAAAGTAAAACTCAAAAGAGATGCCTTCATTACTGGAACTTAGAAGGATTATCCTGACAAAACCCCTTCATATCTGTTTTAAGTCATAAAATCAGGAGAAAACTGTTCAGATCAGCACTTCCATAGAAAAGTCTTATCAGGGAATGTATAAACAAGGAAAGATGGGTGATATTGCTACAATCTGAATTTTTCATTTCATTTATATTTTTGCTTTTGAAGCTCTAATTCCTAGATTTTTTTTCTATTACACTGTAAACCAAACAGTGTCTCTTCTGGACATCATAGACCTTGACTCCCAGGCTTGTCCTGTGTAAACACATACCATCCGTCTATCATTAGCTGGCAGAGAAAGCAGGTTGGGGAGGTGGGGAGTTGAGGGAGGACAGAGCAATAATCTATGAAAACACAGTTAAATCTATCACTTGCAAAACACATAGACTCCTCTATACTCTGCCAGATACATCAGCGGCTTGTGGTCCAGCACTTGATGTGCAGCTAGACAAAATATATTGTCACTGTCTCCAGCGTAGACTTCTTTTTTATCTCCTGACTCACAGTGACTATCTGCAGGTCTTTCTCCAGACTCTTCACACTGCTGCTCGGCTGAATTGCAGGCACTTTCTCATTGGTCTGCTCCAGCCACTTGGTGAGCGAGCTGGCTGCAGATCTGAACTCTTCCAGCTGGTCCTGACACAATGAAACCTCCTCTTCCCTGCAGTAGACAAGAATCAGAATGTCCTATTAGGCCCTATCATAAAAAAATACCCTGAAACAAAAGGTACCCTTTGAGGAAAATTATTATATTTGTTAAAACATTTTTTACTTCCCCTGTCCCAACGTACTTCTCTTTGACAGTGTCTTTGAAAGTGGTGAAAATGTTTGAGAGATTGTCCATCTTGCTCTGGATCTGGGCTTTGTTTCCATCAGGGCTTATTTCGGACAGCTCCTTGGACAAAGTCTTCAGCTTCTCCAAATCACCGGCATGCTCAGCCATCTCAGCTTTAGTGTTCTGCAGCAAAAATTAAAAACGTCAGTTATTTCTTTTCCTCAATTCTGATAAAAACAAGACACAGCACATATCTTTTTATGGCCATAAGCAGCATCAGGGTCACAGTTACCTGCATCAGCTGGGACAGTTCATTGAAAGTTTTGCCCGGCCCGTCCGTCTCGTGCAGATCCTGTGAACGCTTCATGACAAACTGCTGCACTTTATCTGCGACTTTCTCAAACTCTTCCACCTTTTCTTTGAGCTGCTCCAGCTGGGAAACTTTTTGCTTATGCTTGTCACATGCGTCAGAGAAGCGCTGGGACAGAGCGTCCATCTTAGACTGCAGCAGTGCAGCAGCAGAGGGATCCGCCGTCTCCACAAACTTCTTCACCTTGGCTTTCATGGCTGAGATGCTGCTCTGGCGACTTGCTATGTCCTGCTCCAAGGCCTTAAAGGAACACAGGATGGGAAACTGTTTCAATGGCTAAATAAAGTGAATATGAGAAAAAACAAAGCTACTTCTGTGAGAGTGACATGATAGATTCAGTATGTTGACTGGAATACATACTACTTCTTTGCTGAGGATATCTCCAATGGAAGCAGAGTCCAGGGGAATTTGTTCTTTCTCTTTCACGCTGGCCTCCACTCCCTCCATCCATCCCATCATCTCATCCAAACCATCCTGCACACTCATGGAGCGAGTCAGGGTGATCTGCAGTTTCTCATTCCGATCACTCACAGACTTGGACAGGTTGTCATAGCGCTCCACGATGTCATCTACAGCCCAGGTAAACAGATCATCTTATGTTTAGAATTGAACAATTTCTCCTTGTTTGAGATAAACATTTCAAACCAAAGCAGAATCTTACTTGGCATTTATGAGTTTCTAAAGGCTATAATTATGCCAACAGATAGCATTCGTGTAGACATTGTTAGAGTAAAAGCATTTTTAAGTGGAAGCCAAGAAACCCAAGATTGGATGGAAGGAATACAAATGAAACACTCCAAAAAGTCATTTTTCACAATGACAACTTTTTCCAATTTGTTTGGAATTGGCCAACATTTTCCCTTGCTACAAACAGACGGAGAGCTCAATTAACTATTTAACTGGCAAAAAAACATTTTGTTAACTTCAGTGGGCATCCAAATTGGTGTCCCAATGCCTCTCCGTATAGTAAGAATAAGAATAATATCTCAAATGACCTGGATTTACAACATAAAAATAAAACATTATCATAGAAGACACAGAAGTAAAACTTTTGTAATATCCTCCAATAACACTTAGGGGATGAAATGTTTTTCACAAGTGCCCTCTAAAGGGCTACGAACAGACACACTTACAAGTAACAACTTGCAAAATTAATTCTGATATATGATTTATGGACTTTGCTATGTAACTTATAACACTTCCAAGAATTTTATTCAATGTCTGGCATCTTTCAAGCTGCATATTATAACACAACTACAAGGAATATTTAACTGGCTATGAATAAATATGAATGCCTCTATATGACCTGAATAAGGAAGTGACACCATCAGTAAGAAGAAAGAAATTCTTAACGTCTGTTGCCAAGTCTGATTCCCAGCAAAATCAGATTTAATGACTTACAGCGTGCAGTCTGGACGAGCATATGATCACAATTTAACATGGACAGTTTGACAGTGAAGAGCATGTTATCCAAATGAAGCAGGATTATGCAGACAAAACCCGCTCCCTACTTTCTTTTCACTCACCTACGGTCTCTTGGATGTCATCTGAGTTGCTCAGCAGGTCTCCTTCAGCTGATATCAAAGACTCAGCTGCTTTGCGTAATGTGTCGATAGCAGTCTGATGTCCTGTCATCTGACCCTGAAGAGCCTGAGCATCAATAAGTAAGGAGAAAATATACAGATAAATATATTTCATTCACACTGATACTCTCCTATACAGATTTAGCATTTCATCTGTATGCTGATGATTGAAAAACATCTGGATAACTTCTATGTATATATAAAGTCAGTCAACAGATATGGTTAGACATACCTGTCTGACTTGACTCATGGATTTTTTTTTAGGGATTTGTAACCAAAGCTAAGCACAGTGTTTCTTATTTGGCCCACAGGCGCCTCTTATCTGGGCATATCTATGCTGTAAGTCACTACCTCCCTACAGAGAAATGTTGAAGCTAACTGCTGCCAAATGTTTGACAGATACAGCATCATTCCTTATCCTCCTCCTCTACGTCGGCTACAAATAACCAGAGTTAAACTACTCACATGTGGGTCTGAGTTTGAACGCAGCGCTAAAAATAACTATGTTGTACTTAAGTCAGTGGAAATGCTGTATATGGTAAGACAGGTCTATTGGGCCATGACCTTATAACCCAGCCAATGTTCCAAATATTTGCTTAATAAAGCTATTTTTTTTATTTCTCTATCAGGATTCTTCATAACATCCATAACCAATATCCATTAAAGATCACAGAGTTGATAAACCTTTGTCTTGCCGCACAGATGTTTTCCTCAGGATATATTTAGTTTTATCGTAAGGAAAACTTCTGGCTCAGGCAAGAACAAATCAAGCACCAGCCTTTTTGAACTTCAACTGTAAAAATCTCATTTTCATCAAGAGGATATGCATTTCATGGGAAGAAGATCAAAAGGGCTTTTTCCACATGACTCCTGAGGAATTAGAAAGGCCTCACAGAAAAATGAAAGAAATGTACATAAAGAAAAGCCCACAGCCTGAAATAATTCTGAGCTTTAGACTTGATACTAAAACGTGGACTCAGCACTGCAGCTTTTTCTTGCCTTGGTCTCCTCCAGCTGCTTCTGCAGTGTCTGTGGGTCGGCTGCGATGGCCTCTGATTGCTGCTTCCTCGCCTCCTCCTCTGAGCCGTCGAGCCACTTCAGGAGACCAGCGCTAGAGTCGTCATACTTCTTGTATTTGTCAACCACATCTTTGAGGTTGTTGCCGAGCTGATTGCACTGAAACAAAGGAAATTAAAGTATACTGTTAGATACTGTTAGATACCATAGTTAGTTTACCAAGTTTTGTACATTTTTTTAAAAGAGCAATTTAAGCACTTTCAAGGTGCCTAAACCACAGACTTTTAACCTAATTGCTTTAATCTTAAGTATATGTTTTGTTTGTGATTGAATAATAATGAGTGATTGTGTTGATGAAAACATCAGACTATGTTTAAAGTAGCATTTTTAAGCAAAGTTAAGCATTTTCCAAACCTTCAAAGCTTTGTATGAATATGACAAGATTCAGTTTAACAGAGGACACATGCTCCCACCCAGTGGCAGCAATTAGTCATTGCAACCACTCAAATTTTATCTGATTAACTGCAGGTTTGACTACCTGTGAATGTAGTGTTTTATATCTGCTGGCTGCTGAATCCAATTTATCCTTGACAGCAGAACAGGTTCCTGAAGTATCCACGTCCAGCAGATTGTTCTTAGCCGCTGAATCAGCCAATCCGCAGGCGTTAGCCACATCCAGCACTTTCTGTCCTGACATGGTGATGAAGCGGAGGTCCCCTTTGTGGGAAATCACATCTTCTGAGAAGCTTTTTTGTCTCTGGAGTTTATCGCTGAGGATATTGAGGGAGCCTTCAGGAGCGCCCAGCACCTCTATCTCTCCCTCTGCCTGGTCCAACCAGCCCTCAAACTCCTCACAGTCGCTCTGGAACTTCTTCAGCTCCTCCTGGACACACTGCACCTGCTTCATCTGCTGCTCAGCCTGGGTCAGCGACGTCTCGTAGCGCCCCTTCAGCTCCTGGATGTTCTTCTGCAGCTTCTCCTTTTCCTCAGGAGACAGAACGTTAGCCTGCTTGTCCAGCAGAGCCTGAGCTGACTGGGTGGCCATGATGAGGTCCTGCTGCTGGGACAGGATCTCCTGGTGACGGGCCTGTGGGAACCAAAGAGCCATGATGACACAATACTCATTCATTCACATGTAATTATTACCTCATTTACATTTCTTAAACATTGGAAAATGTAATTGTCCTTACTGGCTTTAAATGTTGGTCACAACATCAAATTGAGGCTTTCAAACCACTTTTCAAAGCATTATTCCACAATGTCATCAATCTTTTATCTGTTATGATGCCAAATGTCATTTTACAGAAAACAAGATGTAGTTAACTATTAATTAATGCTTTCTACATTCATTTAATTTAAAAACATATCCAAAAGCTTAAGTTTTCCTGTATTGTTTTAACTGATTTATATGTTGTTTATTTATGAGTTATCATCATTAATTTTTTTTCTTTAACTTGTGATTTTTTACCTTCACATTTA
>JAOWBC010000318.1:12952168-12981314 GCA_028566105.1 Hypoplectrus providencianus
TCATCTACTATAAAATCCTGATTTAAAGCCTTCTCATCTGCATATGTTTTTCCATCTAAGCTAATTCTTCCATTGGTTGAGGAGACAAAATTACGAGGATCACACATGGGTTGTTTCATTAACTCTTCTATTTCCTCATCTATGTGCAGCGGTATCTCTGACTCTGAGAGATCGCCGACTTCTAGAGACAGAGAAGTTCTATTTCTCTCAGTGTTTTCAGGAACTATTGAATCATCAAGAAATATTCTGACCATTTTACTCAGGTGTTTATCAAGGATCAGGACCCGCTGTCCTGTCTCAGGGTCTATGTAGCTGTTCAACATGAGGTATGAGATGAAAAGCTGCTCTGCCTCTTTGTGAGTAGGGATGTTTTCAACTGTTAAGCAGTCTGCAGCATGATGACATCCATCAACTGTGAGTTTTTTGTACATGAGCCAAGATGAAAACTTATCATAAAGGTGATCAACATCAGGAAATACATCTGGAATTTCTATAGATTTCAAAACCTCTGCAGTATAAGTGTCAACCAAGTTATTCTGAATGGCCAAGTTGATGTCTATCACCTCTGAGTTGTCTGGAATGTAAAAAGCTGCTATTTTTACCCGATTACTGAACAATGAACTCGTAAACTTTTCCGTGGTGCTTTGATGATCATACTGGAATGGGGAGGATGCAGTTTCCCCAGAAGCAGGCAACACGAGTCCCATAAACTGCTGCTGATTTTCAAGCACAATGAGTGTGCTGCTGGATCTCATCAAGTCACACTGAACGGCTGCATCCACCTTCAGCCCATCACTGATAACATCCTGATCACTTAAACCATCTCCGAAAGACCTCAGAGTCTTAATATCCCTCCCTGAAGTCATTGATTTTTTTCTGCTGAGGCACTCTAATAGCAGTCTATTGACCTCCTGCACAGGCTTTAATGCTGAAACATCTTCCGCAGCGCTTGGATTCATCATATCCTGACAGGCCTTTTGCCTCTGAAGAATCTCTACATAGACAGAATGCGGTATTAAACCACCCTGAAAAGCCTTCTCCAGGGTCAGTGTGTCCCCTGTGTAGCACACCTCTAATCCATCATCACCTTCTTTGACCTCTATCATCTTAATGATCGGTTCTTCACACGTGGCCCCTTCCCTCGCTGCTGCGATGTCAGAGAGCGTCACAGAAGAGACGTGTGAACTCTGCATGCCCTCGCTCCCTTCATTTAGCTGTGGCAGGTGGTCCAGAGTGGATTTATAAACGAGATCTTGTTTGAAAGCATCGTCCTGCTCCATACAGGCATGGGAATCAGACTGAGAGAGGTTGGAGGTCACAGGGTGGAGCTCTGGGAAGGTGACCTGAGTAGTCTGATCAAACAGGCCACTCATTGGTCCAGTCCCAAATTCTGCACCAGTGGATTTTAAATCCTAAAGAGAATGAAAATTTGTCCAGTTAGTGCACTGACTTAAGCACCAAATGTGTATTATGTTCTGTGTCAAAGTTGCAGTTAAATGTATAGTTCGGATTTGTTAAAGTAAGGCAGTATGAAGTACTTATTAGTGAATGTATTATCTACAGCACATGGTAGTTTGGGCACACCTTCCATTTGAAGAAGCAAGAGGCAAGAGTACTGACTGACTTACAAAAATGGTAAGTTACCTCACAGAACACGGGGGTCTACCACTGGTCCAATAGACCAGCAACTCTAAAATTACCATTTGGGTTAACAGAGTCTGATGGCTGTGAAGATAGTAAAGCACACTTCAGTTGACTCTGTGTAAACTTAAAAAGGTTGCCCATAAAACCCACTTTAAAAAATCCGAACTATTACATTGAAAGTATTCTAAAGTCAAACAAAATGTATACTCACCACCAGGCATATGTGGGCATGTTAAAACATCATGTGTACAAGTGCAAGACTGCATCAGGGTTGCAACAGGAGAGCGACAGGTAAAACATTTAAAGCTACCATGCATCTGGGAATGCACAATCCAGCATCTTGCAAAAAGAGTGTAGTTAGTCACATCACATATTGCTGGTAAATGGTTATGTGTCATATCTGTTATCCTTCTGACTTCTCAAATCAAGCACATTAATAAAAGTGAAATATCAGACCAAAGCCGGGCGCATGAAGCATGTTTACAGCATACTCAGATTTTTCTCCATTCAACTGTATAAACTAGTTTTTGGTATAAAAGAGAAATGCAAAAGACAACGGCTCACATTGTACTAAGGAGAAGAGGAAACGGTTAGTCATGCAGCTGAACATCAGGTGGCACTGTTTTCTTACACATTATGAGACGCAAATTCAACCCACACAACAAAAGAAAACCTAATGTCAAACCTCTTCTGCAGAGGTGCTCTGGTCTGAACATTGCTGGGAGAGCTCGCTGTAGGCCTGGTTGAGCGCCTTCAGTTGCTCCTGGGCCTTTTCTCTCTCCTCTTCCGTCATCCTGTCAGACAAAAGGCAAAGAATGAGGTCGAGACTGGAAACAGAGGACAAATCCTTCTGTGTGTGGGTCACAGTTGCTTGACTCACTTGTCACTGTGTTTGTTCAGCATCATTTGTGTGGCTCTCAGTGCTTCTGCAATCTGCTCCTTCTTAGTGACCATTTCCTCCACTGACACCTGGAACATAAAACAGTGAAATACTCAGACATTACACATAGTAAAATGACTCTACTTTTTAGTCCTCTTTGAGAAGGGATGGTAACATATGTAATATAATGTATTATATAGGCAATATCATAAAGGCAATATCATTTACCTATATGATTATAGTAAACAGGGGCAGAAAGCTCATAAATAGCCACTTGATGCACCTTTGTATTGTTTTAAAGACTGATTTACATTTTTCAGTTGAATTATTGATGAAAAATAGGTCAATCAACAAAAAGATAGTGTACACATGTGTGTAGTGTAAACTTAGCTGAATTCATTATATATAATCCCTGAACAAAATAAGGCAATCCAATAGCTTTACAAAAAACTTTGCCAAACTTAAAGGTAAAGTTCATCCTGACTGTTTTTTTGACCTAATGGGCTATGTTTTTTTGGTGTGATCAGTGTCAGCCTTCACTCAAATATATTAGGGTTAAATCCATAGTTAGAATCCACCCAAAAATACATGTGAAAATCAACAATCATGTCTCTTTGCAGAAATCATGTTGCTCAAGTTTATTCAGAGAGCTTGTTGTGAACAGTACCAGGTTGATGGAACTATAATAAAAAGGAAACAATCCCTATAGAAACTGCTCATGACAAGGTCTGTGAATTATTTCAAGAAACCAGGTAATCATTTCTGATAGACATTGCTGTTGAGGTTTTTTTTAAAGTGCATTTCAAATCACTTCACAAGTGAAGTGCTAATTAATTTTATTATATTAAAGAGAAGGTACAAATCTCAATAGCCAATATCTCAAACAATCAGCAGGGCACACCAAACAAGGTGTAGTAATAAAAACACTTGTGTAAGAGGAAAAAAATCATAATGGTGATGAAAATGGTGATAATGACCAAAAATGGAGTTCATGCCATACATGGAGGGACAGAATAGTAGAAACACTTAAAATGAAATGAATTGAATTTGTGATTAATTGAAAAAACAAACAAACAAAAAAAACAACTAAAAATGGACGTCCAAAGTTGTCATTATTACAATTCAGATAATTATAGATATTTAGATAGATATGTATGAATAATGTACAAGAATATATTAGATATAAACCTTTTTTTAATAAACCTAATTTATGTGCATTTAATTAATGAGTATGATTTTTTTTTTTTTTTTTTTTTTACTTAAAACTAGGGTTGCAATATTTACAACCATAATATAACCAAATTTTTGGCGACAGTGCTCTAGTCCAGATGGCAGCGTGAATGGACAGTGTAAACACTGTTAGTGGCTGGAATGTGCTTTTAAACAGATTAATTTAAATAATTTATTTAAACTTAAATTACTGTACTTAACTGACTACAGACATGAAAAAAAAACCTTCTACTTAAAAATACAAACAATATCTAATTCAATGCTTTAATGTTGGTAGGTAACTATAGTATCCTTCTGCTTTTCACCACCATTCTATCATATTAACAATGCTATTGTAATAAACCTTCAACATATGGGAAATTTCAATTTTCTTTCAAATTAGACATGAATAATGGCAGCTTTGGACCATAATGCATATGACCTGGAAACACAGGGACAGAAATCTGAAATGGACTGTGATATTTCAATAACCTGTTGGGGGGATTTATTATCACTGAGGTTTTTGATGAAATGTGAGTGCTTGTGCAACTTTGTTGTTACTGAATCAGTTGGACATGATTGACATGGACAAATACAGTGTATCATGAAAATCCAATTATTAAACATCCTATTGTGTACAGGGGGATATGATAAAAGTAATAAACTGCAATTCCTACAATGTGAGATATATGGATTACATGAATCAGAAAGTAAACAGTGTGTTTTTATTAGAAATCATACACTAACAGCAAAACGGCTGCAGTATGGTTTTGATTAGAAAAATACTCTTCACCGTTAGACCAAAGCATTCATGTACAACAAATATGGGGCAGGATATTGAAACAGGACAAACCATAAAACACCAAAAACAACACACACATTATTTACCTGGGGCTTATTAGAAGCGTCTGTGTTGGCATTGCTATCTTTCAGAGCATTCCCATCATTGTTCGAGGTCTGTTTCACATTGGACATCCAGTGCAATAGTTTGCTAACTTTATCACCATGCTCTCTCTTCTCCTCATCAACAGATCTCTACAATTGAAACAGATGGGTTTTTAACAAGATTGTAAACTTATTAACAAAGAAATAAACAAAAACATCAGCGAGGGGGGTATCCTAAAAGGAAGAAGAATTGCCAAAATAGATTAATAATCACACTTAAAACACCAAAGCTCAGGAACTATTGTTAGTTGCTTCAACCGCTGTATTGTAATGTGTAAAAGACAACAACAACAACAAAAAAGACATTTAGTTGTGAAGTCAAGGTAACTCTACCTAAAGACCAAAGGAAATATTACTTGCACTTTAGCATTCATGCTATTGACAATCATATATTCACTTGTATGCCCAAACATAATGAAATGTTGATTTGGCTCCAAAGCCAAGAATTTTTGTGGCCTCCAGTAACCGTAAGCCTGTGTGGCAGTCGTACACACTTCTTTCAAGCGCCTCCCTGAACATGATTCTTCTCTTGGTCTTTGGACAGGTGAGGCTCTTGGTGTGGAATTTTTCATCTTTGAGTGCAGACGCAGTGGCTTTGTCAACAAGGCCGCTCTGAATGACTTCTTCGAGGGAGGCTCTGTCATGAGTGTCTGGGTTTATCAATCCTCCGGTCAGGAGCTGGAATTCAATACAGCGGAAACCAGCATCCTTGGGAAGCAGATTTTCTTGGATGGCCTGGGAGATGGACAAAGTCTTCGAAGTCTTTGGATGAATGATACCGTTAAATGCTTGCTCAAACAGCTGGAGCTGCTGTTTTAATGCCTCATCTAAGAGTCCTCTTTTGAGAGCCTCGGAGAGAGAAACTTTCTCCCCTGAAGAGGGGTCGCAAATGCCTCCAGTGCAGGCCTGAGCCTCCAGCAACCTCAAGGCAGTGATTCTGTCAGTGAAGCCTTGTTGAAAACCCTGAAGAACCGACAGCCTCTTCCTCCGAGTGATGTCCCAGAGACCAGCTATGGGGCTGTTTACATCCTCCACAACCACCATTCTCGAAAATATGATGTCTGCAATCTCACAGATGCTGAGAAGCCCACTGCCAAAGCTTCCAAGCTCTGATATTTCAAGGAACCTCTGACTCAGAGCGGACTCGAGACAAAGCTGTCTGCCGCCCTTGACATCGGTGATGACGTGAAGCGTGGTTCCATTGGCATCAACTATGGACTTTTCCTGCCATTCACTTTCCTGCTGCGACAGAAACAGATAGGTCTTCTTGTCGATGTACTTCCCCTTGAATGCCTCATAAGCTGACATTTCCACGCCATAGTTGCTGCTGATTACAGACACTCTGTGAGAAGTCGTGGGAGAGGTGTTTGTTAAATTTTTCTCACCGAATGGGAAGAGAAACAAACCCCCGTCAATGTCATATAGGCACGTCTTCAGTATATCAGCGTAGTATGCTTTCTGCCCAGTGTCAGGGTTGTGGAAACCTTTGGGGTTACTGACCGGATCGTGCAGACTCTGTAGAATCTCTTTGGTCAAAAGACCCTGATCTACAGCAATGTCAGCCGGTACCCTGACACCAATCTCTGGGTTGATCAGTCCTCCAGTGGCAACCTGGACCTCAAGAATCTTCCTGCCTTTGTACCTATCAATAACTCTGTCCTCCATGGCCTGGAACACCGACAGCTTTTTGCCATTACGAATGTAGCCAGTAACAGCTTTCTCCGCCTCAGTCAGTTTATCTTTCAGGCCTGGCTCAATAATTCCCCTCTCCAGAGCCTCAGCTACTGTGTGTGTTTGCCCTGTGGACAGATCGGTAAGGCTTCCTGTTGCGGCCTGAGCCTCCAGAAACTCAAGAGCGTACGTCTTGGCTAAGAAGCCTTTCTCAGCAGCTTCTAGGAAGGATATCTTTTTCTTACTTGACTCCACATAAACTCCAGCAATAGTAGTTGGTTTGCCGGTGTACTGAGCGACCGATGCTTGCACCTCTTCCATCGTAATGAGACCCATCTCGAACTTCCGCCACACCTCTTCATCCAATAACTTAAACTTGACTAGGTTTTGGATACTTGTGCTGCCTTTGAGTTCTGGGAGCTTTTGGGAGGTTGAATACATTGCATTCAGTTTTCCATCTCCGTCCGATGTGTTTGCAGTTTCACGTATTTCTTTGATATGATACGTTCTTGTCCTAATGCTGCTTTTAGTTTCACTTGGCTTTTGGTCTGTCAGTCCACACAGAGCCATGTATCCGTGTGTTGTCACAGACACGGGGTCATCAGGTTTGATTGGGCTCTTATAGGTCACACTTTGGACGTCTTTTTGGACAAGTGTGGGAGTTTGATAGATAGAGGTAATCAAGGTTTTCTTTGTTGGTGAATCATGAAGGCTTTGGCTGTGAGACACTTCGATTTTATCTTGTTTGACTTGTTTCAGTCCGTCAAGAATTTTGTCTTTCTCCATTGGAGCCATCTGTAGATGTGACATTGGAAGAACTTTTAAGTTACAGTTCACTGTTACAGATAACTCAAATTGATTAATATATATTGTAATAAATAGCAAAAAAACATACTAAATAAACAGTATTACATTTAAATATATTGTAATTCCTATAAATATAATATTGTGTTGCAGTAATGAATCTTACTTCATCCGTACCTCTGAGGACGCTTTCATTCTGAGAATCTCATCCTCCATGCTGTAATTGTCACCTTCATATGAAGGCCCCATCTTCTGCCTCACTGGCTCGTTGTCTTTCACATAGTGACGAGTGGTTTCTATCACTTCCTTTGTGTTTGTCCTTTGGTTTTCAGTCTTCATTCTGGCCCCGAGTGTCAGGAGCTTCTCCTGAAGAGCTTTCACCTCTTTGACGTACGATTCGATTTGATCCCGAAGAGCTTTCGCTTCTTTTTCCTTTATTGTCAGTTTCCACTCGCTGTCTGACAACTTGGCTGACTCCACTGACTGCTCATTGCAAAAGCTTTGCAAGGCGCTTACTTTTGTGTTGAGTCGAAGTCTGTCTTCCTCTAGCTGGGCGATTTGGGATTTTGCCTTTGAGAGGTCTTGTCCCAGCTTTGTTTTTTCCTGCTGCAGTTTGTCTATAGTGATCTGCAGTTGCAGCTGTTGGTCCGATTGCTGCGTTGTTTCCACAATGGTTTGATGCACTGTTTTTACCTGTTTGACGTCTTGTTTGAAGTACTTGTTGAGCATCTCTGCTAATTCAGCGCTATGTGACAGTTTGGACCCACCATCGCTTGAGATTTCAGATTTAAGTAGAATTAATTTTTTCTCTATTTCAGTCTGCACTAGCAACAACTGCTTCTCATAGCCCTCTTTTTGTAGTTCTAACTTACTTTTCAGCTCCTCTAGCATTTTCTTGCACTTCTCCAGTTGCTCTTCCATCTGCTGGGCCCTCTGCTGAAGGACAGAGTTTTCTTTTTGCTTCTGTTCAGCTTCTTTCTGAGCGTGCTGTAGTTTTTCTTTCAGCATTCTGACTTCAGATCCCAGTGAGATGCTTTTTTCAATCGCCTCAGCTTTCTCCCTCTTTATTATCATATTTTCATGCTGTAAATTTGATCTGGATTTGTCAGACGTCGATGAGATTTCTTTGATTGTTACTTTATTTCTCTGAAGCTCAGCCTCCATCTGTAATAATTTGGATTCTTTCAGTTTTCTTTCTCTTGTCTCTTTCAGCAAATCATCTTTAGCTCTTTGGAGAGAGGAGTTAAGCTCTGCGATTTTAACATTTAAGTTTTCTACATTTCTGTCTGTTGCTCTCTTATCACTCTGAAGGGCATACATCTCCTGTTTTAGGTTTTCTGTCATTTTCTCTGAGCTGCTGGCTAAGCCTTTAATATTGTCCTTATGTTTGAAAAGCTCATCTTCTAATGCCTTTGTCTTATTAAGATATTTCTGACTTTCTAGAGATTCTTTTTGCAGTTCTGCATTTCTTTTCTTTAGCATTGTGTTCAGCTCATTGATTTCTGCATCCTGCATGCGGATCTTTTCATTTGCCAAATTCTTCTCAGCTAACACTGACTCCAGCTCTGATTTCAGACCTGCTATTTCTCTCTCATATTTGGCAATTTTTGAATTGAGTGCAATGATTGTCTGCTGTAGTTCAGTCATTCTCTTTACCTCCTCACTGTAATCCTGTATTTTCATCTGAAGCTCATAGGAAGTCTGAGATTTCTTATTTAGTTCCTCCTCAATAATCTTTACCTGGGACTTGGTGCCCTCTGCCTGAGACTTGAATATTTTGATTTGCTGATCCTTGCTGTCAATTTCCACTGTCACCTGATCAAGTTTAGCTTTTACATTCTTCAGATTATTTTCCATCTCTGTGTTGATTTGTTTTAACTCATCTATCCTTTTCTGCAACTGAGAAGCAACCAGTTCACTTCTTTGAAGCTCTGCTTCGAAATTTTTACATTTGAGCTGCCCTGCCTGCTCTGATCTCTTCATGAAGTTGTTTTCATCCTTAGCTGTTTGCAGCTGCTGTTTCCAGCTCTCTACCTCGCTCTTTAAGGACCTGATTTTCTGTTCTGAAACCGATCTGTCTTTTTCCAATGACTCTGCCTGGATCTGAAGACCTCTTATATCACTGTCAGACGAGGCATTCATCCTGGTCAGCTCATTACATTTGAACTTCAGCTGATCCACCACTCCCTGCTTGGCAGCCACGTCTTCTTCTAGACTGTTAATCTTGCGAATGTGTTCCTGCTCCATCGTGCTTTTCTTTTGCAGTTCTCCTTGGGTGATCTTCAACTGCTCTTTGAGACCTTCAACCTCAGTGCTTTGGAAAAAAGCACTTTGCTCCAATGAGGACTTTGTTCTGACAAGAGATCTGATTTCCTCCTGAAGTTCGTTGATGCATTTATTCATAGTCTGCGCTTCCTGCTGGATATCATCTAATTTTTGCCTCATGTTGTTTCTTTCCGTTTCCATGTCCATCTGCAGTTTCTTCAATCTGTTATTACTGTCATCCAACAGCTTTTTATAGCCTTGTGCTTTCTCCTCAGCCATTTCTGCCCTATTCTGGACCAGGACTAGTTCCTCTACTTTCTGCTGCAGGGCCTCTGCCATCCGGCTCTCACTCTCTCTAACTGCAGGAGACTCGGGCTCGCTGGAGACTGTCTGCTGACAGCTAGATGGCAAAGGCTGCTGAGTCAGATCACTTCCTTTAACCTGGACTTCACTTTGCACACGTTCCTCAATAACTTCCACCATCTTTCTCTGAACTTTGGGGCTCATTTGTTGTTCATCATTTATTTTCTTTAAGAGCTCTTCGAGTTTCTTCTGAGCCAAAGTCGCCTTGGCCTCTGACTGCTCAATCAATTGTTTTGCGTGATTTAATTCCTGCTCACTGGCAGCTTTGTCTTTTACTGCTATTTCTAACTTGATGACATACTGATTCACATCATGCTCCAGTTGTGATTTCTGAAAGGTCAGATCATCGATTGTCTTCTGTTGTGTCACTACTTCTCCTTCCAATTTTTCCAGCTGTGCCTGTCTTTCACCAAGCAGAGACTCCTGTTCCTGGACGCGTTGCTTAAGATGACTAAGCTCTACTTCCCCTGCGGCTTTTTGGAGCTCCGCACTTTCTGTCCGTTTTGTATGCTCTGCGCTCTCAAAAGCCTTCCTGGTCTATAATGCAAAAAAATAAGTCATCCATTGTTTGACGTTTTATCAGAAATAGTAGAATAAATTGCACAAATGGATTCTTACCAGAGTGCTGCAGCCATTTTAAATCTCTCCAGGAATTTGTAATTTCAGGTCTACCTTCTAGTTAGCCAGAAATATTTTAATGAGGTAAAAACCCCATTTCACAACATGAAGTTAAGAGTTATTTAAGATTACCTTATTTGCATTTGTCACTGATTTGGTCATTGCAGTTTTGCAAGTACAAATACTCACAAAATACAACACAAAGTCCTGGAGAAGTTTCATCTTTTGCACAGAAAAGCCATACAAGAGAGCCTTTCTGTCAAAGCATGTAAGAGCGCTCTCCTCCCAGCAGGTCCCTCTCACCAGCAATGAGAAGTGATTGTACATGCCCCACATCCGCACACTTTCTTTGCTTCTTTTGCAAAATGAAGCAAATGTCTTCACTCATAATAAGCAGAACATACACAACAATAGAAAAACCTTCAGAGGAAGTCATGAACTTAAAGAACACACAGAATTTGTTATATAACTTTACAGGTCACTACTTAATGAAGCAGTGAAATTCACTGATGCAAACTATAAGTACTAGTAATCATGCAGAGATATTGAGATTAAAAAAAACTGAACAGACATTATAAGTTTAAGCACCCATATAGACCCAAGGTATAAATTATGCTGCATAAGCTACTGCAAATGTAGGAAGCCAGGAAGAACTGAAAACATGGATGTCTCACCTCCTCGTCTTCAGTTCTCTTCAGCGTCTCACTTGCAAACTTCACATACTGTGTCATGAGAGTCACAAGAGCAGTGTAGCGTGTTCGCAGATCCATGAACTGTGAGAAATAATACAAAGAAAGTGTCATTGACAGGTGTTATGCAGAAAACACAACTTTAAGTTCAAGTAATTATAGTTTTACCTCCTGCTGAATGGCATCCGACGAGCTCTGCATCCTCCGCTTCTTGAGGGGGGATTTGTGTTGGGAGTCGACCATCGCTCTGAAGGTCATCAGCTGGAGTTCATAATCCTTAAAAGACAATTGATCAGAGCAATTTGCAGTTTAGTTCATTTCTTGGTCATTGCCATACAAAGCTCGACTTCAAATATCAGAGAGACCTCAAGATATTGAACACATATAAACTTACCTTAATGGCAGATGAGTACTGCTCTGAGTACTTCTGACACTCGTCAATTCTGCCCTGTTTTTGTTCAATTTCAGCAACAAGGACCTGCAAAGCAGATCATTTAAAAATATATTAATACAACCACATATGTATACACTTTTACTCTTATTGTTGTGAAGTTGACTCTTGTTCTACCTTCTGTTTGTTTAACAGCTCAGCCAGTGCCTTGCTATCTTCAGGCTTGTTTTCTTGAGCCTTTAGCTGTCCTGCTTCCATTTCCCTCACCCATACGTCTAGATTACTGAAGGAATCTCTGTAGTGTTTCAGGGATTTGCTGATGCCATCCAGTTCCCGAAGCCTGAAATTGAGTAGTTGAGGCGAATGAGCTCACTTACACTTATAATACTATGCAGAAATGTCTTAAAATGACTTTGTGTTGTTCAAAAAATCCAATAAGAAGGAGGAAACACTAACCTGCTATCAATCTGGGAGTGAATGTTCAGCCATCTCTCGCTCAACTGATCAGCTTTCTCCTTGTGCCAGTCGAGGTCAAAGTCTCGCTCGTTGTGCGCCTTAAACATGCGGTCGCTGATGACTCGTGCTTTCTGCAGCTCGTCCTCCATGTCGTGGAACACCTCCTGTTGCTCGTCAATCTCCGTCCGCCATTGCTAGAACAGAAAGAGGAGAGGTTACTCAGAATGAACTAAAAACATTGTCCATGTTGGTAAAATGTTTGAGTACTACCTTTAGTGTTGAAATGACTGCCTCGATGGACTTGACGTCAGAGTTCATAGCATCTTCCTCGTAGAGTTTGGATTCGTAGGCTTTAACCAGAGCCTCTGCACTCTGGCTGTGCTTCACCACTAAGCTCACAGTTTTCAGTCTGCAACACAGAGGCAACATGTTTATATGACATTTTCAGGTATTTTTAATGCAAATATTTGTTTAGTAAAAGTATCAAAAGGCCACCATTGCCTACTTTAAAGCCAAAGGCAACCTACTTGTCCATATAGATGGAAGACATGGACTGCACTTGGCCCATGCTCTGCATGAGGACGTTGAGCTCTGAGGAAAGTGTCGGCACAGAAGGAGAGCCTGCAGCCTGTCTGAGGAACAGCTCACACTTCTCCTTCATAACGTCCAGGTCCTCCCTCAGTTTATTCAGCTCGCCACTCTTCTTCTGCAAGGAGAATTAAAATGAAAAAAATGTTTTCAAAATAATAATATGGAGTTAGAAGATGATAAACCAGCACAAGATGAGTTAGCATCAACTAATTGTGCATTCAGTTTTACCTGTAGTTGAATTTTGGACAAAATCCTTTTATTTTAAGTGCTATAATTTGGCTATTAGAGTTAGTATTAATTATGACTAAATGGACAGTCCAATATATCCTTTCTGGCCCAGACTTTTATCTGCTCTCACAGGTCATTTTAAAACTTTTCAGTGGTTTAATATTTGTTAAACCAACAGACATATGCTGAAGGTGTGTATGTTAAATAATACTGCTACCCCAACATGTACCTCATGATCTGTGATGCGCTGCAGACTCTGCTCCAGGTCGTCCCTCTCCAGCGGCGTGCGGAGCTGCCTGATCAGGTGTTCCTCATGCGCCTCTAGATGCATTCGGAAGTTACGTATTTCTGAGATGTAATGATTGTACACCGACTCCTCGTGTTCCTCTGTAGAGCAGAATAATATAATGAGAATAAATAATCACATAAGAGCATAAAATAGGTTTGACTTTCAATCTGTGATAAGACAGCTCTGTTTTTTAAGGCAATGTAAAAACTTGCTCCATTTTCATAATTAACATAACATATTAACTGACAACACCCAAAAGCACCCCTAGGTGGCATCATGATCACAGTTTCTGGCTAAGCAGGACCTGTTGCAATGCAGCTTAATCAGTTTAAAAACTGTAAATGGTTTTAACAAAATAAAAAATGACTTTATGAAAAGGGGAGGGAGCAGATATGTATTATATGTATATTTGTCTCCTATGTAACATTACAACATAAGTATTCTGTTTTTTCTCAAGCTAATCCACCAAAATTGTTCAGCCTTGCATTTCTGCACATAAATACCCCATTGTTTTTTGTTTTGTTTTTTAAATTGTACTGCTTACCACCTCTTTAGAAACTCTTCTAATTCAGTAAAACAACAACATAATTCCAAAAGGCATTAACTTCAGGCTTAAAAGGCTTAAGAAGCCATGTGTTTCCCTCGGGTGTTGCATTCAATGTACACCAGCAGCTCTTGGTTGGGAGGGAAGAGAAAGGAATCTGGGTCTTGCCTCTTTCTGCAGATCTGAGCAGTTCCTGGTAGTACTCCTTACAGGCTGCCACGTCTCTCTCCAGCTGGGCACAGTCTGCCACTGTGAACACCTCAGACTCCTCGCTGTCTTCCAGGAACTCGTCAAAGTGGGACTGCAGGTTGCTTAAGACCTGCTGGTGCTCACCTGGTAACATGGTCTTTATCTGCAGAGAAGGGAAATACAGTAATAAGACAAACATAAAATTTAACCTGACGTAACTATCATCAAAATG
Organism: Hypoplectrus providencianus; assembly: GCA_028566105.1. Lineage (NCBI taxonomy): Eukaryota > Metazoa > Chordata > Actinopteri > Perciformes > Serranidae > Hypoplectrus > Hypoplectrus providencianus. Next base: position 12,966,177 of record JAOWBC010000318.1, read on the forward strand.
GAGCCTGATTATTATAAATTATCATGAGCTTATATCTAAGAGTGTGACCGATTGTAAAAGGAAAACATAAAGCATACCGATGCCACGTTCCAGTTGCGGATGGCTCGTATGTCAGACATTAGATAATGCCAGGACACCACACTCTTCATGTTGATGTGGGAGTGGTGCCAGAGTGCCAGGACATTCTGATATAACTGCTCAGTTCTGCAGGAAAAGCAAGAGGCATGAATAATTTATCCTGTCAAAGTCAGGTCATTTCAAGAATAAACTATATTTTCAAGTAAAGCAGACACAAACTAAGTCCCATCTCACCTTGTAGCCATATCCACAGCCTCTTTGTTGGGGGGAGGCACAGTGAAACAGACAGAGGGCACCATGGCCTCGTTCCCTGCTGGGTTGATGACTTTCCACTTGGCCCGGTGAGAGTTATTGGCCAGCACGCACTCATCCTCTTTATAAATGGTAATCTGAAAGAAAGAGTTAAATTCAGCATAGAAACTTTGAAAACGGATAGAGATAACACTGTATGATTCTCTGTTTACCTCAATCTGACGATAATCACAGATGGCTCTGACGGGGATGGAGGACCTCACAGGGCTGTCAGGGTTCCTGGGCTTGAGCTGCACAATATTCTTGGCCCTGCCCACTAACCCAGCGACAGTGCTGCGGTACTGAAGCAGCTGCTCTTTCTCATCCTACGGACACACCATATAAAAACAAATCATGTTGTTTGCTTGATTATTAACTTCCTCCATGTGCACACACACACTTTACACATCTTTCTCTCAGTTTACCATTGACTCCTGAATGAGATCCTCCATCCTGTGGAGGCTGCTTGTTCGATCACAGCTGTATTTTCTTTGAATGGCATCTTGCAGACTCTTAAGGTAGTCTATGGACTCTTTGGCATCACTGAAAAACTGCACAGAGCGGAAAGAATGAAAAAGAGATAGGTTGGAAAAGTGAAGTGTATTAAATCTGCACCCTTTACAGTGGCCAGCAGGGGGTGACTCCACAGGCTGAAAAAGATTTGATGTATATAAGTGTATGAGAAAATGACATTCCTTCTCACTTGATTTTTGACCTCATTTAATATCTCTGCATGAGTTCATGGTCTCAAGTCTGAATCTTCTGCAGTACAGCATGATGTTATTTTAGTAAATTATGGTCCCATTTCGAGATAAATAGACGATAAAGCAGAGATGGTGAAAATAGCAGAGCTCTGCTTCTTTTAAACACTCTGTGGATGCACTTTTCTGTATTGACTGACTGACAGCAACTCACCTCAAAATAAACAGCGTTCTCTTTGAGATGCTGTTCTACACATGAGCAGAGCTGTAAAATCCAGCTCCACTGCGTCTGCATGGCGGCTCTGTACGCCTGCAAAACAACCACACATTATCCAGGTGTAAGAGCTGGAAAATTACAAGATCATAAGACTTCACACTCTTGTAATTATTGTGGGAGCAGCATGCAGGGTGGAGACATTACTGTCAGACTGACCGCAGAGCTGGAAAACACACACACACACACACACACACAAACACACACACACACACACACACACACACAAAGCTTACCTCAATAGTGAGCCTGGCTGGGTGGTTCTTAAGCATAAGGCGTTCTGCTTTGTCCTGCACAGACTTGATCACTTCCTCCTTTTCATCCAGCTCCCTCATCAGGTCCTGTATAAAGACATTAAGCTGAGTATCTCTGGCATCCAGCCGGGGCAAAGACCCAGTCACTCCATCCTCTCACACAATCCCATATCCTGTCTCCCCTAATATGAAGTGAATCATTCAGGCCACAATACACAAATCCCTTCAGTGAGATTATTGTTCTATTAAATGAATGCAGCTGTAACACAGCCAAACTTATACACCCCAAAGAACTGTCTGAACAAGCCCTTGTTATTCTGCCTGCATGGAAGATTTCACAGGTTGAGTTGCAGTTGGTTTAAGAAAAAAACCTACAGCATGGTAGTCTCTTTTCTTGGAGATGTTGCTGTTGCGATCGCTCCAATCAAAGGCCACTTCCTCCTCTTCCTTCTCATTCAGCCAGATGAGCTCCTGAGTCGCCTGAGATACAAAGTCATGCAGGCTTTCCAGGTGGCTCTGTCGCTCTCTTGAGCAGCTCTGAAAGGAGCAGGCATTCGTAAGTCAGACAACAAAAGACAAATGAGAAAATCAAAACAATTATTCAGATTATTATTGTTTAGCTCGAGGAACCACTTACCAGTAGCCTCTCATACTGCTTTTCTAGTTTGTTTAATTTGTCTGAATAAGATATTTTCAGGGGGATGGTCATCTGAATCTGAGGAAAGAAAAACATGTTTTAGTTCTTTAACTTTCTCTGTGGGATTGTAATGTTTACACTTAGATGATGAGCAAGACAAAAGGAAACACTTACCTCACTCAGTTTGGCATCTTTAAGACTCATTTGAAATTCTTCAATGGCTCTATGTACACTTTTGTGGTTCTCTAAATGCATTTCCACACTTGGCAAGTCAGATCCCCACTCTGAACGATCCAGTTGCAGCTTTAATACAGATGAAAAATAATCAGTGTTTTGTTTCATGTGTGCACAATTAAAGCTGCAGTACATGATGACGGTGACTCACCTGCATCTCTTCCACCCAGTTCAAGAGGTCCTGAACAAACTTCATGTTGACCTCCTCTTCTGTCATGTTGGAGTCTGCCAGCGATGATTTCAGTAAGGGCTTGCGGATCTGCATGTGTTTCAATTGCCTGAGGCTGCCTGGGTCCATGCCACCACCACTCCCCATGTAGCTCTGGACCGATGCAGGCTGCAGACCGGGGGTCAAGGCGGGGGTCAAGGACGGGGTTAGGCACGGTGTAAGGCTAGAGGTGAATGTGGATCCAGGGGTACCTAACCCCCCCGGGGTGAGTGCAGGAGTAAGGGCTGGTGTCAGGCTTGTGTTGATGTTCTGGGAGAAACCAGAGTTCAGGCTTTGTGTGATGCCTGAGATCATCATTTTGGTTTGTTCTGTCGTCAGGGTGCGGCCTTTGCTGTACACAGAAGAACACTCCGCTCTCAGGGAGAGAAGGTCATCCCGGAGTTTTGATACCCTGCATCCGAAAAGGGAACAAAACATTAGGTGTGTCAAAGGGAAGGCTTGAATTATTGAAGTGGGGTTATTTAAGGTGCTTATCCATTGTCAGTGTACTGCAGTGGGTGGTTTTTTAAATGCAGGCAGCAAAGTACTGCTTTGGATGGAGCAGCAGCAAAACATATTCAGTCAGCTACAAAAAATTAATGCCACAATTAAGGTTGCCATCAATACCAGACTCTTTGGAGGAAAAACATTTTAACTTGCACAGCACAGGAGATACTGGTGTGCTACAGTCTTTATCAATGTGTTTGTTTGAGTTGTTGTGTGATTTTGATGAAACTTAACTTATAAAAAAAATTGAAGATACTTAATAACACAAACTAACTAACTCATCGTGGCTGCAGGACAACAGATTAAATTAATGTTTCTCTCAAGGGAGTCTGGCAGGTTTAAAGAAAGCACGGATTGATAGAACGGCTTCAGTTTTCAGAATGTAAAGCAGTGAAATTATTCTATATATAGCACACACTTAATCTGATATTTGTACAATTTTAGTTGCCTTTTTTCCAGTTGCTTAAATATGTTTTATTGAACCCAAGCAGTAGTACATACTTCACTTAAGGCCATCTACTAAAGGTAACACACTGACTATGTATGAGTAGCTCATACTACCCCACTTCATAACAGTCAGACTATCCCTTTAATGCGTGACAAAACTTCATGTGATATTTTAAAAAGAGGATATAAACTGTACCTTTGGACAAGTTGATCTGCAAAGGGGAATTTCCCATCCAGAAGAATTTGGATGTCCACCACTTGTTGTCTGAGGATATTCTCACACTCCAAAAGGTAGCCAGCGATCTCAGCCTCATGGAGAAACTGAATGCCAGAATCAAGCCGTTTTGCATCCTTAGCAGAGAAAAAAAAAGAGAAAAAATCAAAATTCATGCCACAAAGTTATTTCATCACATTCAGAGATTTGCACACAACTTACAGACTGCAGGGCGATTCTTGCCAGTGCCAGCTTGTCCTCTCCATTGACACAGTCCCGCTGGACCCTGTTGGCAATCTGCTGCAACATCTCAAGCCTGCAAAAACAAAAAAAATACATCTTAAGTTTTTAGGTTTTTGTTAATAAAACAAACAAATTCCTCATAAAAACTAGACTGCAACCACACCTGGATCCATAGGCGATGTTGTTATTGAGAACAACTGAGCTGTTAATTCGTAACGGTTCAGTGACAGCGTTGTCATTAGAGCCGAAACTGGTGAAGCTGCTGTTGCTAACAGACGAGAGTCCACTTAAATAGGCCATCTTACTCTAAAAAGGTAAACCGCTGCTGCTAATCCAACCGTTTAAACCATCCCCATCACATTTCTCATCCTTATCATTCCTCTAAAGGATCCCGGCCTTGACTCTGCCTTGACAGTTTGACTGCGAGTGTTCACAGACCTAACTGATGGAGCGGCTTTCAACTGGCTCATATTTATAGTGCCACAGCCAGGTGCGGAGCGTGTGAAGTGACTCCCACCCTAAAATAATGTGTAGCCCTAGGGGATGAAAATGAAATAGCAGGTTGAGACAGTATGCCTTTCTATGAACTGAGGGAGGATAAAAGACTGCCAAACAACTGCCAGTTTTCACCACGCCCAACATATTGCTGTAAATATGTTGTGTTTATAGACCACAACGACAGGGATAGAGATGCAAACTTGTCTAAACTATTGTCAGCTGAGAAGTCTGCGGATTTGGCATGGAGTTTCCATAGAAATACGAGCTACTCTGCAAACAAACACTGATGGAAACAGCACCAGAGCTAAAACTTGACTGAGCTTGCCTCTCTCTCTTAGCATTTGCAAGTTTCTGCATTTTGACAGTAACCAGATATTAGATCAGTCACTGCATTGTTTTGTGCTGAAAGTACCGAACTGTTTCCACTATCTAACACTGAACCTTGTCTGCAGTAAATCTGATGAAGAATTATCATAAACAACTGCTCATAGATATGTTGATAGTGATCTTATCATAGCGTGCAACAGTTTATTTCTGCTTTAATAAGGGCAATCAATCTCTGACCCTCAGCGTTAGGTTGCAGCAGGGACATTAGTGTGCTTGCAATATGATGCTGGAGCACTCTGCCTTCACCAGCCTCAGAAAATGTTATGCTGACTCATGTAGCATAACCATAATAGAGCACCACAGTATGTCTTACTTTTCCTTTCTGTCACATATATAATGATACACTGTTGGATGTTCATATATAACATAGCCACATCTCAAATAATGCCATATATGTGTGTTAAAGTAATCTCCGTCTAAGTCACCTCAGGTTTTCGACCGTTCTGGACACGCTTTCAACATTCTTTTCTACTCTCTGCTCAAGCTGACATACTGCAAGCTTGTGATTGATGCGGTCATCTGCTCAAGGCACATTACTGCAGTGTTTACATTACACACTGCTACATGAAGCTACATGCTAACCTCAGGGAAACCTGTAATCTTAGGTTGCAAATGTTGTCAATTTATCTCCAACTTTCAGATCTCATCCCTACTGGAACATGTGTAATTGTGTAGTGTTATTTAAGGAAGCTGTCATTAGTGTTTTTTTATGGTAGAAAATGCTGCTAAACTTCTCTCCAGCTGTTCCAGCAGAAATAATCGACATTAGAAAGATGGTGAAAGCAAGATGCAGAACTGACCAATCAGAGCCTTTTATGTCTTTCATAGAGGGGTCTTAAAACGACAGGTGCTAAAATGAAGCATTTAGACACAGGGTGAATAGAGGTGCAGAATTCATGAGTGGTTTAAGAAAAATAATATGCATGTAGAACATATTGTAATGTAAACACATTTTAGTAGAAAGCCACAATACAGATATAAACCTAAAGATTAGCATAATATGTCCCCTTTCAATCCCCTACTTCCCCAACATTTTGTCATATCAACACATCTGCTCCGTGTTTACATGTAATAATTAAATGAAGACTTTAAGCTTAGCCATAATATTTGATTATAAAGAAGATTAGAGATTTAAATCACATTATATCAAGCCAGGCAACACAAAGTATTAATGCGCTCAGTGCCTCCACATACCTTTCCACCTCAGGCCTCAGGCTCTTCTCCCTTTCCAACATGGCAACAATCAATTTCCCCCATTCCTTCTCCACATCATTGGGATGATGACCCTGGGGTAACTGAATACGTCCAAACTCGATCCACATCTGTCAAATATGCCACAGACTTGTTATTACTTTGGTGCATTAGCACTACAGACACTGCAATGTTTGATTTTTTTTATTTGCATACCTCAAGCATTTTATAGAGGTTCTTGATTTTCGTCTTTTCGTTCTCTTTCAGGGGGATTTCGTGTTCTTTAAACTGTAGATACTGTGTATAAAGTGCCTGTAAAACAAAGCAGAGATTATGATACCTACATTTGACATATCAGAACAGATGTTATACAGACGACAGATCCCTCGTCTTGTCCTTAAAAAAAGGTGGAATGGTTTCTTTACTGTTATCGACTTCTTGTAGCAAATGGATGCTGCTGCTCTCTCATATCCATCAATATCACTTTAAGTCTCAGTTACAGCATGTGAGTGTTTGAAGCAATTATCCGTCACCTTATAGATGATACATGCAGATTTTTAAGCTAAATTCAGCTCAACTTGCGCAAAATATGCCTAATCATGGTAAATAAAAAATGAATACCTTGAGTTCCACAGGGTTGTTGGGGAATGATCTGTCTGACATTATGGCAACGTTGTGTTTGATCCACTGGCTGAGGTATTTGATCATGTTCTGGTACTCCACCCATTTGATATCAACATCCTGTTCAGGGAGAAAGGATCAGCAATAAAGCATTTTTCAGCACTTGTAGTTGGATCAGGGTGGAGTTGCTGATGGACTGATGACGTAAGCTTACATTAGGACTGATTCCATCAATGCCATCAGGTACTTTGGGGAAGGCATCGTACAGCGTTGAAACGTATGTGATGACTGATTTTTCATCTGGCGACTGAACATCTACGTCTGATGAGGAAAGGTAAAAGGTCACAAATGTAACACATAGCAGATCTGTACTCAGAGGAATGATTCCTCAGGCCAGATTCTCCAAGCTTCACTCCACATGATTTATTGCAGAGAATATGTTACAGGGTTAAAAGTGTTTTCAAACAGGGAAGTGTGCATGATGGATCTCACCCTCTGGGTCCAGTAGCCTGGCCACACCCAGCTGTTCAGCTACACCAAAAGCATGCTCTAAATTCGATCGGTTGGCCTGCGTCGACACTCGGCTCATGTCAACCAGGTCTGGCCTGCAGTACAGAGAAAGAGAGACAGACGAGATATTTGCAGAATATGCAATGTAATTTAATGCAATTTAAAACAAATTTATATTGTAAAGAGACTTTATGGAAACACTGGATAGTTCTGCATAAAAAAAACCCCTACGTGGGTTCTACAGTTCTCTCTACCTGTATTTATGAATGATGGCGTTAAATAGTCTCCCATCCCTCCAGGAGGTGGTGAAGTTGTCACATCGTACGCCTACGTAGCCTTCTGTCATCTGTCTGGACCAGAACAGAAGCCTCTCCTTGGCTGTCATGTCCTCGGACTCCCCCGTCACATGGATCTCCGAGATCTGTCATAAGGACAAATACAGGATATAAAATGCAGGTTGCACTGATGTTAAAGTGCAGATGTGGCAGCTTTATATAATTGAACCCACAGTTACTCAGCCTGTGGGAATACGCTTTCACAGCAACGCACTGAAATATAATGCAATCTAATATGACAACAACAAATGACTGAGTAGTCTAAGCTTTGCAACAATGCACTACCATCAATGCATTTTTGCAACAATATACAGTTGCAAAAATAATCTATGAGATGATGTATTTCATTTCATATCTGACAAGGCTCAGGGGTGAATTAAGTGTAAATGGGTTAACAGTTTCCTTAGCCGTTTCATTTACACTTCTGTTAACACTTGTAAAACGGAAAATGTGATATACAGAGTCATGTAATAAATTACCGTAAAGTCATCAAACAGTGACACCTCACGGGTTGAGTCAAACACTATTATTGGCTTACTGGTTGTTTAAAGCACATCTATGACAGCAGCAGCTGAGCATGTTTTCTATTATAAACTTCAGTAATGTTGATTAAAGTCTTGCAGAATTTATCCAGAGCACACAACCTTATCAAAGATTATGTCAGTTATGCAGTTTGCCATGGAGAGCGTATCGGCTACATGGTGAAAAGTTTGTTCACAACAGGGCTTGAACCAAAACCAACAAGCAGAAAAATTGAGTAAATTAACAGGATAAACTTCAATACAATCAATCAATCAATCAATCAATCAATCAGCAGCAGCCAGGTGAGAAAACAGAGACAGTTACTAGACACTTAGGCCCAGACAATATTTGAACAGAACAAATAATCAGAGATGGATAGAGAAACCATAGAAGAAGAAAAGAACCAGTATATCCAGACTGTATAACTGCAAACACCTAAAACTCAAGTCCTCAGGTAGGTCGCTTCACTGTCTGCCAGGATGCAGTCTGCACCAACTGACAGGCCTTTAGCCTCAGAAACAAAGGCTGACTGAACAAAGTATGACATGAAAACCTCTGTCTTCGTAAAAAACTGAAAATCAAAGGGCTGATTTTTGCTTTCTACTGGACTGACTGAGGTATCCATACAACACCATGAAGCACAAGGATAAAACAGAGCCAATAACACTGCAAGACCCGTCATGAATCCACAAGCATATAGACATACTTAAAGATGCTCCTGGGCTTTCCTCCTACAAACAGAATTAGCTTTAGAGTCAGAGCACATTTTGTCAATAACTGCCGCAGGACAGTGATTATGTCATTATTTACCAGGGAAGGTCGAATGGGGATTTACTGAAATTAACATAATGAACTTGAATATGAACCACTGAAGACATCACTAAACATCTGATTCTATAAGCTGCCAAATTCCATACAATGGCAGACAGTAGTAAACAAAAGTGGAGAGGGGATAAACAGCAGCTGAACAGGGGTGGAGGACTGCCTTAATTTAGAATGAATACCATTTTCTTCCACACATTTCAGCCTCCTAATGATACACATAATCACCACTGTTCTAATGAGATCAGCAATTAGGATAATGAATCCAATAAGACAACTTGTCTTCTGAATCTACTTACCAAAACCAGCTCTTAAATCTAAATTACAGATTTTTTTCCTTATGCTGTAAAACACCCGTGAGCTGTTGATGGGGTTTAAAAAAAGCTTCTATGTCAACATATGGTCCATGTCCCTGCATACAGATGAGCAGCATACATATTTGAACACTGGATTTAAGTACATTATGCAACATTATGCAGCTAAAGTTAAAAACATACTACACAGGTGGTGGAAATACATTCCATAATGTATAATTTACTGTGTGTCAAAGATTGACTGTGAGGACAGACAGAGGGACACATAAGGATGTCATGATGCATGCAAACAATGGACTATATGGGGTATAATATTATGTTTAACAATAACTACTGGCATTGCATTCTCTGCAGACGTACATTGCTAAGCATGTATTTTCATCATACTTTTTCACTTCCATGATTCAAAGACCAGCCTTTAAATGTTCACTTGACATTACACCTATATCAGACCCCTAATTAATCCATCGTGGATCACGCCAATAATGGCTATAAATAACCGGCTCTAGGTTTACCTCGTGTTGGGCGGTGATACATTTGGCAGGAGCAGGAAGATGTTCTGTGTAATCGGAGCAGGTGTAGGCCCTCCGTCTCCTCCTCCTGTGCGCTTGAGAGTCCAATATAATCTTGGCAAACGTTTCCTCACTCCCAGGTCTGTCATTACCCCTCAGAGTCCGCAGCATGTGCTCCACCGCTCCGAAACTAACTGCCCTTCTTAACTGGCGCTGGAGCAGCTTCTTCACCAGCAGACCGTCCTTAGCCCTGGCAGATGTGTTAATGCAGCGAAGCTTTCCTTCTGCAGTGGAGCAGCTTCTGTTATCGTCTGGCTGTTCCGCAGAAAACCTTCCTGACCTGAGAACTAACCTCTTGGTTGAGTGATTATGAGGATCCCGGAGGATTAAAACGGGTACTTCTCCAACATAGACACCTTTGCTGATGCTCTCCTGCCTGGATAGATGTTTTTCCACCTCTGGAGGTTTATCCAGCTCTTTGCTGGACTCTTCTGTTTTTCCTTTTGGGCCATCTTGAGGCTCTGAACTACTGCGGATGGCCTCGGCTGTAACAAGCTCACTTTTAGGAATCCTGAGGGATCCAGCAGTCTGAAAGTCCCCTGATTTCCTCTTCTTCCTCTGAAAATAGCGGCGACCCTTGTGCTCTTTAGAGTCAAGGCTCAGTGGAGCTTTCTTGGGGTCAACATAACATTCCTCTTTAGGGCCTCGAACACAGCCACAGATATTTCCCATGGCTGTCAGTCATATAATCTCTCACCCATTGACAGTGCAGAACTCTCAACAGCGAGCTGTTTTCAGGCAAAGTATCTGTGGAGCTCCACTTGATCTGAAGAGCTACTATCCCACTGACAGAAAGCCATTTTCACGCCGAGCGACTGGCACACAATAAACAGTGACAGACAAGCCGGCAGCCAGACAGAAAGATCGCTCAGCTCAGAGCAGAGTTGACTTTCTCCTTCCGTTGACTCGCAGCTGAGAACTGGTCAGCCTCTTGCTCTTTTGCTCTCTCTCACAGCTCGTGCCTGCGTGCTCTCTCTCCCGTCTCTCCTCTGACACTGGAATCCTTACTGACCTTTGATACATTTCTCTGGCTTTGCTAATCCAGCACAAACACCATAAATGCACACACAGACATGGCCCATGTGCTTATAGTTCTCAGCTGAGCCAGAATAAGAAAGACTTGTGGATAGACCTGTTTTGTGCCGGCTTGTCTGCTTCGTCTACACAGTAAACATGTGCACGTCGCCGCCGCCTCTTAGGTTTCCTAATATTTGTGTCTGTAATGAGGGGGTGGAGGGAGGACAAGGTTTAAACTGCAAGTGCCATCTGATGGACACCTATTATGCTGTGAGAAATTTTGGCTCAGCAAGTTTGGCTGCGTGAACCAGACAGAGTCCCAGCCGGGTCAGAAAGGCTTTGAAAAACAGATCAGGTCAACGAGAGCAGCAGAAGCAGGAGCAAATCCGAGCTGCACAACAAAGTGCTTTCACTTTGTCTATTAATCAAGCTACATACAATGGCGGAGCCAGAGGTGGGGCTTAAGTCCAATGGTTTAAACAAACTCTATTATCTGAGCAGATCACCACCACTGCAGTTCACAGGGGGGCAAATGCTCTGACCAGGAAGTGATTCACCACATAAAACCATGACAACAATTATAAGATAACACTGCCTGACAGCGTGGAGCACACTGTAGAGGAATCTATCAATGGCAAAAAAGAGAAATAAATAGTGTGTGAAAGTGTAAATTTAACACCACCCCACAGCTCAGCTAAAAATAACACTGTCACTGTCACCTTACAATATTTGAACGCCAACAAAGTTTGCTTGAAGGTCAAAGTCACCTGACAGCCCACACAGTTCAAACTACACTGATTACTCACACTGATACTTAGGAGCCGCTTATGGCCTAATTATATCTAATACAGGCAGCATTACATTACCACTGTACAGTTTATATTTCTGTGGAATTGTGATTTAAAGCATTTAGTATGATATGAATGGTGTATTTTTTTGAGTGAATTAACAAAATAAAGTAATCATGCCTATGTGTTTGTGTACAAAGCAATAGACATCACTGAGACAGTGAGAGTCAATCAGGGCAAAACAAACAAACAGCACACACAAGCACAGAAAACCCTGATTAAAGTGCATTCTCATGGTGGTGCATTGTCACCAGAAAATAAACATTATAGTCTAGTGTTCTGCCAGTCGCTATTTTCAATTTTAAATATAGCACGGTCAGAATAGCAACAGCATTGTAAGGTGAAATCTGTCTTATCTGTGCAGACATGATCAAACAATGGGTATGAAACTCCTTACAAAATGTCAACAGTGCCCTCCCACCAGCCTTCGTTTAGAAATGCAAAGAAAAGAGCAGTGAAGAAATGAGCGCACTTGATTATGCTCCCATGAATATCTTCTTATATGTTTTACCACCATACAGAAAGGTATAATGCTGGAAATAAAATAAAATAAAATATGTCAATGAGTGGATTGTTGAGTGTGCAGACTGCATTCATTTGTTTTCTCTCCAACATGAAGTATTTATAATCTGTATGTGCATGCTTTTGTGATTTTTTTGTTGTTGCATAAAATGCCAAAGAATAAGCTGTCCAAAACACAGCAAAATGGCACAACAACCTCAGAACTAGTAAACCAGCTGTGAAGTCAAATGTAAATGATTACACATCCTGCCAGTTCAGTTCATATAATTCAATATGAAAAAAGTAGCCTGCAGCAATAAGAAAAAGCCAATATAGTACGTCCCCAAAACAACCCCTGTCCTTTAAACAGGAACTGATCTTGAATACGTGAGACACTCATATAAAAAAATCATGTCATATAAAAACAGTTCATATTTGCCAACCTGCTGTCAGCTGGGCTAATATAAAAAATAGCCAAGTGTGTATGTTGTGACTGAAGGGCAACATTTTCTCCAGCCCTGCTATTCCCCTAAATCAAGAAGAAACAGGCCCATGGCTGCTCAAGGGCTTGCGTGAGACTGATAGCAGCAGGTGTTGGCATCATCTCCGACGCTACCTGTCAGCAAGTCCAGGCAAACGATATTAACTACTCTGTGCCACATTATTCCAATGAGGGCGTTAGTCAGACAGATGCGTTCTTGTTCTAATACTATTATATAATATAATGACTTCTCTAACAAAGCTGCAAGTGTGAGAGGCTATTGCAATACTCTTGTCCCAAAGCAACCACTGAGTCAACGTGGCATGTGCCAGAGATATTAATAAGGCAGAGCAAGACATTCGGAGGGAGCGAGAGAAGGGAAGAAAGAGTGTGAGGGAGGGGTATGGAGTTTCTGCTGGATTTTGGATGGACACTTTGGTGGACACCTAGATACTACAGGCATGTACACCTAGAGTAACCCACTTGACATGATTTGTATCACTCCACAAATGAAAGTACAAGTATTCCCAGAAAGAGCATTAAGGGAATGAATATAAACACAGCCCAGAGCACAGAAAAGCTGGAAAACCATCACAACCCCAAACTGCAAAACTCGGCTTTACAGATGTGTTTATTGATGCTCACAACGTCATGCTACAGATATTTTTTCCTGTAGAAGCAGTGGGCTGAGTTCCTCAGTCATGCAATAACATAGACTCATGAAAACTTTGTGAAAGCACAATTTCCATAAAGCTGTGAGCCAGGTATAAAATGATGATCTTAATGAGGAAGACAGCAACAGCATTCAGCGGGATGTACGCTGCACAGCTTTGACACCTTGTGGTCACAAGTAGAATTATTTTAAAAGCATTAATCTGGAGGGCATTTGACACGCTATTATGTAACCCAGAAAAATCCAAAAACATGCCAGCATTTCTGTTGCACGGAAATGTCTTTTAACTCTACAAAGACAATGCTATCTCTGTCAAAATCCACTGCATTCAAATATCCAACAGATCAGCACTGAGTATGATGTAAAAGACAGCCATGAGTGTGAACTCATCACTAACATGATACACAATGGCTTAATAATCCAGCATATGGAGAATAATTCATTTAAAGGCTTCCTAAAATCATAAGAAGTAATAATAATGAAATGAAAACACTGACCTGAAAGTGCAGAATTATGGTCCAGATCAATCCCAGGGTCAGTTTCGGGTTGCCATCTGTGATGTCATCATTCCTGATATTTACAAGTTTGACCTGATGAATGGAAAGACATCATTAACATATATTATCTTATTAGAATCCTAAATTATGACTTTTATTGACATTTTGGTGTATACATATATTATGTATGAGTGTAACTGTTTTGTGGCATTTGACTCATATGCTGGTTGTTTCACAAGCGCCACTAGGTGGCACAGTAGTCATGATATTATGTCAGAAAACACTGTTACGGTAATCACTTGGGGTCGAGGTGACAAACGGAATAAATGCTCTGCTGCTAATTAAATGCTATGAACCTGCTAGGACTGTTTCATTCTCCACATATCAGTGCAAAAATGATGTGCATTTAATGAATTAGCAACATGAACCAGACAGCAGATTGTAAACACATCTTTGTTTTAAAGGAGCAGCTCAATTATCCCACCAGCTCCAGCCTGATCATCTGGAATAAGCATAATCAATATGCTTCGGGGGGAGATTTAAGGAGGTTTAAACAGTTTGGATCCTTTCACATTTAATAGCTGCAGGAGATGCATGGATGTTTCTGTAATGTGCTGCAGCTGAAACAATAGAACAACTCATTTGTGACCATCTATGATTCCTTTGTCTCAAGCCTTACGTCACATCTGGCTACAGCTCAGCCAGGCTGTGTTCTTCATCACATCCTGAGGGGTGGGGGAGGGGAGGGCAATCAAAGCTCCATGGAACCCCGCTGATGGGATGTGTAGCCAGCGCTCCATAAATGCTGCCATTAGTGTTTGTGGGAACTGGATTGTAATTTTCATCAAGAGACATGGAAAATGCCACGAATCCAACAGCGTGTGATGCTGGAGAGCAGTCAGTGTTGAGGTAATCACCACTGAATGGGTCTGTCCCACACAATGTGGCACTGTGTGTTGACTCCAAGCCCAAATATTCAGACACTGTCACTTGCATTCCCAGTTCAATTACATGAGTGTCTTTGCTTTCATTTCTCTGCCACAGTGGTAATGAGTGAACAAATCTCTCATAATATGATGCCTCTCCCTGGATACTCTGCAGATGCACACATAAACTAATATATTCCTATGTGCTATTCAGCTGTGATCATTTTTATAATTCACTCCCTGTTTATGTCCCTTATGTTTGAAAATTCTTATTTAATTATTTGGACTTTCAGTTGAATTCTGACTGCAGGCTTGGGTTGTATAAGGTCCTTATT
>JAOWBC010000318.1:12981414-12996225 GCA_028566105.1 Hypoplectrus providencianus
GTCCTTAGTTCACCATTGGGAAGTGCTAAATAGTGCTAAGGGCAGACGATTTATGTTTTTAGGTTACTGAAATACGTTTTACCGCTGCACCCGTACATATGATTAGATTGCTTAGCCTCTGTGCCCGTACTCCAGCGTACCTCACACAGCCCCACTTCACTTAATCCAAAACTGAAAGGTTTATGGCTTAAATATTTTCCAATCAAAAGTGTGACAGAATAGAAGTTAGATGGTGTGCTTGGACTGATCCCTACCTGCCGCCTCTTTAAATAATCCAGTGCTATTTGTACATTCTGGAGTCTGTGGAAGCGCATCCTCCCTCTCTCCCGAGGCTGTGGACAAAAAGAGGAGAGCATGTATGGTAAGCAGGTTCTTTTCAACATCAGAGGACATATTTTTTAATAAAAGTATTAGTAGCATGGTGGACACTGGACATGCTTCCAGGTTCTTACCGGCTGATTTGGTGAGGTAAAGACTTCACAGAACACACAAAAAGCTCTACCCACAACTAGAGTAGCCATCTCTGCAGGCCCACTCTAAATCTGTGCAGAACATTTTCCACCATTTGCATCTCTAGAAATGTGCTTTTAACATGTTATAACAACCCTAGGTATCACACTCTTACAGCTAAAGTACATTAATCGGTAATACATCTGGTTTGCTGTGGTGTAGACACTTTATGTTAATTTAAAAATGATAGCAAAATGCTGCTTTGTTCAAGCAAGTCTCCAATCTCTTGTGGCAAATGCACATAAACGGTCAAGGGCCACAGCATGAGGTAATGAAATGGAAAATGCGTTGAAGCCAGGATGCAGCAGCAGCCAAAGACTTGGGCTGCATTCAGCCATATTTGTAAATGGATATAAGCTACGAGGAGAATCCTGCTCATCTCAATAGCAAAGCAACAATATTCAATAAACCCATCTCCCGCAGCTTTCATTCAATGGGTCTCATACACTTATGAAGAGGTTTCGTATCCAAAAGCAGCAGATGAAAAATGTCCTGATGCCCACTGAGGTTTGGAGCGCTTTGATTGGAAGGCTCAATGATGGGCAAAGCTAGCGAGATGGATATAAAGACCCAAGCTTTCAGAGCGATTTGTTTTATAATTTATTGAATCATTTTACGCTTTCTGCAAAGTCAGCTATCAGATTTATTGTTAATGCACGTTCAAAAGTAAAAACTGAGCATGAAGATGCCTGGGTCTTTAGATCATGTACACATTTCTCTGCATCATCAGAATCATTTGATCATGTAAACATGGATTCTGACAGTATTTCCTGATCAGAGGAAGCAGCATTATAAAAAGATACTGTTGCACAGGAATCAGAAATTGGAACAGGGGAAACATTTCTATCACATAGTAGATTTTAAATGTCTGCTAAATCAATCATCCAATACTACAAAAAGACAAATCATACAGTGGGATTGTTTCTACACTCCTGTTAACTGGCCACAGCACAAGTCTGTATTAGTTTGTTAAAAGGGGGTGGAGGGGGGAGCCACACGTACCCCCTTATCATCATCCACCGTGTCTCCATGCTGCTCAACTGCACATGCTTCTGTCCCACTCACCAACCGCAATGTCTTCAGAAAATCACGCTCCCTTGGCTTATCACCGAAAAGGCAACACATGGGGGAAGAAAGGAAGACATGGACACACACGGCGACCAAAGCAAAAGGAAGTTAGACAATGGACAGAAAGCAATCAGAGAGCGGAGAACACAAGAGGGGGGAAAGTAGAAGGGAAACAGGATGTAAACAGAAAATAGATAGCTCATAGAGGATGAAAGTTAGTCACACTGAAGAAGGGAGTAACTGCTGGGGCTCCTTGCACAGGAATGCATGCAGTTTAAATACAGTAGAGGGACATCACAGCATGATAACATTATGAAGCTCAGGACTGAACGAAGACTGTGCTAACATACTTTGATATAAGGTGAAAGAATGACATGTTAAGAGAGAGATGAAATACAACTGCTGGATCACATGCAGCACTTCAGTAGCTTAAGTCCCTTAAAAAACAGCTACATACACTGTGCAGCTAAGGGATCTATATGTGTGCTTAGACACAAATACTCAGCTATACAGAATTTACCCTTTGTGATTTTCATTCACGATGGGACACATTTAGTTTAAACATCACAGAATATAGTCTTATTAAACACATACCAGTATGTGCAACAAGGTTTTTTTCTCTAAACAGAAATTTGTCTCAGATAAAAAAAAATTGACATGCAGTTTTTCAAGACTAGTTTGATAACAAGCCGCCATATTCATGTCATTTCAGTCTTAGCATTAGCATATTTGCACATATGTATATAAAATAGGCACAGCCATATTTTTGACTTATTTCTTACACCTTTATAAATCTGATTTGCACATAAAATATTGGATATTTTTGACTTGGCAGGTCTGTGCTCTATGAGTGCCATTTTAGTTAACAACGCATTACAGTGTGCTTAAAAGTTGGCTGTTCAATAAGCTTGTATTACTGTATTTCATTATCATATAAAATGTAACTTACATTTAATTTCCTTCTACATTTTTACAAATTACAGAGACTTTTCAAAGATGTAGCACAACGTCCATAGAATTTTTTTTTTTTGGGGGGGGATAACAGCTGAAAAGTAACCTATTGGGAATCATTTGGTTCCTGGTCATTCCCAGTTCGGAGCAGCTGTAAGAGCTTCATGTGCAGCTGTGTTTTAATCACTATAACACACAGCATGGCTTCCTGTTCTCAAAGAAGAAGTGATCACGATTCTACTACTTTCAGTGACACATTTACATGGAGGTTACGTGTCAGATACTGAAATGTTTGTCCTCTCAGTGTTAATTTTTGAAAGGGGAGAGTCTCACTGAGGCCAATGTGACCTGACATGAACTTTATACACAGAGGTCAACAATGTTTGCCTCCTGAAGTTCTAGAGTTCAAAGCTTTCAAGACACAGTGACAATTTATTACAATTATTAATGACTCTCATACAACCTGATACATTGTTGCTGTTTTTACATATATGTGTAAATTATAATATATTTAAATTAATTAAAATATTTTTCATATTAGCAGTGTATGTTACTTATCATTACTTACTTTTGGATTTTACTGCACATTTTGGCTAGAGTATTCCTACTGCCAAGCTTAAATGCTATGGTTAGGTTTTGTTTGATAACTGGATAAAAACTGATGTATAGCCTTTGGCAGTTAGTGCGTTAAAAAGGCTAGTTAGCAAGTTAAACTTTGTTAATGACTGATTACTGTGGGTCAACCTGAACCCTAACCCAGGAACACCACTGAACAACTAGAGAGCAAATTTTCCCAATTTTTCCTTGATATGCTTTCTTTTCTTTGACTGAAAGACAACAACCTTTAGTAGGTAATTTAATATCCCACTCAAGAATGTTTCCACTTAAGCACTACTACCATGGCACAAAGCACCCCATCCCTCAAAGAAACACATGTAAAGTGAGGATATTCCATATTCCCTACATCCAGCAGCATAGCAAGGATGGACACCCCAGTCAGTTTCATAGATGTCCCAGAACAGAGAAGGAAAAAGAAACAAGAGAAAGAAAACAGAAAGAAAAACAGTTTGAAATGTCTGAAATCTGGATATAATTCCCCCTTTAAAATGGCTTTGTGAGTGGGTTTGTTGGATGCAAAATCCCAGCAGATCTGATTACAGACCATCAAATCCCAGGATTCCCTCCTACCATCAGTTATGTAAGTGAGACAGAGGAAGGTGATCAGTCACGCAGAGGTGTGACAGGTTGCACTACAGGAAGAAGATCACATTCCCCACTTTCCTTAATGGTGTCAAAAGACAATCTACGGTTCATAAAATACATCAACATGTATGAAAATATTATCTATCATAACTTTGTTTGTTTGGAGTTGATTTCTTTTATGAAAATCTGTGCATGAAAACAGAACACAAGAGAAAAATGTAAACTCACCAATGTGTCTCCGGACAAAACCTCCAGCAGTGAGATCAGGTTATGTCCATCTCGTAAGTCTTCATACAGGTCATTTATATGCTTTCGTACCTGCGGACATGAGGAAGAAAGAGTTATTACACAGCTGTTCAAAGATGATGGTTATTATCATTATTAGAATGTTATTCTTAAATCTCTGACTACAGTTATTGAACCATAATCTAACTGAAATGGAAGAGGTCTGAAATATGTATGTCCCTAACAAACATTAATCTGACTAATTTCACACATGGGGGCTTAAATGCTGAAAATGCAAGAACATGCAGTGATGAGCACAGGCTCTTGAGACCAAGTGGACATATTTATTAGCAGTGTGTTATGTAAACACTGTGTCGTGTATTAAGATGGGACCCTTACTACTGTTATATTGCTGAACCGCATGCTGGGCACAGCTTGCTCTCTTCTGTTTGTTTCAGTACATTCAGCAGAAGATACAGAAAGAGAAACTGGAGAGAAGAAGCGGTTACACTGAAGGAATCAGTGTTCCTGGAAATACCCTGTTCCCAAATAAAAGTTTTGGGGAAAAACAACACAGAAAAAGACTATTTACTTTATTTATTTCCTCAGTAATTATTGCTGGTTTCCATCACTTGTTTCAAGTCTTTTTGAATACAGAATGATGTTGATTTTGTAAATTTCCATCATATTTAGTGTATAATAGGTAATAAAGCAGGGTATTCTTTAGTACTAACACGGGATGCTGTGTGTTTTCATCTTAGAACTTTGCCCCTTTCACAGTGTGTTTTCACCTTATGAAAGCTAATTAAAATACAACTGGCTAACCAAGCCAGCTGCACAGGTGCAGAATAAAAATGTAAAAAAAATGAAGGTGCTGAGGGCCAAAATACCAAACTCAACATCAAAACAGTCCATAAATCAATTTGTGACATCACAGCAGCTATATGCATTTCTGTTATAGTCTATGGATTCAGTTTAAACCCAACGAACATGTATTTTTTTCACCTCAGATGTCACTCACAAATGAAATTAATGAGCCATGAAACACACAGGATATCAATGTGACACCTTATCTAAGCACTTGAGAGAAGCACTTAACAACTCCGGTCAGAGGCTTTCTCCTTCCAGCAGGCCCATCTCTCCTTCCTGTCCTAAATACCGCGCCTCTGAAATCACCCTGCTGCCCGCTGACCTGCTTTCACACAGGGCTTTCAGCACTGTAATCCCAGATAGCAGCCGCAGCTGTGGAGCCAAAATAGACTTGCACCCTTATGTTATTGGGTCAACAGAGCTGATCCCCAACTATTACTCAGCACCTCAGATTTCTCACGAATGACACTCACTTTCTCATCAGCTGAGATCTGACTGTCATGTATGAATTTATACAAACAATTATCAGTTTCTCTTTGCACCTTCATTGCATGTTATGTATTTTAGTGCAGTACTACAGACATTAAATATTTCCTTGTATTCCTATTTTCACATCATGACAGTGCTGCAGGTTCTACTGTGAGGCAAAACTGGGCACATGCATTTTGGATAACAATGCATACCAATCATCATATAACCAGCCATCGGCATGGAATTACATGAAGCCCTGTCCCCATCATGTGAGGACTGACCCTTAAATTGACCCTTCAGGACAGGTTTATGACCCCAGCCACACTGTGTACACTGTCATCTAATAAAAACAAAAACTCCTCATGAGCAAAGCAACAAATACAATATAGTTGGAGAAAAGATAGCCCACTGTGTCATGTGATAGAAGTCTTTGCGATTATTGACATTTTCTCAGTAATCATTTATGGAATTGACTGACAATGTAATACATTGTTTGCTTTAATGTATAATAATGTGTAACAATATCAAATATTTCTGAGATTTGTGTGTGAGAAAGTAGCTCTCTGGTTATATTTGCATAGTGATGAAAATCAGTGAACTATCCACAAATCCACATATGCACACTATGGATGCATTTTCATGCTCTGGATTCACTATCAGCACAATCTCAAGATACTTGAGAAATTAAGGCAGAAATTATTTCTTAATAATTTTTTTGTTTTCATTAAATTTTACATCACAAGACACTGCATGTGCATGTTCCTCCGTCCATATTTTCTGCTTTTCATTTTTATCTGGCAGGCCACTGCCTCCCTGGAAGATACCCAATTTACAGGATTCATTGCATCATCTAATGTATCTATATCAGAACCAATGAGCCACTCCCACTATTTCATGTCATTTAAATGTAGTGAATGGATTCCCTTTCATGTATTCATCACATAACTATATGTTTATGCCTTACAGTACAGAAACAAGTGTGATTTTTATTGATAGGGGTGATTAATGCACCACTGATGCCTGCATGATTCCCGGATAGTGATTCAGTTTTACATGTAAGAAAAGACTTGCCAGTGCTTGTCCGTCTACTAAAGTGTTTCATTAAATTACACACACACACACGAAACGCCACAGTTAGCGATTCAAATTCCTAACAACAAAGGACAACCTGTTTTCTGCAGCAGAGCAACAGCACGTCATGCTAAATGACTTTCAGACAGCTTTAATAATATCTGGGGAGGAATGTTAACATGTTGGGACCTAACCACGAGAGTGGTAATTGTTATTACTGCCAATTCTTCCCTAATGGATTGTTTATGTTAGAGAAAAATGGTTTGCTGATTGTTGGGGGGTAAATATGTGGAATTTTAAATATTGTTTGGGTTTCACCTTTGTGTTCATGGAGACGGTCTCCATCAGAACACACAGGACACAGATGAATGGGATCAGAAAAGGACAAAAGCACCAGTCGCACATTACCTTCATCAGATGCTGGTTTATCCATTTTGTAAAAGTCTTCTTCTGCACTCTGTCTCTTTCATCTGTGGAAAAAACAGAAAATGTATACTGTTATTTTTTCTCATTGTAAAGCAATCACCATAGAGGTGTTTGAGCAACACAGATTTCCTTTGAAGAAAGCTATCATTAGACAAGCTAATGCAGCTTCTCACAGGCCTGTTGTGTCGCCCCTTAAATTTAGTAGTAACTGAGAATGGAGACTAATAAGGAAACAGTACTTATTTTCTGACTGCTCAACTATTATATAATTAAGTTTACAAGCATTTAGTAGTTGCTTCCTGCTGCACAGTGAAACAGTCAGTGTTAAATATTGTTTCTGAATATAAAGTTTCAGTGAAAGTGATGTAGAAAAGTGAGGACATAAGCAGACCACAATCCCAGTGGCTAAAAAGAAGGCTGTCATTTCCCAGAGGCTGCAGTGACATCACTCCCTCCTGCACATGCTTGACCACATTACGTTTTTTTTTTTAATTTCCCATTGCCATAGCGACCAGACTTCCTGTAGCCAGTGACATATGTGAAACCAGGAAGCAAATGAATGTTATTAACCCTCCAAACCCCACAAATCACTTTGGGTTTAAAAGTCATGTTTAAAAGAGATAGAGATAGAGATAGAGAGACAGAGAGAGAGAGAGACAGAGAGAGAGAGAGAGAGAGAGAAAAGATATATTAATTCATTACAGCCAATAAGTTTGAAAATAAAATTATTGTAACTAGAATCACAATCTAGAATCAATCACGTGTCAAATGCTTTCAAGAAAAAAAAACACATTGCATCAGATCTATTCTTTTCTTTCATTTAAAAATGTGCTAAAAACAAACTGTCCTCACTAACCTGAGCTTCTAAAAAACAATGTCATTTGTGCTCCTCAATACACTGTGAAGTCATGAATGACTCAGCTGAGACCATCAGACACATGAAACAAATTAAGTGAAACTGATGTAAAATGCAGGCTGCTTACACAGAGCAGAGAGGAATGGTCCAGAAGGAATTAAAAATGGTAAAAAAAATTATTATTCCAATGTGTGTCCCCCATTTTTGTCCTTATTAGCAATACTTGTGAGCACTCAATTTTTTAATGCATGTAGCATTTTTTCCTATTTCATGAACTACAGCATTATAAATGTGATATAATGGACAAAATAGATCCTGAAACTGCATGGAGTTTTCAAGGAAACACCAACTGATAATATACATGTTTGACAAGACCATTATCTTTCTATTGGAAGTAATAGTATAATAAATAAAAAATAACTCTTTTCTGGTCTTGACAACTTGTCCTTTGTGGGTGTATTCTTCCTTCAGACTGGCCTCCCTCCAGAGTCAGAGCAGAGCAGGACTCAAGCCAGTCACCACAGTTGTGACTCATTCCACTGCCTCCACGTCTCTCCAGTCTGCCTGACACAACTCCTCTAAATCATCCACAGCGAACACCAAAAAACTCACATGTGCAATCAAGATCATTAACAACCATCTGCTGAACCAGCTAGGTCACATTTACTCCACTGCTAATGACAGGAGCAGTATTTTCCTGAACTTTGACCAGAGGACTAACACCACAGATAACCTCCTCCCTTTTAATAATCATAAGACACAAAAGAGATTTTGCTCAAGGTTATCTTCCCTAGTATGAGTAATGAGCAAGCACAGGCATGACTAACCATACAAGGAAATGAAAGGAAGAAGCAGTGAGATAAATACTGACCCATGCAGCACATTAGCGTAACCAGGTGAGCTCTGTGCTCCCTCTCGGCCTTAAGCAGGTACTTCATCCTCTGCGCTAGCTCCTGAGGGCTGTCGAGAGGATCGTGGCTCAGACAGACGGATGCCATGCGGATAAGCGACTGAGGAAGCAGTAAGAGTCTCCCTCTTCTTCCCTGCCTGCCTACCAGCCTCTAGGGCAGCCGTGACTCCCTTTCTCATCAAGCATCCAGAACGAGTCCTGTCAGGTTTTCCATGGCTACTCACTATTTTGAGTTTCCACGCGGTTTAGTGTTTATCTAGCAGCAGTACTCAAAAGCACTGACTAAAAATCTGTGCTTCTTGTAAAAAAAAAAAGGAAAAAGAAGAAAAGTTCCTTGTTAACATGTTTCCCTTTGGTTTCAACTTACTACGGCAAGATGCAGCCGGTTTATTCAAGCTGCGATTTAAGAGCAATGTACCATCATTTCTGATAATGCGTAACATGATTGATGCAAATATCTTATCAGCACATCTGAAGCAATATATACATGTGCAGCTATAAAGTTTGATGTTTTTAAGGTGCAAAAGTGTTCAGATAGTCATTGCTCTATTGTGCAGCTGCCAAGACTCACCACAATGTTTACATCAGCAGAAACGACTGAGAGCACATCCAGGCATAAAACAATCAACGCCCTTCATGATACAACATGAAAAATACCAAAAAGGATAAGCACACTTTCCATGGACGTTATTCAACACAATATACTTTTTTTTTTTAATTTATGCAAAATACAAGTTATATAGGATAGTTGGAGAAAATCATTCCTCCTGCGCTGCAACTTTCATGTTCTCTTCACAAAGGCGAAAATCTGTGTAATATCATCAAGCCACAGTAAATTCTCCTGAATTAAAGGAATAAAGTACATTATAAAGCATAGCATTATTAAACTGTAGGATTTGGAACATCATAAAGCCTGCAGCATGCCTCTCCAGGATGGTGGGGGTACCTTAAAAGCCCTGTGACTGTACTCTCTTCAGATTCTCACATTTAGTTCATCTAAAAATAACAAGTACGAGTAAAAGCTGCTGAGAATAAGAAAGTGGGTTGCTCTGACAATGATGTTTCAAGGTGGTCGACACATCTAGATCAAAGCCTGACATGAGGCCATGCATGAAATAAAGGAAGCTGCACATCAGCATAACACGTTTAACATAAAAAAAAAAGACTGTTAGAAATAATGAAAGCAGTCTGACGGGGCTGCTGTGTCATGGCTGACGTGTCGGTGAAAAGCACGGATATAGAGCAGCACTGTCTGCTATGGACACTAATTTGGTTTGCGATGCCCACATCTGAGCTCTTTGCTGCATAATATATAAACTTCTCCTGAAAAACTCATTAATATAGATTGGCTGAGCATTCCAGGAAACTCTCCGGCTCAAAGCAGACGGACGGGAGCTGAAAGATCATCAGCAAGCTATCAGACATGGTCAGCAGTAAGTGACTGTACGGCACACACTACACAGATTACAGACTGCAGGCTCACTTAATAGACTCCGATTATTAACTGGTGTTGTGAAAACCATTCTTTTTATAACCTCTGACCATAACAGTAAAATGCTTTGCAGTATAAACAGAAGCACAACAAGGTTTAAATAAGCTGTGAGATAAAGTCTACCTGTGCAGAGGGTGTGCTTAATAGTATGGTGCCCTCTGGAGGATCTTATAGGAATAGAGAGTGGGCACAATCTTTGATTTGAGTGCAGTAGACATTGAACTTTCAAACAGTAGCCATATATTATTAGGTGATAACATGAAAGCAGTAGCAAGGATTAGTACAGATCAGATATCACATGGAAAACAAAGCAGCTCTTCCCCAGAAACAATAACAGCAGCATCATGCCAGGTCAAATCAGATCACACACTCATTCTCCTCATGTTGCACAATTTGATCAACCTAATAAGTCTTGTTTAACCTATCCCATCTGATAAGTTATGTGATTATAACACTTGGACTTTTACACCTTTTACCCATCTCACACACACAGTTGATTTAAGTTGTAATTTAAAACTGTATAATACTGCAATACTACTGATAATACTGTGGTTGATTATGCATCCATATTATTTCTTGATGAAATGTTGTCCCTACATATTGTCTCATTGTTAAGGCTTTTGTGTTATGTGTATAATAAATCCACCCAGAGAGCAAAAACAACATATTGTGAAGGTAATTTTGACATAAAACACATGATTGTTAAGTAAAACCCAAAACACAGAGGACCTGAAACACAAATGTGTTCAGAAAGCAAGAATATGGAAGGTCTAGTTTTCAGTATTCCAAGTTTGAGGGGTAAGGT
The DNA here is from genome assembly GCA_028566105.1 of Hypoplectrus providencianus. Lineage (NCBI taxonomy): Eukaryota > Metazoa > Chordata > Actinopteri > Perciformes > Serranidae > Hypoplectrus > Hypoplectrus providencianus. The sequence goes on from JAOWBC010000318.1 coordinate 12,992,273, forward strand.
AGTCATACAGACATTAAGTTACTGACAGTCATATTTTATTTTATTGTAAAGGTTTTCTTATGATGTGGAAAGACATCCAAATTGTGAGAGCTGGATTGGTAATCTGGTCGACTCCAATGGCTGGAGCAGGGGCTAATCTATACAATTAAATCCCAATTACCTCCACATAGTGATGCATACAGTTTATTAATATAACACTGGTATACGATCTGTTAGTGCAACCCTACAAAACAAGTTTGCTGTTCAGTCAGTCAGTCAGGCTTCTGAACCTGCGTGTTGTCTTTGCACCATCACTGCAGCTGATGAATGACTGTAACAGCACTGTAGTGACACTTTCTACCTACATGTGGCATCACAAACTCTAAAGTCCTCACAGCTCATTAAAGGCACAGCTTCTGAATATGAGCTGTGTGCATTTCTCCACGAGCATTCTATACCTTCATTTTATTTATATAGCAGCTATAGACTATCTTTAAAAATAGAAAAAAACATGTGAATCACACCGTTTACTATAAAGGGTGTTTGATTTTCTCACCCTACAATCAGATTAATGCCCACCAGAGGTTTGGGATCAGTTTAGAAATGTGTTAACCTACAACTTGTGACCTCTGACTTTAATGGGTGGATGTTTGACAGATCACGAAAGCCTGTCTAACCATGTCCCTCTCATATTACATCTGAACTTTTTGACATTTAAAACCTTGGAGATCTCTAGAAAATAAAGTTACTGAAGCCTATTCTTACACCAAGATAGAAAGTAATTAATTAGCTATTGGTATTTGCAATACAACAGTAAATGGGTATATTTGGCTACGCCAAAGCTCATGCACACTGAAGCTCATGGCTTTTTCTAACAAACACCAAAAATCACAAAACTCAGTAGCCAGTTGCATAGCAGCATTTTTGCCTGTGTGCACTGTACAGTGTGCATTCACACAGACAGCACAGCTCCTGAGACACTTATTTGTAGACCTCAGCAAAGCACATGTGCATGGCTATAAATAGCTGCAGCCCTAGACCATGCTGCCCCTGCCACTGCAGGCCTCAGAATCTGACCACTTAGTTGACATCTTTCATTTCTATCATACAACAAATATGGCTGATGAAGTAATCACTGTGTTGGAGCTGAATTTGTGGAAAGGGGGAAAAGGGATTATTTTATAGTTTGTGAAGTTTATTAATATTTAACCATTGTAAAAGGAACATTTATTAGGTATCAGGACATGTTTGGTAGGTACTGTTTTTACAGACTGAAAACTATAGAGATTTGGGACAGGAGTCTGGTTTATTGTCTGCATGAGAGATAAATACCAAACTGATTGCAACAACAACACAACCAGACATCTGGAAAACTGAACCAGCAGCAGAACAGTCCACAGCACATCACACTTTCATTTTGAGGTTTTCCCAAAGCGCCTTCCAACAGGGAACTGATAAATTGTTGTTTTTTCGGAGAATGTCTGGCACACAGAGGCTAGTGACACCCTTTGGCATCTTGTTACGTCACAGCGCCTAAAATATCCCCACATTTCTGAGCCGAGCCGAGTCAAAAAGTCCCAGCAATCAAAATCCAGCCAGTGTAATCCTCTTGACCTCGTATGGGAGAGAAATCAAAACAGACATAAAGTCTAAACTGAAAAGCCCTCAACCTTCCAGCCTTTGACAAGGACTTGCTAAACATTCTTGCTGAACAGTTCTCAGCTCACATCTCTAGTTGTGTCACAACCAGCGCGGTTAGCATTTGTTTTGACTACTTAGCAGCGTGTTGCATAGCAGTGGCAGTGATTCTGAAATACAGGTCTGCATCACTGCGAACCTGATCTAAGTAAACATATGACTTTGATGGAAAAACAAACTTCTGAAATTTCATACAATGACAGGAAATGAATCACCAGAACTGTCATGGCAGTGAATCGCAGCAGTGCAGTGGCTAATCCTGCTCACAAGCAGGCAGAGAAGAAGCTTCTTACATAACTGCAACATGTTAATAATGTTCAGGTGTAAAGCTCACCAACTCAAGCCTTTTAACAAAATCTTAATATCATTACTTTTAGTTTAGATACCCTACAATCTTTCCACCTAACTCAACAACTTAACCCTCTGGTTGAGATGTACTCATTGAAGTCATTAGCCATGCTAGCAGCAGCTCTGTACTTGCTAACATCAGAATGCTAATATGCTTACGGTGGCAAGATACAGGTGTTTAGCGGGTATAAAGTTTATAAATTGTCTATTTTAATTTTTTTTTTTATGTTCGGTGCAGTGCTTGTGCCCCATGCTATTTGTCAGACATCATGTTGGTGTCAAGTGTCAGTAACATTATGATGTTAACAAGCCAACATGTTAACACAATGTGCTAAATCAAGGTAAGCCAAACATATCACAGACATGGTCATTTATCAATTGAGATTGTGTTAATGCTAACATTGCTACATGCTAACGTTAAATGAATTGAATACAATGCACGTCAGTTGCATGGCCAATAATAGTCTGTTCCATCTTACAGCAGCCCAAAAAGCCGATTCAATTATTTCTCCTTGTCAGATAATACATAAGATAGTGAGTTTAATGCACATTTCCAGTTACAACAGAGGCCGACTGGAATGATGACTCAGCTCAATACAGTTACTTAGTCTTTAGTCTTTTACTGCATTTTAATAAGCATGCTGTGAACATGGCTTCCTGAAGATGTAAACAAAAACAAGTGCAATGACAGGGGGGGAGATACTAGCAGGTGCATTTTTGTCATTCTTCTTAAGTGAGAATACGGCAGTCAGTCCTCTCAGTAGGGCAGGGCAGTGCCTGAAATATGCGGCTGGAACAGCTCACTGACTGAAACAGGTTGCCAAGCCTTCGAAGCAGCCCTCCCAGTCAGTTTGAGTGTCCCAGCTTAAGACAAAGCAAAGAAGTTACAGGAAAAGTCTCCAGTGTCTGAGCTTCTGTGCAGAGATTATGATTATCTTGTCTGCAGCTCCTTTTTTACAAGTGCTGCAGAGGAGGTCTGTAGGCAATGAGCTATTGTAGAGGGACCAAATCAATCAAGAGGGTTCTCCATAATTAGTAACATTACTGATAATTATAACATTATGTTTCAGGTTGTTATGATGTAATGCTCAGTTGCTACATTGTGAAGTTGAAATGTTGTATCACCCTTGATGAAAAGCGAATGGAGCATGAAGGTGAAGCTGGCTAAGTGTCCCTAGGCATGAGCTATCACTATAAAGTCAAGGAGAGCAAAGGAGGAACCATAAATGACAGCTAATGGGACATGCATACATACACACTTCCAAGCAAGAACACAGACGCAGTTGCTAACACTCCGATACAAGCCTGCATATGTGCAACAGCTGCAACTGCCACATTTGAGTGAGTATCTGTGCTTGTGAGGAAATCTTGTTTTTCCTCCACAGACTCTCACTCAGATTAAGGAGAATCCCCATCAGGATTTAAAGGCAATCCTGGGTAAATTATGGTGGTGCACTACATTGTGTTTCAACATCAACACATTTCTGTTTTGCAAGGAGATGCTATGATTGCTGAACACTGCCAAAATACAAATGTCACGGATACTACCAGGCAGAGTGTTTCTAAGAAATGTCAACATCAGCCTAGATATGTTATACTTTTTCCTTAGTTAAATTATATTGGAGCCATTCAAATGGACTACTTTAAGCCTAGTTTTCATCTCTCTATGCTCTTTAAAGCCACCAGACTCCATTGACAAAAACAGTCATTTTATCTTACAGAACGTCAAGACAAATATCATCAGTGTTTCTGCAAAGTGGGCACAACGAAATCAAAACTACAGAACCTTAATAATGAATGCTGAAAGTCATACTACACAATTGAAAGCAGATTTGAGAGCATAGTAAGCCAAACTCGCAGCCTGCGTATTTCTACGTTTGTAACTTCAACTTCATTACATTTCAAGGGTGAATATTGTACTTTTTATT
>JAOWBC010000318.1:13015557-13026562 GCA_028566105.1 Hypoplectrus providencianus
TTTAAATTATGTTTTTTAAGAAATTCAAGTTGCTTTGTTATGGATTGTGTCATCATAACTTGGATATTTTTTACAAAAGACATTTTTTGGTTTACCTGCTTCTAGCTAGCTTGTGCTTTTTTAAAAAAAATTATATTGCAGTGGAAAATGAAGGCCAGTGATAAAAAAAATCTTATGAGCAAAATAAAAAAAAAAGAAACATGAAACTGCTTGTTGTTCAGAGGGTGAACACCTCATCTATATCTCAGAATTCTCTTCTGTCATGTTTTAGTTATTTTATTTTATTTTTTTTTTTACATAAAATGGTCTTGCTTAAGCAATTCACTTTTAAAAATAATATATTAGAAACATCAAACATCTCTTTTATTTCTCTGCCCTTGTTTAAGAAACCAGAGGACAGCCGCTGCCAGTTCCCGTCTCACAATACATTAAGAATCGTCTCATCACTTTGTGCAAGGAGGCGTCCTTCAGTGTCCGATGTTCTTTATGTCACAAAGTACTGACCTCACATCAGACAGCTCAAGCTCACTTTAAGTAAGTTTAATTGTGATTTATTCAATCCATCTCTGTGTGTTATTATTTGATTTTCTGATTTTATTCAGATGTAATGTAAAACTCATTTGTTCTTTCCTTTTCCCTTCTTTTTTGTTTTGTTTGTCAGTGTCCACTGCAGGCAGGGCTGCGCAGTGGCCAAGGCTGACAAAACAGTGGTGCAGGTAGTGAAGCAGCTGCAGGTGCGAGGTCAGTGCTCCCTCTGCTGTAAACTCTTCCACAGCCAAGCTGAAATCGAGAGACACAAAGAACTGACGGAGCATGACGTGGAGGTCAACCAAACAATGGCCAAGGCTCTCCTTCAGTACTGCAGGTTTAGTGAGATTCAACACACCCAGAGGGCTGGAGAGGCACACAGGAAGAGACAGTCCACTGGCTCTAAAACACCTTTCCAACAAAGACACAGGGAAAGCAGGGGTGGTCAAGAATCTCCAGCCAAGCGGAAAAGACTGAGCGAAAATGGCAAAACGAGCAGAAAGTCAGTGACGGCGTTCCTCTGCGAGTGTGGTATCCAGTTCTCAGAGGAGGCCTCAGCCAGTAAGCATCTCTTGGCTGTGAACCAAATTTTCCATCAGTGTGGAGTGTGTGGCAAACACATGGGAGAGTCCTCAATCACCCGTCTGCATATGAGCCGCTTTCACGGGGGAGCTCATCTCTCCAATTTCCTGTTCTATTGCCGCAAATGCAAGGTAGAAATGCCCCGGCACGAAGACATCCTGCTGCACGTGTCAGAAGCTCACAGCGGACACACCTACTTCAGGGAACAGGAAATGCCAGAGGAGCTCGCCACAGTCCTTGATGCCAAGCCCTCCACCAGCAGTGGCATTGCCCATTATTCCTCTAAATCTGCGGTCCAGCCGAGTGCAGCAGAGACGCCCGCTATAAAAGCAGAGCAGACTTGGATGTGCAGGATGTGCGAGGACATCTTTGACTCAAAAGAGGCCGTCCAGAAACACTGCAGCGACGTGAGCAGTCACAGCTTCCAGAGATTCATCTGTGGACACTGTCCCCAGAAGTTCTTTAAAGAGTCCACTGTACGCAGACATTGTGCGAATGAACACAACGGGCAGATAAAGAGCTCCCACTTCTGCGGCCTGTGCGACAGCATGCAGTTTGAATCTGAGGGAGAGTTCCTGGAGCACTACAACAGCCTCCACAGTAAAGACTATTACTGTATGGAAGATGCTGAAGTCATTCAGCCTGCTGTGGCTGAAAGCTCCCAGCAGCCAACATGCCCATGCATGGGTTCAGACAGGAGCAAAGAGGAGATGAAAGCTTTATATACACAATGCATGAGGAATCTGTCCACAGATGGAAGGTGTCAGTATGTGTGCGCTCCTTGCAGCGTATCTGTCCCGTCTTATGCACAGATAAAAACTCACGTCCACACAAAGCATGCAGCCATGAAGCTGGATAAGACCTTTGAGATAGAATGCAAAGCTTGCCATACGAGTTTTATGGATGTACCAAGTTTCCATAAACACTACCACTCCCAACACTGTGCACTGGAACCTTGCATGAGCTCCAGGACCTGCAGTAAAGACGTGAAGGCAGAAGCTGCCCCTGGAAAAGTACTCCATGCTGTGCAGATAACACCAGTCACAAATGGTAAATCAGTGCCATTTTTTGGCATTTATTATCTAAGTTTTCATTCAGCATTTAATCCTGTTTTAATATTGCAATTTCAGAGATTGACGATGAAACACTGGTGAAGTTTTTGAAAATGGAGGCTGATAAAAAGAGTGAAGCTTGTGAAGGTAGGCAATACACAATGCACACAGCACACAGACTAAAAGATAAGATAGCAGATAAATTTGTAGCTTTCTTTATGTATATTCAAGAGTGTTATTACATCACATGTGCTTGTGTTTTCATTACCTACAAACCCCAACTGCTCATTTTCTGTGTGATCTATTGCAGATGAATCAGATGAAGAAATGAACCATGAACCGTCTTTCAGTGCAGAAGATGAAAGAGAATCAGAAGGTTTGTCTTTTACAGTATTTTACCTGTTTAGTCTGATTGACATTGTTTCCTTGTATATAATAATAAGAGCTTAAATAAATATATAATTAGACAGGTAGAGGTATCTTAAATCTGTCATTGTGTCAGATATGTGGGCCCTGTACTGTAATGTGGCATTTCATTTTCTCTCAAGGCTTCCCAGACATATTCTTGATTGCTTTTCCTTAGTTTCGTTTTTTTCTGGGATACATGTATTTTTTTTAATTATGTTGCAATGTCTTGTGTTTTATGTGGATATGCTGTCTTTTTGTTCCTTATGTTCTTTTTGTGTGTTTTTTTTTCCAGAGTTGGAAGAAGCTCTTAAAAGAAGTCTTCTGGAGTTTTAAGATGTGATCTGGTTAGTTTTTTGTGACACAATGTTCATTGGCCATTTTGAGATGTTTTGTACCAGGTGTTTGTGTTCAAAATGTAATAAATAAACAGTAGTTACTATATTATGTTTTTTAAATTTATTTTCTACATGTATTAGAAAAAAAAACATACTTAGATAAATATAAAGTATTTCCATCAAAGGGAAGCCCCACATCATGCTGCTGACTTGCTGCTCTGTAGCTGTGGACTTACGTCTTCTGTTGTGAAGACTCAACACGTCGGTGTGTCGACACATGCTATAGATGGCACCGATGACTCTGCAAAATGCCAAAGCTGAACTTGTGACCACAGTGTGAACTGTCTCCAGTTGCAGTCTCTGTTTTCATTGCGTGTATTGAATGTACTATATGGATGAAAGCCAACCTTTGTACACAGAAAAGTTTTCTTGAAGTGCAGTCATTAAAGCCCTCATCTCTGAAAGACCATTTCTCTAAAAACGGGTGGAAATTGAAATAAGAGATACACAGGTTTTATTTTGGCATTTTACTTGCATCCTCTTTGTCACTTGTTTGGACAATTTGTGATTCTTGTAAGTTTGGTTATGATACTGAAATAGACTGAGATATTAAACAGGCGTGAAACTGTTTACGCACTCATGGAACAAGTTGTTTGGGAACACTGGTTGTAGAATTTGGCAGCTACAATCTATAATTTCAGAGGTTGAATGTGTTCAGGAAGCAACTTCGATTGTCATTTAGATATGAAGACATTCATCTACAGAGCTGTCAGCAAGTTGTGTAGAACATGGCGGCTATATGTGGGTAATTTAGATGCAGAATATATAGTCTTTTATGATACAAACCAATATAATTTCTTTTTTTTTTTTATTAGTAGATTAATGTACTTAGTTCTCCAACAAAGTGTCATTTTAGGCCACCCAGATAGGAAATCCATCCATCCATCATTCCATGTTGTTGTTTATCCTTGTGTATTTTTCATAGACATCATGCATCTCTGTGATTTTGTGTCAAGCTGATTTGTGTCACTTTGAAATAGTTTTTGTTCTGTACTAAATAGTTCATTTTCACTGTGACTTTTTGTGTAGTCATTTTGTGTTCCTAATCATCGTGTGTATCTTTATTGTTTTCCCATTTTTCATAGTGGTTTTGTAGATGTTTTGGCCACATCGTGTCTCTCTGTAGTCAATTTATATTTTTTAAAATTAATTTGGAATCCAATACTTTGGGCCCTGGGACCTGCTTAGAAATCCATTCATGCACACATAAGAGTGTAACTCCTGGTCTTTGTCTGTACTATGCTGCTGTCATGACATTTTTTCTAATCTTTAACATATTTGCCAGTTGTGTTAAAAATTAACCACTTAAAGTTGAAGACACTCTAAACCAGAGTTCCCCAAACTAATAATAACTACTCATTTTATATAGTAACTTAGCACACACACACAAAACAACTGATCTACGTTTGGTAAACAGCAAACATGAAATGTGAAAATATGTAGAAAATTAAATGACAATTAAATACTTCTGGGGACATGCTGGAGCCTCTCAGGGTCCTGTAGGGGTCCTCGGACCTGACTTTGGGAACCACCGTTCTGGTCTCCTCGGGAAGCTTCTGTGAGGACTGAGTGGAGGAAGTTACAGCCCATGTTTGGAAATGTTCTCCCTGAGGCGCTGCTGAAGTCAGCTGGACAGCTCATAGCGTTCACCGCACGCACGATTTCTCTCCGGCACGATTCATAATAATAATAATAATCATTCCTCAGCATGGCTCAAGCTAAAATACAGGCGAAAATGAACGAAAATCAGTGCAGCAAGTTCAGCAGGACGCTGTCAATGGCAGATCGCTCCGCACAACTACTGGAAAGTTTGGATCAGCTGGAAATAAGGTAAGAACAGGCCGGACAGGAGCTCAACATGTGCGAGAAACACTGCGCGCTGATTTGTTGCCTTTATTGTATTACTGTTTGCATATTTTTGATTAATAGAATACAAAATATATTAACTAGAAGAGAGAAAATGTGGATGAAATCGTTCGCGTCTCAAATGTTTATGATCAGTGGGTGTAGGTGGGTGTCTTAAGATAAATTCGTGGAATAATTATGATATTGGTTGTGTTAATAATTAATAATTCATTCTTACATGCTTTACATCAGACCGTTATCTTTCAGAGAAAGGATGTGCAGTGGTCACATGTTGTTGTCTCTATCTGTATGTTAGGGTTGAGTCTTTACGCGAAACAGCATCGGCCATGGTGCAGGAAAGGGAGTGGATCCTGGAAATGATCCAGTCCATACAGAATGGACAGGAACTGAGAAACATCAGCGCGGGTGAGACTCAACTTTCTAAACACAAACAAAAAAATAAAGCTGTAAAACTGTAAAACAGTCTCAAACACCTTGTTTGACTGCCTGGGCAGATATTCCCAAACATGTGTTTTTCCATTTCACTGTGACATAGTAATCCAATGAGGTTATGCTTTGAATGCAGCATTGTAGCTGGGTGGTGCTGTTCAAGAACCTCAGAGGATTTCAAAAGGAACAAGGCAACGTGATAGTTTTGCTCCCCACCCTAAGCAGGAGAAACTACTGACTTTTGGCCCTTCTAGTCATATTATAGGATACACTCAAATGACATAAAATGAATTACATTCAAATAATCATAAAGTGTGTTCTTATTTATTATTAATCAATACATTAGCAAGCCTGATTATACATTAAACTACTGTGCATACATGGGGGGACATTACATGAACACTATGTACTCTACAGTCCAGTGCAGTAACCTTTCCATGAATACCACCCTGCAGTCTTTATAATGTATTATGTATCACTTTTTGTATACTGTATATTACGCTGTTGTATTGCTGTATTATACTATATTATATTGTATTGTATTATATAATAGGGCACCTGCTGAACAAAATTACAAATAATACAGTATAATTCCAAGTTGTTTTTTTATTTAGCTTTATAACAGGGTCTAGATCTATCATATATTAAATAACATTGTAAATGTCGTACTTTTCTTTTCAGCTGCAGTACATATTACAACTGCATTACAAAGTACATACCGTTGCGGGCAGTTTGAATACTAACTGGGACAGCACATTTCTTTCACCTTCTTGCTTATATATGCTGTGCAAAGAATTGTGGGTAAGTATAGCCAGAGAAGCATGCTGACCTGTATAGTGTTCAATGTGACCAGAGGCAGTAGAACATTCCAATACTTTTGCTATACCACATTTGTCACACTATGTATTTGGGACATAGAACATATTTTTCTGGTGTACTAAATAGTATGGGTGTTTGAACGCGCTGTCTTTTGGATCGTGGGAGGAGACCAGAGCACAATCTCTGGAATTCCATGCAGTGAGTGAGACAAGGACAAGGATTTGAAACCAGAGCCTGTGTGTCTTTAGGTTACACTGAGCCATGTGCTACCCATTACAGCACATTGTATAGGTGTTTTTGCTTTATGTGCAGCATTGATTTGCTTTTTGGTTTTGTATTTTTTTTAGGGGAGAAAGAAGAGTTAAATTTAACTGCAAACCGTTTAATGGGCCGGACGCTGTCTGTGGAGATCTCTGTTGGCACAATCAGAAACTCCCAGCAGGAGGAGGCGCTGCGCAAGGCCACATCTATAATCGATGAAATTGTGAAAAAGTTACTGAATGACATGGAGAGTGGCCGGAAGCAGCTGATGGCGCTGCATGCGGCCTGTGTGACAGATGCTCCGCCCGTCCCCATCGACCAGAAGTTTCAGGCTGTTGTGATCGGCTGCGCTCTGGAGGACCAGAAGAACATCAAGCGGAGACTGGAGACTTTGCTGAGGAATGTTGAAAATGCTGAAAAGAACATCAAGATTATGGATCACCAAAAGCTAGAGGCTCCAAATGCCAATGGCTGTCCCTAAATATGTTACCAAGTCATAAAATATGTCTTAAATGCCTCTAACCTCGCAGAGTACTGTTTTAATCTTGTACTTACATTTGGAGGGACTTTACGTGTAGCAGCAATGATGCTGAACCTTAGGGCCAAAAATAAGCAAAGCACAACAGACATCATCATTCTCCCTGAAGGAATGTTCCAGTGACCTCAGGGAATAGTCAAGTTTTATCCTCTGATTATTTTAATTTCCACTCATTTTCAATGTGTATTTCGAGTACACAGTGTTTGCTGACCTGTGCACTGAACAAAGACATAAAAGGATACAACAGCATAGTGCTTTGGAAAGTTGGTCACAGCTATTTAAATTCCTGAGTCTTTTTCTGTTGCAGTGCATCACGTTTTATATCAGGCACCTGGTAACGATTGTGGACACTACCTCTGTGTGTGAACACGGCACCTCTCACATTACACTGTGGATTTGACTTCATATTGCACAAAGTCATTTCAATGTCAGAATGTGTCATAAATAAAAACATATTGTCTCATACATGTTGAAGAGAGAGGTCTTCTGTCAAGGTTGGCTTATTCACACTTTTACTTAAATAATAGATCTGAGTACTTCATCCATGACTGGCCATAACAATCCATTACTGTGTGAAGTTATAGACAGGTGAGGGCTTAAAAAATGTCAAACCTTTGTTTTCAAACTCGTCTTATGATGTCCCATGTTGCACATAGAATTCCTAAATGACTTGCATTGCCTCCCCAGGCCACACTCAGGCCAGGTCTGACTTGTGTGGGGGCTTGGACCACATTAATACCTTCTTACAGGTCTAGTTGTTACTGTAAAAATCATACACTGGATGCCCAAGAAAAAAGTAAAATTTTATTTATGTCAGATTACCATCAGCTTTCCCCCAAAACATATCGGGTGTGGCACCCTTGAAGCTGTGATACATTTTGTACTGGTGAAAACAGAAATCCAACAATTAGTGTTGTCTTTGTCATTCTGAAAGCATACATATTTTTTTTTCCTAACTTAATGTGTGAAATTCATTTATGAGGCGTGTGAAAAAGTACAGTTAAGACACAAAGATCATTACAACACCTGAGTGACAGCACATAAGTATGGTTAGTTTTACCTTATGGTTTGTTAAGATTATATGCCATCTTAATGATAAAGTGCACTAAATCCATTCAATCAAAAAAGCCAAAAAAAAAAAAGGAAAGTAAACACAATGTTACAAATATGACCAAAGCTTGTGAAAAACTATTAACAGATTTACTGTGCAGGCAATTAGAAATAAACAGCAAGAGTAGGGATTATAATGCTAACTGGTGGTCGATGGAGGAGAATGTAAACATCGACAAGGCATTGTGGCATTGCAACCATGGTTCAACATTCACTGATGTGGAAAAAGGCATGCATTACATTTATGCCACTTTTTTTTTCCAAAACAGCACTGTTTACGGGCAACCAAATGAGAAAGCATGAAATGTGACACAACCTTAGTACCAATGGTAGAATTATAACAAGCACCTGTTGGGATTTCCACAACAGAACACTGAAAATAAAGTTAATTTCTTGGAAAAGCTTCCAACAGACATTTGAGTTACAAAATGCTTTCAAAAGACAAAATCATGCATGCACATGTGTTCCAACATGTTCAATGTACCCTATAATTGCATTTGAAATACTATAACTACTAATAAGGAAATGATAATCATTACGGAAGGGACTTTTTCCACATCATATGTATCTTTGTGCTTAGTAAACCAGTGTCTCCCAGATAATGAGTTTCAGAAAAACAAATGTAAAAAGGCTTAATAAAGACGAGGCAGTAACAAACAGTTCACAGATAGCTACATTGAGAACTGAGCATTAGTTTGAGAGATCTTTAGAGCTGCAATAATTATTCAACTAATGAATTTACAGAAAAATAATCACCAATTATTTTGATAATCGATTAATCATACATAGAATTTTAATGGAAAAATTACTGCCTCTCAAAGACGAACATTTCCTGCTTTTTCATATCATATTAAACTGAATATCTTTGGGTTTTGTATTGACAAGATATTTAGAGAAATCACTGTGGCCTATGACAAACTAGGATGGATTTTTTTTTTTTTTTTTTTTACTAATTTCTGGTGGAACAAATAATCTATTAAAATAGCAAATAATTGGAAAATCGATAATAAAAATAATAGTTAAACTGCGGTTTAACTATTAAACCGCAGTTAACTCCAGGAATTGTTTTAAATTACCCTAATGCAGTTAGAAGAAACTGAATTTTCTTGCATATTTAGGCACACACAAGCAAATCCTGATCCCTCCTGATGGTCAGCTGTATGTACCTTCAGAAAGTCAGGGTTTACATTCTGCTCAATGCTCCAAACCACAGGGACAGACACTTCCGATATGATATGAATATTTGCAAAATGGACATTGATAAGATACTTCAGCAGCCAAACCAAAAAGAGTACCATGTTTAGGGTATGAAGTGTTAGAGATATAGTGAAATCTGAATACATCAAATGAGATCCTCAAAGCTGTACCAAAGGTAAAGAAAAGCACAGATAAATATGTAAAACGTAAACAACTGCAATCAAAAAAACATAGTGTTAGATCTGATTGTGACTTCAACTACATTTTTTGCCTCAGAAAAGTCCTGCACTTTGTGAAAGTTTTGATTCACTTCATTAAAACTATACTATGCAGGAATTGCTGCTTACTGGCTGCAAACAAAGCATTCAAAGTTGGACCCTCCTCACAGATAATGCTTGACAAAAATTAATTTTCACTCTTGAGAACAAAGTTTGTCCACATGGCATTTCACCTGGTTATTTTTGTGGGGGAGTTTTTTTGGCGCTGTGTCCGATGCTTTTGTAGCTTTATGCCCCAAAGGGTGACAGCTAGGAATGTCACCAACACAGCAAAATGATAAGAAAAAATACAGGTTGGGGACAGTCTCTAGATACAGACAGCGCCACACAGTGGGTCATAAATGATGGAAAATGAGGGATTGTTTTTCTGTGAGTATTTATTCTTTCTTCTAGAGTATCCTGCATAGTGTACCTTTAACATATCCTTTAATAAATGGAGTGAAAGTAAACATATAGAAGACTATTTTGTATCAATCGTTATTGATTTTTGGTTATACATAAAAGCACATTCTATTGATTTTATGTTACATCCATATCGCTGCAGTGTTAATATTTAACTACAGCTAAAAAAGAGGAAAATTTGGCACTATGTCAACACTTAGGTGAACATATCACTCAACACTGATGTTATTCGTACAAAAATACTTCTGCACAAAGAATTATTTCCCGATTTCATAGTGTTTTGTCTGCAATAAACAGCATTGTTTGAGCCATACTATTCTGAAAGAAAATATGGTACAAAATTATCTGTGTATTCTCTACAATACATGCAAACATATTGCACAGCTGAAATGTCAAACACAAGAAGAGATGACTGTAAAAATCATAAGCGGGAGTTTCACAGAAGAAGAGCGCAACCTTTGCTGTTAAGTATTTTGATTAGAGAGTTGTTTGTCAAGTCATATCTGAACAACACACATGCACTGTAGCTGTGGCTGTTGCTGTTACTTAAGGCAACCACAGGGACAAGGTTTGTGCGCAGATCATTGATGGTGATCCATGGCTGAATCAAAGAGAACTCAACCATTAACGTTAGGTTACAGATTCAGATCAGGTTATTAAGGTAGTATAGCGTATTTTCCTGTCTGTTTAGGCTTTGGTCTCTAAATGTGGCTACGTCCACAAAATACAACTATGACCAATTTAGTCCTGGAAAAAATAGTCAGTCACCAAAATAAAAATGATTTAATCTAGAGTAGGCTGCAGCCCCCAAAAGGATTTTTACTCTTCTTGGTCCTCTGTTTGTTAGGTCTCAAAGTGATGACTTCTCTGCCGTTGCTGGAGCTCTGGTTGTTGACATTACTACTTGTGGTATTAAAAACACCTTTGGAAGAAAAACACAATTTTTGAAACATGTTACTCTCTAAGAGCAATAAAACATAAGATAAAGAAATGATGCACAGGATCCCTCCTTACCTATTTTATTGCATGTGGTATGGAGTACCTCTGTCTCCTCGGCCGTTTGCTGCTTGAGTCGCTGAAGATACTTCTCAGCTAAGTACTTAAAAACTAAAAAGAAAAGCAGAAATGTCAATGTTTACA
>JAOWBC010000318.1:13026662-13053165 GCA_028566105.1 Hypoplectrus providencianus
TCTTTCACTGAAGCTCGATAAAATCTCAGCTTGAGCCTTTTAGCTAAAGCTTCTGCCTCCTCGCTGCAAGACAAGCAAAGAAAATACAATTCACAGTCATGACCATTTGTCCTGAACCTTCCATTGTTTCCCTGTAAAAACAGGATTTTTTATCAACAAATGACTACTTACTTTTTTATAACGGTCTCTTCAAGGAGGTCAATTTTGTTCTGTACTAGAACTGTGGGAATGTCTCCAACCTCAGCCTCCACCTTCTCCCTCCAGCTGTCAATGGCCTGAAATGATTCCCTGTCTGTGGTGGAGAAGACCAGCACACATGCTTGGGCACCTGGGTTGCAAGACAACACACAAACACAACAATGACTAAATATACATCATTCATCTCCCCCAGGGATGTAAAAAACATTGGTTCAACTTCACTGGAGATTCATCTTTAGCTCAAAGAAATGTCTGCAGGCTTATGGGGGCCAATACATGAGCTTTGGTTGAACCATGAAACCATGAAATCTGTGAAAAATTTACTTCACCTCTCCAGACAGAAAGGTCAATGAGCTAAGGCAGCAGTGTTATATTTGTCATGGTGGTGGGGTCTTACCACGGTAGTAGGCCTTAGTAATAGCATCAAACTCCTCCTGCCCAGCAGTGTCCCACAGCATTAGTCGGACTTCTTCATCATTTACACTGAAAAACAAAGAAAGACATGGGCAAAATGTCTAAAATTTAGAATACTAACCTAACAAGGCATTTAATCTTTTGTGAAAAAGCAATCTTACACTATCTGCCTTTCCAGGAAGTCTACTCCAATGGTCTTTTTGTAGTCCTTAGTGAAGATGCCCTTGCAGTAGCGTTGGATCATACTGGACTTGCCAACAGCTCCGTTGCCGACCACAACCACCTTGATGGCCACTTCCATGTCCTCCTCCAACATGGTGGTGACGTCTGGCTGGTTTACTCAGTTCCACTCTGCCTGGGGAGTTTCAGTGATGTAACACAGGCATGTACCATCTTAAAATCCAAACATTACTGGGTGATATGTTTATATATTATAAACACACCCAACAGAAACAGCAACCTGTGTGCAACTCAAATATTATACCTCATAGTATTATATATATTATACTTCACATTTGTCACTTGAGACAGTTACAATCAGACTCATTTCTAGCATGTAAACTAAGCAAAAACGGTGTAATATTTATTCATCTTATTTTTTCCAACTTATATTTTTACTCAGTGTATGTCAAAAAATAATGACACTATTTCAAATTACCTGAACTTAAAGCAATTGCTTTGTATGTTGTACCAGCAGTCCGGGAACCCAATGTAGTAAAGGGCATTAATTACACACTGACTGTAACAGTCCTTTAAACTAATATGTGCTCATATTGAACTAACTGCTGTAAATTTTACAAGGAACATGTTTGCAGCAACTGTGCAATGTGTTTATTCTTCCATTAGCACTGAGAGCAGCAGACTCTACATAGCAACTGGGTCTTCCACACTTATAACTCTATGCCTGTAGCCGCTGAGTGCAATGCTAAACAACATATTGTGAGAAAGCTGTTCCCAGTGGATACTGACAACCTACTGTGTGACTATGGCGCCCAACAGCCTGTCTGGATTTGAGTCACAATCTGTATTACAGTCAATGATATTATTCATCATCTATAATTGAGCTGTATGACGCAGCAGTTATATCATGCTGGCCAAACATGTCTTAAAATAAACCATCTGCTCTTTTTTGTTCACATTTTAGTTGTGATTTTTTAAACACATACAGTCAAATGTAAGTTTGGAATAGATTTCATCTCTGCAATCTCTTAAATCTATCAAACTCACTATAAGCGAGAACTCAGAACTCTCTTTTCCCCCCCTCAAGTTCAATTCAAAAGTAAAGTTACGCATTTGCAGTTCTATCATCTCTCAGCATAATCGTTTCTAAATGTGTTGCATAAATGTGTTTTAGAGTCATAGAAACTAGGTCACGGGGGTTATAAGCTTTTCATGCACTCTCAGTAAGCTGTTGCTTTGTGTAACCACCTGTAAACTACAGGGCAACATTATCTGTATTCTGTGAAAAGTCTTACAGCATCTGCCATTACACAAGGAGTGACATCTTAAAATAGCACGCTTTTCACATCAACAATAGGGTTGGGTAATTAATGTCAATAATTATTTACTTTCTAACAATGAAATCATTTTGAAAATCTTGACTACTTGCCATGAAGTGTGGTTATTAACAACAATCATACATTCATAAAAGTGAGTTTCCACACCTACAGAGACAACTATTCTTCCTACTGTATACATTTCTCGACATAACAGTGCCCCAGGCAGCATTTGGAGAAATAATCAACCAAGTTTTAGCTTTTGATTGCCATCAGTGGTTATCACACTTAGCATATAAAAATACTGAAAGCAGAAATGTACTGGAAATGTATTACAAGAGTTAACTAAAAATGGTAACCATATTTTTAGGTTGGACAGCAAAAAGCTGAGGCTTGGTCGCCAGCCAGGCAGTGCTGAAAACCTGCCTAAATCCTAACCATGACAAACACTCATTATATGCTACAGTACTTCATACATATGTAATACATCCATGTGTAAAAGTCATGACAGAGAAACTAAAACATATTGCTTTATTTTACCCTACAGTGCATATAAGTGAACTGTGAAAGACTCCTGGACAGTGAGTCATCTTTACATACTCACCATGACTTAAATCAAGCCTCAAGGTGGGGGACTATCAAAGCTAATAATTTAGGATACAAAAAAACAAATACTGTATATTACAACCAAACTAATCTTCTCTGTTGATGTGGGGTGTTCATGCAGCATTTCCAATGTTTATAAGGAAAATTAATTTTGTCAACTTTAAACTCTTAATCTCCTCAAATTAGAATCCCTGTCTTTGGTCAGGTCAAGATGTGACCTGTTGAATAGCTGGCAGGCGGGTCCTCGGGGAACCAAGCAGCTGTTGGAATAGCCTGTTATAGCTGAAAGACTGACTATTTGTGAGGGTGTAATGATAGAAACCACAGAGTGGGCAATTTCATACCTGTAAAATCACAAGTCATCCGGTGTCTGCCAACATTAGAGGAGCTAAACAGTCAGCCAATCGACAATCACATATTTCCAGCCGCCCTCTGCTCTTCTCTGTGGCAGGAGTAGACGCTAGTGACTCCGGCGCTAAGGTTACCTAGCTAAGGTTAGCCACTTTTCCTAGTGAAAAGAACCTTCTGCTCCGCCTGGCTATGATATCTAGCTAATAACTGCACTGCGCGAGTGTTCTCGTCTTTAAAGGGCAGCAGACGTTTGCTTGATGTCGACAAATTAGTAAAGTCGGTGACATTTATATACTGGATGAAAATACAGTGCTATCTACCAGCGGACCTTCTTTCTTGCTAACTACGTTGCGCATGAACCAGGCAACTGGCTAGCTCACTAATGTTTGTTGCTAAGCAGCGGAGAAAGTCTTCTTCTACCACTTCTTGATGTGGTTCTTACGACATATTACAATACCGCCACCAACTGGTGTGAAGTGTGGATCAAATTCCTTCTTATCTGATGATAAAATACGCAATATTGCTCACTCATCAATCTATAAAATAAAATTAATTTTAATGTTCTATTGCACCGTTAAAGTAGCAAGTGGATAAAATAAAGGGGAATCAGTATAAACCACAGACTGTTTATAAATAAGATATAAACAAGGGTAGTATAAATGAAAGCATACATTCAAAATATTAATACTATTTACAATGGGAAAATGAAAAGCTAAATAACAATACAAACAATGCAAGAATAAAATTTTGAAAAAGTTGTTTATAGTTTTTTTTCACAAAAGTTCATGGTGACGTTTCTATTCACTTTGATTGATTGTACAGAGTGAAGACGACAAAACAACAATTCAAGGCTTTTACACAAGAACAAAGATTTTGTAGATTTTTTTTCCGCATAAAACACATTTTTATTCATATTCCATTCTAGGGGTGTGGGGAAAAAATCTGCATTTCAGTCATGGGA
The DNA here is from genome assembly GCA_028566105.1 of Hypoplectrus providencianus. Lineage (NCBI taxonomy): Eukaryota > Metazoa > Chordata > Actinopteri > Perciformes > Serranidae > Hypoplectrus > Hypoplectrus providencianus. The sequence continues at coordinate 13,030,689 of JAOWBC010000318.1, forward strand.
GAAACGATAGTCAAGGTGCGTTTGTTATGTTGTACAGATGCCCCTAAACACTCCTGTTGTACCAAGGTCGATAGGGAAAACAGAGTCCTAAAAAATGCACAATATTTAAAAAATATAAACCATATGTCCTATGCTAAACAAAATTGGTTACTTTAAATCGTTGATAATCAGCTACTTGATAACAGTCGAATAAGTAAAATATAATTTTCTTTTCCATCATCAACGGGAGAGATGTGGCGGGTCAGGCGGGACACCTAAACGAGTGCCCACATGATGACGACAGGGTTTCTCTTCCTGGTTCGTCTGAAGTCGTCATCGTTTACCCGCGTTAGTTGAACAACCCACTTTGTTTGGCGGGATTGATCAGCAAAGAAGCACCCCTGAAGTCTAATCGGTAATGATATGACAATACTATAAACATAAATGTTGTTTCAGTACTTGTCGTTTATATGTGACTTGTCGTTTGTCAAGTGGCTGAGATCGCTCGTCTTCGACCCAGTTTCAATGTTAGTTTACTCTGTTCGCTAGCATATTCTATGCTTAAGATTTTTTTTGTTGTTGACTAACTTAGAGCTACAGATACAGTCTTGTTAGCCTTAGCGAAACTTGTTACAGGCTAAACACGGGCGTAGTTTGTTTTATGTATAGATCGATAACACCGATTTGTTCAAGGTAGCATAATAAAAGTATGCTAGTACCATCTGGTCATGCTACTTGTCTTTCAAGTGGCTCACTGTTATCTTGACAGATTTTGTATCTCTAATGGAGGTTAATATTAAGTTAGACTTTACCAAGCATGGCACATCTTAAGTGACAGACAGTGGTTTAAAAGTTATGTTATTGTGTACAGCAGCATTATTCTCATTGTCTGAATAAACAGAGCCAATCAATAGCTTATTTGAGGATTATGTTTCCAATATGTGATTTAATTTTGTACCCAAAGCCAGCATCCTGATGAAGACAAGATAGCTGCAACATAATTTGACATTACAGCATCATCACTTGAATTGAAGCTGACCCTGGTTTGTGCTGTGTATGCAATGTAAAATAAAATGTAGTTGCATTAAATATGCCAGCAAGGTGAATTCTAATAGCCTACTTTCCTGTTATATGTACTTTTTAATCCTTTCTGCAGGAACTATGCAGTTTTCCAGCAGAAGAAAGAAGCTCACCACTAACCCTCAGGTGGAGCTGTATACACACCCTCTGCAGTTTTACGGGCAGCCTCCTCTTGAAAACATCTCTCTCACTGAGTTTGAGGGATTTGCTGTAGATCGCCTGAAATGTAAGACCCTGCCCTAATGCTTTGCCTTGTGTTGCAGACTGTTTCTCTGCTGTTGTGAAATGCGTTGTAATGTGTTGAAAAGAGCCTGGTATCTACAATATGTTCTTGTAATGCCTCTGCAGTGCTGAAGACCATTGAAAATTTGGGAGTGAGCTATGTGAAACTGTCAGAGAACTATGTGAAGAAACTGGAGGGCGAGTTAAAAGCTCTAAACTTTCTTTACAGACAGGAAGCTGTGAGTACAAAGCTATTCCTCCATGACCACTAACCCGTTGTTGACTGGAATTTCAACATGAAGCATTCTTTACTGATCTTTTATATATGTAGGTGGTTAATGATGCACAATATACTTTCATATATGGTTCACCAAGGTAATTGAACTGAATGTGTGTTGCTGAATCTGCAGCATTGACATTTGGCTTGTGTTTGAGCCTGTAAAGCTTTAAGCAAGGTCAGGGCTAACCCTAATCATCCGAAATAAAAACACATAAAAATGACAACACCTTCTTGATGGGGTGTGAATTGCAACATCACAGATATAAAATATCACAGAAACAAAACAACATGCTAACATGCTGAGATAAAGCTGAAAACTGCACCAAAAAATTTAGGGATATGGCACATTATTGTTGTAAAAAGTATGCCATACATGACGGGTGTGAGGGAATATTGTTGCATCATTTTGTTTTGTAATGCTGCACTGATTTTACAGAACACCTAATAGCTTTGGAGCATGGAAAGTTTAGTATCAGATAGATGACACCAAAAGTATCAGGATATTGGGTAAATACAAATGTAGGTTCCACTGCTCTGAATGCATAAAATACTAAACGTTTTTCAATCAGATATGAGGCACACTGGTGTGTTTTTATGGGAACGAAGATTAGATTAGAAAATCACAATATATGGCCTTATATAATGTACAGCAAAATGTTGAATTGCAACCATTACATTATGATATGTGCCATATCAAAACATTAGGATTGATATGATTTTTTACCTTGCAAGTTAAATTTTACACAACATAATATATGAAGATGTGATCAAGAGAGTATTGAAAACATTAACAATACTATGCTTTAATGCATTTAGGACGATAGAAAGTCTCAGAGTGGACACACTGAATATGAGAAACGAAGAAAGGACCATATCTCGCACTTCATTCTCAGACTTGCCTACTGCCAAACGTAAGTGTATAGTTTCTGTAGAATATTTGTACAAAAAATACTAAAATATTTAAAAAGCCATCGAATGGTTTTAGTTCAGATGCAACTGAATAAACATTTCTTCCCAACGATATCCTAAAGGGAGGATCTGAGACGGTGGTTCATACAACAGGAAGTAGATCTTTTCCGCTACCGCTTCAATGAGCTGCATCCAAAACTAAAGCTGGAGTTTCTGCACAGAAATAATCTGCAATATGACACGGTAAGTTTTAGGCCTTTTTGTTTAATTTCAATGTTGATAAATACAGTAATTTACAAGGGCTACTCTAGTAAACTTACTTACACCTCCAGTGAGATTATTACTTCACCTCTGTCAATATCTGTGAGTGTAAAAGATTGTGAACTTATCTGATAGCTTGTGTAGGAAATTAATTCATTTACAAGCTTTTCAAGTGGACATTAGGATAGGAAAACTGTAAAAAGGAGCTAAAACAAAGTAATGTTGTGCTCAGCTGTCTTTTCACTAGATGGCGCTGTTTGCTCAGTGTTACAGCTCCCATGCGCGTGTTCAGGGTTGCCTTGAGTGGTGATTAAAAAGTAATTTTTCTTGCATTATGGCTTTTTGTTAAAATATTAATTAGTGATCAAATTTCGGAGTTGTTAAATGTGCATAAGTATTAATTATTATACAGGCATATCCATGAAATATAATGAATAGCAGCATGTCTAGTTTCTCTTTTAAGCACAGTTTTATACCCACTTTAGGAAAGCAGGTTTTCATAAAAATATGGAGGTGAATACTTGGGAAAAGTGGGAAAACTATTTAATAATTCAACAGACACTTACTGTGTCAAGCAAGGACGAAAACGGTGCATTCATCTGATAAATGATGTTTGGTTTCCATGTGTCTCACCCTTCAATGTATTAACACTGACACGGTTCTGCCTGAGCAGCTCGTCACTGAAATTCATCTTTCTCATCAATAACTTCTCAGATTAGTGTCGAGGAGAAGAAGGCTCTGCAGGACAAACTTGTCAACTCCAGTTATGGCGTCAGTGGAATCACTGTGGAGGATCAGGACTTCTACAAAGTGAGTAACTTATCTCTCTCTTTTCATTGAGACCACAAAGAATGTTTGCTGCTTATCCCTCCATAAAACACTTTTTTTTATCTGCAGTTTTATTCCACAATTTATATCTCTTCACTTCTCATATAGTTAATGAAGAGCAAGGCATAGGATCACTAACTTTTTTTTGTATTATAAATGTCAGAAGTTTGCAAACAGAATTACAATGTTCATATGAATATCTTAACATTAATAGTCGTTAACTCTTCCTACTGTAGTTTAATTCAAAGGGATTGTTTAATATTCTATTTAAAGCTTCAGATCCCCCCCCCCCACAGGTCTATTATAACAATACTCAGGCAAGTTAAATAATGCACCTTTTGGTAATTTACATTTCTAAATGTAAAATTAACCATAAATGATCAGTAAGCTTACAATGAATTCAGTGTTATATCTGTGGTATTTAAAATTATTATTATTATTATTTGATATTGTGATTAGATTTTCATTTAAACCCCAAAATGTTAAAAATCTTAGCTTAAGGATGCTTATTAATCAATGTAAAGATGACATTTAAGATGAAACGCTCCCAAATATGAACCTGATGCACCTATGCACCTGATTATGTCAACAGTTGAGACTTTTCCTGGATTTCCCTTATGGGGATCAATAAAGGAATATCTGAACAGGGAGGCTGGGATACACACTGGATGTGTGCAGTTTAAAAGTTGATGTGTTACCAGTCAGGGAAGGCCTAACAAAGGATTCCTTTGAGGTGCATTATGGAAAATGTAAGATCCAGTGTATTTGGAGCTTGACTCATACTAGGAACTAAAAATATCTCTGCCTCGACTGTTTCACTTTTTACTTTCCTTTTTAAATCTGTCTCCTGTGAATCCCCCAGCTTCATAGAGGTGCAACACTAAATATTCTGAATAGGCCTTTAATGTCACTTCGAACTAATGTATAACAGGCCAGACAGTCACTTGGACAAATTAACCCTCTGTCTACATATGCACAACCCTACACCGCCAGATAAAATGTGAATGTGGCCTTATAGTATCAAACAAGATTGCTAGCATTTACAAAAGTGGGACCCAGTGTGCCCATATCCAAGCAAAACTTTACAAGGGCATTATTTCAAACTAGCAGGAAAACTTGTTTCCTTTTGGCAAGAACTGAAGTGTTGTAAATCCACAGCTTTGGATTTGGATTGGAGTGACTTGTGCCTTTTGTCCAAAATAGGACTTGGGCTGATTACAACACAGGCTTTCTCATTACTTTCAGCCATGCTGTGTAATCCTAACCTGCCCAGGAGTACCGGTCAACCAGGGCTGTGAACTGCCCAGTCTGTTATTTAAGAATAAAACATTGATTACACTGATTTATCTTCCTATTTCTTCTTTTCCTTCTGCTTTGCTACCTTTGGGGCCAATATTTTCTCAGATGGAGACAGACCATCCTGTGATATGAAATAAATGAGCAAATATTGGCCCCCGAGGCAGTTTAAATCAACTTATTGGAGAATTCTTGTTCTCCGAAATGTAGAATTTCCACTCTCAGTGCTCTGAGTACGCTAACCTTCTTTCTAAAGAAACATTTGGACATAATCTTGTTGAATTGCTAAATGTTCTCACAGCGGAGAAATCTCTTCAATCAGTATGAATGAACAGCCGGGAGAAATAATTGGCTGATTGACAGATCACCTTTATATCCTCTCACAGCTGAATAGATTTAAGTCTCCAGTTAAAAATGCCAGGACGGGGAAATGTCATGGCCTGCTACTTGACTTTAAATTTACATTTTCGACTTTTTGCTGCTGACAGTTTTGTTCGTTGAGGGCATGTAAATCATCACACTCCCTTTTATTGAACATCACTAGAATAAGTATAAATCCTTGTATAACATCCAGAATTATGAAGGGCAAAGGGTTGGCATTCTGACACTCACCATTCATGCAAACAGAATATTAACAGCTCCATCTTTTGAAAGCATTCATTATTTAAACTTTCTTTTTTTTCTTTGCTTCATTTGAAAGGTTCCATTTCAAGATGCCCTGGATCTAGTGCGAACAAGGAAAGTGTACCTCAAAGCAGGCTACGTGTACATCCCTCACCAGGACATCGTCACCATTGTCCTCAACGACTTCCGCACGAGGCTGTCCAAAGCTCTTGCAGTAAGTGTGTTCGGCTTTAACGGGATGGGTGTTGATGAACACCTTTCTGACTAACTTCCACACAGCTGGACTTTGCATGTATATGCCCTGTACAAGCAGAAAAATAGAGAGAGCTGATTTCCATAAGGCAAATTGTTAAATTGCCTCCGTGGCTGTTCATGTCAGTGCCCCGAGGTAAACTGGAGAAATGCAGAGTTCAAATCAGGGGAATGAGTATGCACACATGACAGAAAATGTCTGGAGGGAAGACTGGGGACAGCTCGTATGAAAGTTCTCATTATCCCTACGGGCATGATGTTTTTTTTAAAAGGCTGTGCACTGAGGTCTGTGAAGGCGTGGTATCAGCGTGCTCGTGCTTTGCATCGAATACCCCGAGGGGCATGAAACATGGTGTTTTGCCGTCCAGAGGCATTTGTTTTATAATACATGTGAGCAGACAGCCAAGGTTCAATTGCACCGTGGCGAGAGGTCCTGACTGCAGAACAGGCACAAACCTGCTCAACAACCATAGGTGGTGGCACTGTATGGTTTATGAATAGACCTTCTCTATTATTGAAGTGCAAGAGCTCTGCAATGTTGGCACCTCACTGCCACAGAGAATTAATGAGCAAATAAGTCAATATAAAGACCTACCTACCACCAGTGAAGGTAGAATTAATTTGTACATATTTGAAAAGACTGTGTGAAATTTAATTCATGTACTTGGAGATGTAGATGTCTAATAACAATACAGCATATGATGAGGGACAGTTAAGAGCACGTGGGTTATTACCTTTAGAAGCATGCCTTCATTTTCACTGTACTGTTATTGTGAAGGTTGGAAGCAGGGAAGTTTGAAAGATAAGAATTAATACTCCAATTTCACAGCACTGTATTAATTAACTTAATTTTGAAAATAGCACAGTGCTTACATTACTAGTTAATGTAGTTAATGTTAAATTTTAGAAACAGTTTTTGAGTTTGTATAGTTTAGTGTAGAAAATGTGTGAACAGTATGACAGATCACTGTTTTCATAATTATGTCCACCTTGTGTACAAAATTGGCCCTTCATCTTGTGTTTAATGCACATTTGTAATGATTAGACAGCTAAAGATGGCTGCTGTTGCCTTTTATAATGCAAATCCTCACCAGAGTTTAACTAAGGTCGACCTGTTTGCTGTGAAGAATTTTTAGAGTTTCTTTACTTCTGCGCCTGTCGTCATGTGTCACGTGTTAGTTAGTTCAGTTCTTTCATCAGCTAATTTGTTTAAGTGCTCCGATCAAATAAATACAACATTTTTTTGTTGCATTCATGAATCAGAGCTCATAAATGCACAAATGTCAGAAAATGATTTCCCAGCTGTGGAAATGGGACCATCTGAGAAGCATCTGACTGCACCATCGGCCTTGGCAGAGGTCTAAGCTCTCCGAGTGCCAATCCATTTTTTCAGTTTGTTGTTTTTTTATAACTGTGACTTTACTCTCAGGACGTAATGGCGACATTGTGTCTTCAGCTCACTCTTTCTATCTAAAGAGCACTTTGACGAGGAGTCACCGGTTTGAGTGCTTCTCCAAAGCAGTTCTTTGTGTCTCCCGTGCAACTGGCAGTTCAGTGCTTTGTTCGTTGAAAACTTTTGACAGTTTGAACAAAAGTCTCTTTTTTTTGTGATGGTTGTGTTGTCTTGTTCGCTCCTTGTATACAACTGTGTAGTCACTTTGAATCAGTGGCTCTCCAGGTAAAGCCTGTGTTCCTGACGCAGAGTGGGCTCTGCTTCGCCACTCATCTAAAACGCTTATTGGCAAATTGGAGCTCTCATCTAAAACCGACTACTGGCAAGCTGGAATTACAAAATACTGATTTGTGAGAGTAGTTTGCTTCCTTTTGTATCTGATTAAACACGGAATTAATGCAGACCTTCATGTGTTGCTCTGATTTTATTTTACTTTTTTAGCAGTTAATCATGTGCATGTTAGGTAATGAGGAACTCTACTCTTGAACATACCCTGGCTGTGACATTTATCCTATTGTCCAACTCCTGATTGGACACTGGATTGTATGTTGCTCTTGGTACAGTTATTGCCTCTGGACTTATGCTGTCATAGCCGGGAACATGTAGTTGATTTGTTTGAACACATGTCCTTCATCATTGGGCAGACAGGACCATCTTTTCTAAATTACAAAAGGAAAAACAAATAAACAGAACAACTTGGTCCAGTCTCGCCATTCTCCCATTTCCTGGTAATTATCCGGACCACTAACTGTTGGAATGGAATAATGCTCCAAAACTATTTTTCTTGTAACTGTGCCATTGTGACTGTTTCCGTGTTACTATAATGGTTATTCTCCTCCACTGGGGACGACAAGAGGACATGGCAGAAAATGTGTCATTAAAAAGGCATGAAATTGAAAGCTGCGTCTCCATATGACTCCAGTTATTGGATGTTCATTTTTATAGAATAACAGAAATATCCAATAACATGTATTGAGCCAGTTTGTTTGTGTTTGTGCATTTTTTTTATTTAATGCAGTCCTAGAAAGAGTTTCGACTTTGGACTCTTGCTTGTTTGCTGATTGGAATACTGTTGTTGTCATAATTAGGCTTTATGGAGGTTTTTGTTTGGGAGGGATGTGCATGGACACTTCTTTGGTCCATTGTCTCCTTTATGTTTGCTTGAAATGCATCACTTTTAAAGTGGCACCACACCACAGGACTGGAATAATATAATCATTATTATATTATTTAATAAATAGAGCTTTCCCTTGCAGGGATGGACTTAATCAACATTGTGTGAACTCATTGGGTGGGGCCTTGGATCTAACTGATGCTCACTTATATAAAAGGCTCACACTGTAGCCTGCAGTAAGCTGTGGCTCTGTGTTTTAATTACTGTTCTGTGTAGTACTTAATCTTTGCACCTAATCTGCAATGTTTTTTGCTGTTCTAGTCCTTTGACCAACACTAATTACCTTTACTCATGTGATGTCCATCTCCTCTGCAGCTGACAGCCCGCTCGCTACCAGCGGTGCACTCTGATGAACGGCTCCAGCCGCTCCTTAACCACCTCAGGTAAGCAGCAGCAGGATTAATAACTTTGCAGCCACTTTGCCAGGACTCTGTTGAAAAGGGGATTTAGCAGGATTGATCTTTGCCACCAAAGAACATTGGGGGCTTGTGGCTGGTTTGCTTGAACCCAATCTGTCCTCGTAGACGAGCGCAGATGTTGTGGGAATGTGCTCGCTATGTGCTCAGCATCCCTCACCATGGCTCAGTCTTGAATCTTGAGCTAATTAAGAGTATGCAGCATGTGCATTGTTTCCATTAATCATGCACTGTACTGTGTCTCTGTAGTGGTTGTTTATTGGTGGACACCATTTTCTTTGTGATACCTACTTAATTTATTTATAATTGGTTTAAGTTTGTCTACAAAGGAGCATTTTCATGGGGAGCCAATGTATTTGACACACATCTCATGGAGACACCGAACATTTTTGTGTTTTTGTTCTGTTAAACAAAGCATACTCAGCATAGGCAGCTGTTTACATCAGAGATATCCAGCTGCATGCTTGTTTTGAAGTGAACAGTATCGACATTATCTACAAGGCTTCCAGTCTGTCTGTGTTCCTGTCGCTGAATGCAGATTCGCCTCACTCGCTTACAGTGCGCAGGGGAATACAATCAATCAATCAATTTAAACAACACTGTTGGTTTCTTTCCATGGAGCTAACATGAAAACTATTTTGGTTCAGTAAACGGTCAGTCTGCTTGGTGAGGTCGGTTAGCCCGCCACGGCCCACTCAGCCCACAGCTGGAACATCTGGAGTTGAAACCCAGAGTGCAGAGGGTAGCTACTACTATTACAAACATCAAAAGCAAGTTCCTTTTTGTAAAATAAGTAATAAAATGTCTGTTATATCTTTGTTTAAACCACATATATATATATAAGTAATGAAACATTTTCTGTGTGGTTGTGTCTAAATACCTGTAGTAGTCATATAGAGCAGTCTTTTTTTGCATTGTCTATGGGAATTGATTTATTAATTAGCTCAAGCTTCTACCACAATTTTAACTTAAAACCCTCAAATCTATCAAACTTGATAAGAATCAGCAACATCAGAGGATTTTGCATTAAATATTGGCATCAATAGCATCAGCCTTCATTTCAGCTTCAGTAGCAAAGGGAGCAGCTCAGAGCACAGTGAGGGCGTTTAGCTAATTTCTAATAAAAGGAAGAATACGGATAAATGGGTGGGAGAAGTCCTGATGTCTGATTGTTTATGGGGATTAGTGGGCAGGTTGTTGAGATTAGTGGGCAGTTCACTAATCTTTATGGTAGGGGGAACACAATGTGATGCAAAGTGTGCCGCACAGGACTCAATGGGATGCCAAAAATCTCTGGATAGCAGCTTAGCAGTTTCACATTTCTGGCAGGAAGTTCCAGGGTGTGTGTTATATTTACTCTTTTGTGAACATTGTGTCCGGCCTTTATAGTCCAGTCTTTAACATAAGGTCATATTTTCTATCAACAAGACAAATATAATTTGATTTCACAGCAGTCCTGATTGCTTCTTAAACTGTATGAACATTGTCTATTCGTCACAGTCCTGATATATTTTTGTATTTTCCTTCTGTTAGTCATGCCTATGTTGGACAGGATTATAGCATCCAGAAGAATGTTGGGAAAATCTCCTTGGAACAAATTGATTCAGTAAGTTGCATTGACCATCTACTCTCTAAATGTCAAGTTCAAGGTGCCATTTTGCCCGTTATTGTGTGGTGTATAAGGGGAGTAATTAGGTTAGTATAGTATTTCTGCTGGCCCAGAGCTGGGAATGAATAGAAAGTGCACTTATTGCATCCATTTGAAAATGTGGCTGTGGCGCCCTTGGAGGACAAAATGTCTCTTTATGAAGGCTCTTCATGTTTTTAACCAACATCAGTTCTGATCACATTCAACATCATTGATTTTGATACATGTTAATAGAGTTCCACTGATATGGGATTTTTGTGACCAATGCGAATACTAATTTTTAGAGTCAAAGAATTCAGCAACAACTAATATGGCCAATATAGTATTTCTTTGATCTATAATGTAAATAGACCTTTTTTGATTTTTTTTTTACGGATTATTTTCACCACTCTTCAAATGTACCCGAGAGCTGATTTGTCAAACAAGAAACATTTATATAATAATATTTAACATTGATATACATCATACAAACAATTTATTATAGTGTCAGCCAGCAAATTCTATAAATGATAGAAACTGAGAAAACAAATAATAAATTAGAATTAAACAAATGGCTAAATAAATGTCATTACCGTTCAGTGTCAGTCAATTGCTGACATTTTAAAAGGATAAAAGATTTAAAAGCTTACATCATTTCTCAATCCAAGATTTTTTTTTGCATTGTATATAGTGTAAAAAAAAAAAAAAAAAAAAGGAAAAAAGATTTCAGATAGCATATACACTTAGCGATATGCCTTTGATAATCCAGTATTGACCAGTAATGTCTGCCAGCCGATATCTGTCCTGCTCTACATGTCTCTCATTAGTTGCTTTTTGCTTCCAGCTTTCAGGAAAGTCCTTCCCACTGTGTATGCGGCAGCTGCACCAGAGCCTCAGGGAGAACCACCATCTCCGCCACGGCGGTCGCATGCAGTACGGCCTCTTCCTCAAGGGCATCGGCCTCTCTCTGGAGCAGGCGCTGCAGTTCTGGAGGTCCGAGTTCATAAGAGGAAAAGTGGACGCAGATAAGGTAACGCTGACGACACGAATCCTATGAAAATGTTCTCTTACTCAAAGTCCACAGCAATATTGGAAGAACTAGAAAGAGGGTGAAATTATGGGAGGCATTGTTAGAATAACATTGCAACTAAATTTATTAAATGTTAGATATTAAGTAAACGAGTGACAATCAAGCAGTAACAAATACGTTCAGTAATGCTGCAGACATTCCTTCTGCATTCATTATAAATTAGATTAAATAGGCTCATTCCTCTTTGACTTTAAGCAAATATTTAGTTTTAAAAGACCATTTAGGGTTTGTTTTTTTTTAAGGATTTTCTGTTTTTTTTCCCTCTCTATAAAGTACCCAGAGTTTTTTGTTTAATACTTAGAAACTTTATCCTTGAACATTGGGTTAGTGAACTGCAGGGCAGCTTCCTTGATGTGTGAATGCCTGTCCCTCTCCTGAGTGCTATTCAGCACTTAAATGGGCGGTGCTGTTTCATTGGTGATGAAGTGACCCCATCAAAGCCGTATTGATTAAAAGAAAGTTCACGGGTGTCATTATTTGCTCGCAGCACTGTGTCGAGGCTAATGAAGACTTAAGTGGTTGTGGGCTCAGATATTATGTCTCTCAATAGAAGACAGAGACAATAAGGACATTGAAATGTGTTCTGCATTAAGGGAACTGCAACTGTTTATTAGAATAACAGATAATAATAACAGGAGCTCCCACATGATGGAGCTTTTCAAGGAGAACAGACAGAATCTCACAGTGAAATGCTTTAGATATAACACCAACTTTTAACAGCTCTGACATGATGTTAATATTCAGCAGCATTCCATTTAGTTTCTTATATTAGGTCATTAGATAGGCGCAGATATTTTATCCTGACTTAACTTAATCAATAAGGAAATGCATTAGCATTTATAAGGTCAAAAAATCCCCATGTAGTCAAGCCAAACTGTCAGATAGCTACCTGTTAAATAGATTATTGGTCAGATTGAATCGATTTGCTCTCACAGGTGTGAATGCACAGTATACGCTAAGGAACATCCTGCATGCCTTGCCTCAAGGCTGTCTCAGTCAGACATGTAAATATTTTGTATATTATTTTATGTTTTGTCCTCAGTGCAGCCGCGGTCAGGTCTCTAACCTTATAGACTCTAAAGTTTATGAAAATGATTCTTCAGAGTTTCAAACTCAGTGCTTTAAAACAAACTGATCCATGACATCACGGCGTCTGCACTTCTTTTATAGATTCATCACGGATAGCACACCAGCATCAACAAACTCGCATGGAAAAAAAGCTTAATGGAATTACTAAAATTAGACAAACAAAAAAAATGTTATGCTATTTCAGTTAGTTTTTCTCTTTTTGGAAAAACAGTTAATGCACTAAACGGGAAATGGAAAGGTTTTTTTTTTAGATTAAGTGCTGATGTAACAGACATTTAACTCAGTTTGTCAGCGGTTTCTGCTCTGCTGGTAGACGAGCTGATGTAAAAAGATCATTCTGCCCAAAAGAATCCAATTCCTGAAGAGTTGAAGAGCGAGAGGCTACAGATTTTTGCTCAACAACTTCTTTTTTTGTTGTCTTCTCTCTCACACATTCTCTTCTTCTACTGTTTGAAAACATATTAGCCTGCAGCATTACATTACACTGCCCCCTTCTGACCAAAGTACATTATTACAGCTTTGTTTATTTGTCCTAAAGCAGTTTATAGACATGTCCCTAATTTGTATTTCCTTCAAAGCAATATTTAAAAATTAGCTTCAAATACACCATGACTAATGAAAACACGCCTTCAGTAAGAGTTAGGACTTGTTTTATCCGCCGGGTGATCTGTTCTTTATAATAATTCAGATTAAGCAACTTAGAATTGATTAGTAGTGGCCTGAGAAATATTGTGCATCTAACAGTCCATGTGACTGTCCATCTCACACAATATTGTTTTCCTTTTTTGGGTGTTCATCAAAAGATGCAGTATTAACAGGGTGCCAAGCAAGCGCCAAGAAAGGATTTCATTTTAAATTTTGAGTTAAATCGACTCGCAGTGCAGCATTCTGGCACAAGCAGTGCATGTGGCGGCCTTGATCCCCGAGCCATGTTGTCTTTAGATAATGATTTGTAGTAGAAGATCACACGGCTGGCTTGTGACTCCAGGTATCCTGCACTCTTTCCAGTCGGAGGACATGTGTTGCGTCAGCCAGACAAAGTGTCCTGGCTTGTTTGGGGGAGATCTTGAGCCTGTGTTTCCTGCTGGTGCCTCAGTTGCAGTGAAAAAAAGACAAGACACATCAAAGAATTCTGACCAGACTCTGATGCAGATACAGAGAGAGTCCTTCATATTTTTAGCTTTTAGAAAATCACATACATCGTCCTTTCACTGGGAAGGCTTGATATTTAATGGGCCAATAAAGCAGTGGGCGATAATGGGGAAATTGATCTGATTGTGTCGTCCAATGGTTAAATAATGGAAAAGCAGGTAATTCTCAGTGACTGTATCTGCTCGAATCAATTTTGTGCCTCCCTATTTTTCCACATCTTTTTGCTCCGTACAAAAGAACAAGTTTTAAAAACTTGGGGTTGTATTCCAAAGGGCAATTTTTCATGCAGTACCAATGGGATTGTCAAAGAGGTCGGAGCATTAAACCATGCCCAAAATCCTGTGTGAACATGGCGTGTGTAATCTGATTTCTATATTAATTACAAACATTAAAACCTTTGTGCCTTGTCCAAAATTTGGTTCACAGGAAAAAATCTTTATCTAATCTCTCATAAAAGACAACTTCAAAGTCAAGGGCACAAGTGAACTGTATCAATAACCCCTTACAGTTTCAATTAGGCACTTTGTTCAAAAGACAAATCTTCACACACTTTTAAATGGGCATCATACTACACAAGCTTCAAAGTGAACATTTTTTATAAGTACAAATTTTCAGATATTCTGCCTCAGGTTCAGCTATTAGAGTGTGTTTTTTTGACTCGGCGAAATACTATTAAGGGTAATGATAGGGAAAACTAAAAAGGCAGCATTAATAATAGAGGATGAAAAATAAAGAAAAATATTGTTAATTTAATAATATGTTGGACATCCAGACAGTTATTTTTCAGTAGTTTGCTGTTTGCATTTCATGTGATGTTCCAAGTTTCTTTACTACACAAGTCTTGTCATACTTTTTTAGTTGCAGGAGAGTATTTGTTAAATGTCATACTTGTATGAATATTTATGCGATTGTTGTCCCCTAATATTTGCATCTGCATAGTTTTGCCAGAAACATGTCCCAAAAAAGAGGTTATGGGCCCATGAGACCAAACAGCCCTCAGTTTGGGGGGCTTGTAATCAACCTGTGATGGACCATTGTATAAGCAAACAGGAAATAATAATAGTAAAAAACAAAGAAAGCCGTGTCCATTTACCTTGCTCTCACCCTCTCCTGTCCCAGTATCTGCTATTGGCACTAAAAAAAGCCTCATGGTAACTCCAGTACCCTGGATTTGTGTTCGAGCCCAGTACGGTGCCCCATTTCTGCAGTGGCTCGGTTCCCGTGCACAAGCTCCCAGAGAAAGTGTGATGGGCTGTGCACAAAGCCCAACTCTTGTTCCACAGCAGAGGCAGCAGAATGGTGCTGACCAGATCACAGCTCTCACAATGATGTATGTGTTAAGTCAGGGAGTGCACTTTGTGGCATGCTGCACAAAGCCCGCTCATTAGTATGCGACAGGCACAGAGGAAAAAGATGGGAGGCAGCGATGCCGAGAGGGAGGCCTGGAGGAAGAGGCGATGTAATATTAGACTAGAGGGAGAGAGAAAATTGATGAAATCAACTTGATCTATCCAGTTTTATTGCCACGGAAGTTAGCCCATTCATTTGGACGACTGTCTATTCGAGCCACATTTCAGTGTGTTGTATTGCCTTGGGGCAAGGACTGCTTTTGAACTGCTTGTTTTACAGATGTTAACTCCGGGTTAATTAATTTCCACTAACTGACACCATCATTGACATAATAGTTTTGGTTTGCTGTGGGGTCTTTTCCAACAATGGAAGATTTTCATTAGATGACACTTAATATTAACTGCTCTTAAAGTTTGGTTACAAATGTACACCAAGTTATTTTTTTCATCAAGGGTATTTTTGAAAGTGGCTTCCAGCCCCTGTTAAAAATATATCCCAAATCTTGACGACAGGCTATTTTGTGTTAATGAGTTTTTTTCCCTTTAAGAAAATCCATAAAGTACAAGATGGCAGACTTAACTAGATAGTTGGGTAATTTCTTCATTACAGTCTAGGAAATTATTGGGACTCTTACTCAGGCTTTGTGTCATGTATCTTCTGTAGTGAGTGTCTTGCAGAAAAATTGCTGCTGTTTCAGCAACTAGACATTCATGATCCCAAGCCTGAAGAATATCAGCCAATACATAATGCCATCTGATGTAAATGATTGGAAATAAAAAGTGAAGGAATTGTTATGGAGACGAGGGTGTAGCATGTTGTCTTACATGAAGCATTTTAATCAAGTCCCTTTAATGCTCATCTGTCTTTGATTGTTTTTTCACTTTTTTAATCAGGTTTTTACTAATTTGTTTACTTCATTTAAACCCTTTTTGCCCTTAGGTGTATAATCTAAAGGGCATGAACCAAGTGTTAAAAGCAGGTGCGTAATGGTTATTAGTATCGGCAGATTGAAATCCATAGTTGCTAATGCCATTAACTGTTGCATGGATCTCTGCAAGTGTCCTAGTAAGCCATGACATTGAGACAGTGACTAAGCATGCACAACGCCAGGACCTTGAATCTGAAATGGCGAAATAGAGTTCAGCCATCAGTTATGTTATTACCGACACCTGTGCTTTACCTTTGTTTTTGCACTTGCACAACAAAATGTACAACCTAAAACAAAAAAATGTCATTTTCACCCAGAAAAAAACGTTATCTTTTCCTGGATGAGATGCACGGTGCAGCTCGTAGCTTTGCAGCAGGCTTGTCACAGCACTTTAGAGGCTTTGCAGCCCTAATTTGTCTCCATTGGCTTGTAGTTTAAAATTCTACTTGTGCATGGTGTGTAAATGACCTTTCCTTCTTTCTGCAACATCAGGCTCCTCAACTCGTGCACACTTGCAGTATTTTATAGTCCTCCACCTTTTGATTGTTTTTAGGTTCCAAAAAAAGCCTGTAGTGCAGATTAAAATGGGAAGTATTTTAATGGTGTTACATTTAAGAGGAATTGGAGCTGCAGGCACATCAGTCACTATGGACTGAGCCTAAGAAGCCATGCCAAGTTTACACACATGCACGCACACACACGTACGTAATCCCTTTGATTGTGTCCTATTTCTCTGTCTCCATCGCCGCAGGTTTTTGTGAATGTGTCCTAGAGTGTGGGGGGATGTTACAGTGATGGAGCCCCATGAGCCAAGATGTGCACTAGAAGAGCTGTGGCTCTGTTCCTTTAATGCAGCTTTTGTGCTTGTGTTTAGACTCTTCGACTCTGATGTTCTGAATTCCCTCAGTTTAGGGGTCAGCTGTGTTAGAATATATCCAGGATTATCTGAAGTGTGGGCTGAAGTGTAGGAACACAGTCAGTGATTAAAAGGAACACTGAAAATATATTATATTTAGAGGAGTTGTATTGAATAGCGTGAGTAAAAATAGGACAAGTTGTGAACAAACTGCAGGCTGCATTGTGCTTTTGAGGCTGAGGGGAATCTGGATACTGTTTTTGAGGACAAATCAAATGTCTTTTGAAAAAAAACAAAAAAAAAACAGGCAAGTCAAAACCTGCTCCATCTAATCTGCAGTTTGCGGTTTATCTCCGCATTCAAAGAAGAGCGAGTTTATCATGTTACTCTTGTGAAGTTATATCTTTAATCACAATTTTAAGCAAAAAAAAAAAAAAAAAAAATCAGACCACCTCAGTCTCTCCTGGAACAAGTGAAAGTTTAATATCATATCATTTCTAAGACTTATTATCACTTTTTTAGACCACATAGGATCTTTTTATGTCCTAATTATTTCACATAATACATATTAAACACACTTTAGTGCCGGTGGAGTTCCAAGATCCGATTTAATAGAGTAGGGGGGCCTTAAATCAGAAAACGGCCTCTTGAATCCTTCGAAGCTCTACATAATTAATATTTGATTTATCGTACCTAAAGAAGATTTTATGGATTTGTGAATTGCCACCGCAGCTTGTCACATTAGCAAGTTCAAGGGTTTTATTGCAACATTAATGTGTTATGATGGGAGCAGTCGTGGTGATTGTGTTCTGCTACCGTCGCAGCGCTCTGTGTGTATTTTACTGTTTGATTTTCAGACACGGGGTCCCAGTAAATCTTTCTTAATGGTCGCACATGAGTACTGTACATATAAAAGGAGTTTGCTGGGAAGACTGTGCACAGTGACCCCCATCAAAAAGTGCAAAGGGTTGTTTTGTTGGTTCAGAGGAAACCGGACAGAGGACGGTGTGAATGTTTGTAGCGCTGCCTGTTCGGCACTTAAAAGTTTATTCACATACTTCACTTGTGTCCTTGGGATTCTCCCAGCCAATAAATCTCACACAGTTTGATTAAATTCAACTCCAGTGGTTCCCAACAGAGTCCAAAATCATCCCCCGCCACTCGCCACGTGTGAGCAAAAATTTACATTGGCAGATACATGAAATGAGATCTTAATATTGGCAGGTTTCTGATACACTTTACTACCAACAGTAATCATTGTTTGTTAAATATATCATGTTTGTTCAGTTTTCAATTGAATATATGTCACAAAGTTATAGCCGATTAATGCATTCTATTATAAACACCATCCAATTTTTTTTTTTTGTATGGGAGAAATTGAGGGTTGTATGATGAGCAATATTTGTATCATAATTCTTTGGAAGGTTTCCACCTCTTTGGGCCCCTGGACGGTGAATTAAATGAGCTCGTCAGCGAAGTTTAGATGAGAAATATTGTGCTGGTGAAACTCCAGACAACTCTCGACATCAGAAAAAAATCGGCTTTTCACTTCTTCTTTTTCTGTCTTTTAAATAAATTTAATAGTTACTGTAATGTCTCTAATGAACTGCTACAGTTTTAGTTAGGGATGGTGGACACATTGCAGTGAATCCTGTATTTGGAGCCTTCATGGAGTATTTTATTTAAAACATACTCTAAATATTGTATCAAAGTACCCTGCAGGACAAGGGGCAAAAGCAATGAGAGGGAAAGATGGCCGTTCTACGATATCCATAATTCAGCTATCTCGGGTGTGACGACACCTCTACAGCAGGTTCCCTCTAATAGCTCTATATTTCATGGAGGAAAACACCCTGTCAAAACTGACATGATGTATGACAATGTCTCTTTTCACCCCAACCTTGTCCCTCTTACACTCTCATCCTCACTAATACCTCCTCTTCCTCTCCCCTCTCCTTCTCTCTGTAGTTTGACAAAGCATATGCCTACGGCGTCCGCCACATGTTTGGCAAAGAAGGCAAGCGCGCAGACTACACCCCCTACAGTTGCATGAAGGTGATTTTATCAAACCCACCCAGCCAAGGCGACCATCATGGTGAGTTGATGGCTGTTGGAAGAAGCCATTACACGAGTGATGAACCACTCGTCTGCCATTATCAGGCCTTTTTAGTTAAAGTACTTTGCTTGGAAATAGTGACGCAACAGACTGCGGGCATTGCCGTTCCCAAAACCTCCTGCTCCTGCTTTCACATGCTGAGGGTTTCATTTTCCTCCCATCACAGGACAAGTAATGTGCTATGTTAATTGGAAATAATTTTCATTTTATGTTTGCAGGATGTCCTTTCCGTCACAGTGACCCAGAGCTGCTGAAGCAGAAGCTTCAGTTCTACAAGGTGTCTCCCAACGGGATCAGTCAGGTGGGTGCTGTTCAGTCTCCAGTCGGCCTCTCAAATAGCCCGGCTGCCCTCTAGCCCCCATTATCAGCCTCTAACTCGCCCCTGACCTTATTAAACTCGGCAAATATGAAATGATTTTGTCAATGAGTTTATAAAACACACACACACACACACACACACACACACACACACACACACAGGCAACTATTTTAGCAAGTAAGGTGTACATATAAAGTGGTGCTGTAGCCCATCTGCTTCAAGGTTGGACATGTGTGTTCAGAGGTGGGATGCAGAGGACCTTTGCTGTAATGAGTGATTATTTTAGTTTCTACTGGCTTCCTATCATCACGAACCAGCCTGGCCATTAGCTCACTGGATTTTTTTTGTCTTTTTCCAGCCATTATCTGTAAACCCAAGAGATGGTTGTAGTAGATCAGCAGTTTGTGACATACTCAGAGCAGCCCAGACACCACCAACCATGCCAATGATTTGCTTTTTTTTTTTTTTTTAATTGAGTAAAAGTCTGGCCATTTAAGTCTTTTTTCAGTTTAAAAGAAAAAGAAATGGTTTCAGTCAATGGTGTTTTATTTTTAAAAGGTCCTTTAATACATATTAAAAATAATGATTAGGAAAAATTACAGTCATCATAAGGTCATAAAGGACACCATTGCTTTACTCGTGAGTTGAATATAGCTTAAAAAATTCTAAACTTAAGAAAACATTTCATGAACCTACCAAGGCCAAAACGTCTCTCCTAGCGTGTTGTATTCTCAGCAGCTGCTTTATGGTCAGCACCGCACTCACTTTTTCTTTTCACTGTGTAATTGTAAGAAAAGGGGCCCCGACGTCATGTTTCTTTCTCCCAAACCCTGTTGTTGTCATTGTTGACTTTAATTTAAGTAAGTAAGTTATTCCCTGGTCTGCCTGCCTGTGCACACTGTGTGCCGCCTGATATGGTTCAGACAGCAGAGGAAGTGAAGCTGCTGAACTGGAAAATACTAAACAATTCAGTTCCTTTTTTGTTGAGAAAAATAGAAAGTTGTTTTTTTAAACTACATTTTAGTCTCATCCCTGCATCATCATGTACATTGATATAGTCACAGTTAATATTGAATGATGCACAGATTCATCCATGAATGTCTGTAGTCATGAAAATCCTTTACAATTATAATCATACTGTGTGGACCTGCAGTAATGGTTCTTGCTTAGAGACCTGAAATATGTAAAGCTCATTAGGGCTGTTAAAGTATGAGCCAGGGTCTTGTGGATGTTCGACATGTTGTTTCTCTAATCCCTGAAGAACTTTCCATATCAAAGTAAAGCTCGCTAATTGGGAGTGAAGTGCTAATATCACATCAGTATGCTTTTTCTTATTTTCAATTGGAGAACAAATAATTGATGTCACTGCACAGCTCGTTTGCCCTTTACTATCAGTGTTTCTGTGCATTCTGCAAGTGTTCCTGGTACTCCATTAAACAGACCTAATAAAAACTGCATTATCTGACAGACCCTAAGAACAGCTCGTCACTGATCTAATACCAGCCCGCACTGAGCATGCTCATGGCAGAATCCCGCTAGAGGCAGCCTTCAGGAATATAGGGAATAATGAAGGAGCAAACTACAGGCAGATTCCTCACAAGAGTGTCTCTCTCTCTCTGTGCCTGTGAGTGCTTGTGAGGACCTTGGGTTTATTTTTTAGCAGGTCAGTCACCCTGAGCATGCAGTCACGCTAACACTGCAGTGCTTTTAGTCCAAGAATGGGAAAGCTCTTGTGTGACCCCAGCCAAAGCTCGGGCTTTACAATATCTGCTCACTTCCACCAAGCTTTTCAACTTTGCAGAGAAAGCTAAAAAAAAAAAAAAAAAAAAAAAATCCCAGAATTGAGATGTATCAGTAGGTGTAATTGTTACAACTGGTTACTCCATGAAGAGTTGACTCATGCGTATTTAAATTAGGCAAAATAAGCACGATTAGTTTTCCTTGCATTCTCAAAGACCTCTTAAAGGATGTGTTCTCTGCTGTTATTATGATTCATGGGGTATATTTGTGTAGGTAGCTGACTGAACTCCAGTTTAAACAGTTTTGTTCAGAACATAAAATGTTGACAACATCTTCTATAAATGCACCGTGTCAGTATCTGAGGTGCAGCACTTTAACAATGTAAGAAAATAGTCCCATTTAAAGCCAACCTGTCATCTTGTCTTTTTCTTCCCCTCTTCCTATTTGTTGCAGATCCTGGAGCTGGTTAAAGGGATGCACTATCAGCTGGCGTGCCAGAAGTACTTTGAGCTGACACACAATGTAAGTGCACGTTTAATTTGTAGTAACCGGGACTACCTGTGTGTGTAAAGCAGGGGTTGGGCTCAGGAGAGAACTGTCATCACCTCCGTCATTAGCCGCCTGTCATAGCCGCTTAATTTTTCTAGGTTTATTATAGCATTCCGATCTATTTTGTCCCCGGTGGATACTTGTTTAATTTAATCTGTTTTAGTTTGGGTGCTTGAGTCACCATCCCTTTCAGTCACACTCAAGGTCCTCGTTTCAGAGACAAGCAGGGGTGAGGATGAAAACACAGAGCAAGGATTCCAACTGGAAACATAATCGTGTGTGTTTGTGTGTGTGTTTAAGTGCATAAAATTCAGCTGAGGTTGGCACTCAGTTTAGATGTTGAATCAGTTCATAAAAATTCAAGGTTAAACTTTGCATCAGTCAATAAAGTCACTCCATGGACTAAAGCAATATAACTCACTGAATCACTTTGAATCACTGAAGTGACTGTGATTGTTTTGAAATCTCCTGCTGTAACAGTAGAGTGTCGACCTCCTGCTTAGTGTGTACACCAACCTTCAGAAAGGGAGGAAATATGTGTCGCCCTCAAAATGTCTATCCCTTTAATACCTTTCAACCCCTTCTTTTGAGAATACTGTTAGATGTATTGTGTAATATTTTCAGTTTTGTATAAAATGAAGAAATAATCTAAAGGAGAATTCTGTGTAATTAATATTATTACCTGTGATAGATCAGATGCCAGCTGTGATAGAGGGAAGCCAGGTGGGAGTCAGTTGCAGTCCTTTTGTTTCACTGAACATGGAGGAAACATGCAGTAAAAGAAAGTTTTATAATGGCACATATCAGACAGCAGATGCACAGACAGGATGTGACATGTAATATCGGCCAACATATATATGTCAGGCTCGACTTTACAGGACTTTTTA
>JAOWBC010000318.1:13053723-13067418 GCA_028566105.1 Hypoplectrus providencianus
TGTGATAGAGGGAAGCCAGGTGGGAGTCAGTTGCAGTCCTTTTGTTTCACTGAACATGGAGGAAACATGCAGTAAAAAAAAGTTTTATAATGGCAGATGCACAGACAGGATGTGACATGTAATATCGGCCAACATATATATGTCAGGCTCGACTTTACAGGACTTTTTATGCACATTAAACTCACATTCTACTGAAGCATCAAGGTTATTAAATCAAACATTTAACATCACAAGTGCAGAAGCGTGTGTTTGTTGTTATGTATTCAGCAGCAAGCCTCTCTGCTCCGTGGGGAAAGATAATTTTTTTGAGGAAGCAGTAAACACTTTACATAAGGGCGTCAAAACGGAAACAGAAGCAGCGCAGTAATGTGTCTACCTGGCCTTAGTTTGACACATGGAAGCCGTTGATACTGCTGTGTACAAATCTGTCACAGTCATTGAAAACACTGAGTCACATTTAATGGCTTTGAAATCCTAATGACATAACTGTTTAAAAATGATTGAAAAGGTCAGAGGAAGAGCACGGGCCACATCTGTTAATTGATTCACAGGTTTAAACTCCTCATGAGTGATTTTGACATTTCATTTCCTGAAAGGGCATTTCATCTTTTCAACGAATTAGCTCGCTAATTTGGCCATGAAAGCCTGCTGTCCTCATCATTGTTAATAAATTAGTACATTGTTTGTAAATCAGCAAAGCATTCCACATCGTCTCCAATGAAGCAGATGTTACGTTACATTTTTTAGAAGGTGACACAACACTGAGTCAATGCGTCACAACAATGAACACAAAAAACACAACAATGCGTCAGCTGCCAACCTGACACTGCGTGAAGGCTGCTGTTCTCATTTCTTCTTCATCTCCTGTGTTGCTTTTAATCTGATCAGGTTGAGGACGCCAACTTCTCACTCAACCACCCCAACCAGTACTTCATAGAGAGCCAGAGAGTTTTGGGCGGAGGCAAGGACATAAAGCGAGAGACGGACGCTCCACAGAGGTTGCAGGAAAACTCCAGCAGAGGGTCCAACGCAGCGAGAGACGCGGCAGCGAACGCCCCGCAGGGTTTGGCCGAGATGACGGAGGATCTGGACTCTTTCTTTCAAGATGCTTAATTTTTTTTTTTTTTTTTTACGCTTTTTCTACAAGAACTGGAGGGTGGGGGTGGTTCATATTCAAACTTGAGTTGAATCTTTAAATGTCGCTGTAAATTACATGTTAAGAATTAAAATTGAATACCAATCATTTCTCCCCCATTTGCAAGTCTATTCTTTTTTTTTTTTTTTGTCCCATTACTGGAAATAGAAATTAACTCATATATACATTTTTCGTCATGTATTAAGCACTTTGTTTCTACATACATACAAACTGGTATAATAAGATACATGGTGTGACAAGGGGATGAAAAAATGTTAAAATATACAAAAAAGTGGGCTTATATATATATATATATATATATACATACATACATGTATCTGTGTGTATATACTTTACCAAAATACAATAATAATAATAATAATGCTATTAATTACAGATAATAAAATAAAAATACACCAGAGTATGTACCAAATACAGTCTCTCAGCCTCATTTTGTATCATCTGAATGGGTTTTATTCTATTAACTTTCCCTCATTTTCAGAAAATGAACATAAACCTATAACTAAATGCATCTACAAGGACTCAAATTGTACATACAGAAATAAAACACTTATAGCAGCTTATTGTAACTGAAAGTCTCTCCTGAACACAGCACACTTTGAGTTAACCTTAACTTCAAACCAGCGCTGGGTTAAAAATCCCTCATTGCCAGTGACAGCACGTCATTCATTCTGCCTCGTTAATCCGAGCGTTAAAAGCAGTCTCACAGTTTTCCCTTTCTTTGTTTCCTCTGGTGTGAACTCAGATGGCTTATACCCAGTCTCAGTGCACAGTGTTTTGGCAGGGACGCGGTTGTGGGGGTGATGACTAGAACATTTCCCAGCTGTCTCAGAAACAATGTCATTGTATTTGCTGGCAGGACTATGGATGAATGGTGGCAGGAGGATGGATGAAAATAAACAATTTCCACAGTTGTATTATTTCGCTTGGAATATTGCCTCATAGTTCACAATGCAATTTATCCGCAGCATACGTGGTCCGGAGATATTTTCCTCCTTCGTCTCTGGAAACTGTCTGCAGATGTGTGAGAGGTTGTGCCTGTCTGACAGTCATGAACCTCTAAACTACAGGCTGCTCCTGTGATCCTCGTCCTGTAGGAGGTTCACTTGTGTGCTCATATCTCCACTCTCACTATATGCATTTTATAAGATTACTAACTTTAGATCCAATTAAAGCCACTGAACAGGCAGCCCTGAATTACATGAATACGAATGCGTTTTTTTTTTTTCCAGC
Source organism: Hypoplectrus providencianus (assembly GCA_028566105.1). Taxonomy (NCBI): domain Eukaryota; kingdom Metazoa; phylum Chordata; class Actinopteri; order Perciformes; family Serranidae; genus Hypoplectrus; species Hypoplectrus providencianus. The sequence goes on from JAOWBC010000318.1 coordinate 13,056,113, forward strand.
AGGCCAAGGGAAATATTGAATGTATGAATGAAAACGTCTCTGTAATTTAATGATTGTGAATTTTAAATCAAATTTTATCTCCTTGAGGCTGTCAAATGAAAAAAAAAAAAAAAAGTACAGCACTTATGTGCATTTGCTCTGCAGGCTTTTTCAGTTTGAAGACTTTTTGACACTCACTGTCTCATGCTTGTAACGTCAGAGCACAAACACACGGCCCTGCACCCGAGCCGGAATTAAATTAGGTCTTAAAATCCAGGCATGGTGCTTGACACAGAGAGGATTTATCCAGTATAATAAGGCAACTGGATAACAGTGCGCAGTCGGGCTGCTGTCAGCAAGACACCCTTGATGTTTAATATTTGGTTGTGCATGACTATGTTTGACAAAGCTGGCGATTTCTTAGACTGTGGGCAGGCAGTTGACTATGACGGTGTTTATCTCCGCCAAATGGATTTACAATCATTAGTCATGAACTTGCTTTCTTTCGTCGCACATGTTCTCCTTCCTTTTCTCATTACATGGGCGAGAGGTGTTCTGGGGAATGGTGCATTATTCCAAAGGGCAAAAAAATGTATTCCAACACCAAACCGCAACATCTTTTCTATGAGGCCGGTATGGAAGCTGACATAGCAGCTGGATCTGTATGCAGGGATGAGCCGTGTAGCTGGAGTGAAGCTTTGTGAATGTGCAGCAATCTGGAGCAGGTGAAACAGTCAATACAAATAAAAATACAAAGAAATCAAAACTTCAGGTATAATGGCAATGTTGCATAATATAACATATAATTATCACCTGTTATGTGATGTGAAAATGCACCAAAACAAATCATGAGTAATGCTGAAAGCTCAGCATTGACTCCATAGTGCATCTCTATTCACACAATGTTTTCCTTTGTCCTCTTCCTGCTCTAATTTAACTCAGGGGACCAAATGTGCAGCACTTTGATTCGTTATTCAATATACCTCACCAGAGGCAGCTCTGTGTGATTTCAGGATTTGTGTGCATTTTTGTTTTCAGCTTATTTTTAGAGATTTGATAACATCCCATAATGCATACTTTGTACACCTCGCCCTCGAGGTTTGATAAAAATGAGCACAATTTATTTGATAAATGTCTCATTCCTCATTTCAGATCTCATAAAGGGTTGTGCAGTCATGGTGGAGTATTAGCTTTTCAGTGGGAGGAAGAGCAGATTATTTTGGGTCTTTAGTGGATTCTTGTCAAATTAGCTGCACTGCAGTCAGAAACTTTCTCCTCAGTGTGCTGGAGTCGCTGGCACACACTTGGAGGAGTTCCTTCTTTTTTCAAGGTAATAAAAAAAAGTTTAAGGAAAAATTCTTAAGCAAAGCCTGATGGAGGTTAAATAATCACAATTTTACTTAAAGTAGAGTTTATTGTTTCCTTATTAGTTATGGAATCTTGACGCAAAGGTGTTTTTAGTTGGAGATGATGAATTAAGCATCACATCTATGTAAATTAGTTGGAAGCATTTGTTATTTTGAACGCTGATTATCTTGATGTGTGACAAATATTTCCTATGTTATGATACAAACACTGACCAATGTATAAACCAGGCTATGAATGATGAATGAACAAGTCCCTGAGCAAAAACCTTCAGAATACAGATAGAAAGGCTGCAAAGTTTGGTTCATGTGAGTAAAACTGAAGGGGAGATTTCAGGCTCAGAATATGAGATACATAAAGTAACATTTTGTACACTTTGAAGGGCAGTATTGTCAAATACAGTCAACTTTATTTTCCACTGATAGAAATCACCATGAAACTTTGCCAAATAATTCTTTACATGAAAACATGATTTTTTTTTTTTTTACTTACTTTACTTCTTCAGAGTAATGTGCAAATGAGGCATTATAATGGTAACCCTTGGTGAATACAAGTGAAATCTAAAGACACAACAAAATGTAGTAAAATAAACATGATATGTGTATTTTAATGCTTGCTTTCCACAAGCCTGAAAAGAATACACATTCTTGAAGTAAAATAGCAACATTAAAAATGAAAAACTCCTCTAACAACTATCCAAAATGTTACTGAACTTAAATACCAAGGCGCTGGTTATTTTATGTGTGTCAAGTGCTCGTCTGTCAAAGCAGGGTATGTGTGAGGAGCTGACATTTCTCTCCTTTATTCCTCAGACCCACCTGAATGCCATCCACGAGTACACCCCTCTCTCCAACCCAGAGTCCCATTGGGATGCATTAAAAACACAGAACTTAGATGTTTACTCTGCTGGCAAAGAAAGCAGGACCAAAAACTATTAAACATGAAAAGCATTGTTCTTGTCTGCTAACAACAGCTCGGGGACTCTGTCTGGCAAATAATCATATAAAATAAATCTGATTTGTGACAGGACCAAATCAGATTTTTTTTTTTCATTTCCAACAACTTCATTTCTCCCCAAGCTCTCATGTGATTCACTAGAAATGGTGACATTTGTTCAAAAACGTGTCCAGGCAGATTCCCGGTGAAGATGAGAGTAGTATGGCTGCTATTAAAAGTTTATTTCCTGTTTCTAAGCAATTTGTTGCCATGATTAAAAGCCTTGATTACCATTCATATTCCATTTCCTTCTCGTAATAACATTCAACTAAAGCAGCATGATGGCGCTTTATTGTCACACATCCAGAAATTCATTACTGAAAGCATGCAGATGCATTAAGGTGAACGTGGGTTTCCACAGAACTCAATTTGCTGCTGAACTCGTACTTTAATTCAATAATGATCAGGCCGACGTTGCTACGATATGTGTCGTGTTGAACATCGTGTCGTGCTTTCACTCTACCTGCTTGTTCCCAGCAGTAACCCGCAGCAGGATAACGCGCTATTTGACTTGCATGCTTTTGGGATGTGGAAGAAAACCAACAGAAACAGAAGGTGGACATGCAAATTACATGTGGCTCGGAGATCTTTGCTTCTTGCTGAGAGGCAGCATTGATTCTGACTTGGAATATAAAAGTGAATTTTGCAGCGAGGCCAGTCACTTAATACGTTTTTTCAGAGAAAATGTGTCCTTTCTCCAAGGTTTGATTCAGCGCGGTGAGGATGCACCTGTTGGCGCCGTGCCTTTGGTCTAAATCTGGAGATCCTTGAGTGTCCATTACTGTCTCCTGATGACGTTGTTTGGTATTGATCGAAACAGCAGATGGAAGCATCAGTTACTCTCCCATCAGCATTTTGTCTGATTCATGTGAAAACTGGCAGTTGTTGTTATGATCCAGTGTGATGTACGTGATATAAAAAAAACATGTTTGGAAAGAGGACCTGATGATAAATGTATTGTCTGACAAACCAAAGTTAGCCGGGAGATGTGACAACCCTGTTGATTGTAAAATTGGAGGCAAATGTCCTGCAGCTGTATGTAAACTCATCATTATTCCCCGAGCGGTGTCTCATTAACCTGACAGATGTGTGAGCCGCTTGCTCATGTGATTAACTTTGCTCACAAACTCTTCACTCTTCCTAAGCTTCACCTGCAGCCGTGCTGTCGCTTCGTGTTAGACTCTACGTTGGACAAAACCTTCGCAAGAGGAGAGTTTAGTTGCTGGAAACATCTCTGCTCCTGCTTTGCTGTAGCTTTTAATCACTGCAACACAGGCTAGTTTTTTTTTTTCTTTGTTTGTTTGTTTTTTGCATTTTTATACTGTTGTGGATGCTTGCTGGATGCACTGACCATCTATTTGATCCCTATAGTCAGCCTGACTGGGAAGCAGGCTTATGTTTTCATCTCTCTCCCTGCAGTTATTTTTTCCCATGAGTAATTTGAGCTTTGAAGACAAAATTTAATGAGATAACACTGTTGTATATCCACATTTTGACTTAAATAACCTGCATCTCATTTGGCTGTGTTTATCTCTGCCTGTTGATTGCTTGAGTGGAAACATTGGCAAATGATAAAAAATATAACTCTGATCACATTTCTACAGTAGAGCTCCCATAACTAAATGTATGTATATTCTGACTGCATTTACAATGACTGCAAAAGAAGATTAATTACATAACAACTTAATATAAGTTCATGCTACAGTTTAGGTGAATATAGGATACAAAAGGTAGATGGGAAAAAAAAATCTGGTTAGAGACAGTTTAAACAGGAAACACATGTAAGGAAATATCGGCCGTGAAGTGGTCATTATGAGGGTGACATTATTACCATAAGTTACTTAAATAACATTAAAAATCGTTTACTTTGATTTCACATGGGACATGAATCCTGTTCTCCTGGGAGAAAGTCCATCATTTGTTCTTTACTCATTCCTCAAACTCCTCATTGCTGCTAATCTCTCCTACTACGTCACCAAGATGGCGGCGAAGGACAACAGGAGTCTTATTTTGCATCCTGTATTAATCCCCCATACAGATGTTTTTGGGGGGAGACCATGGATTGTAAAACTGGAGACCGTCTGCACCTACTCCCATAACTGGATCTGGCTGGTAATGCTCCACTGCATGAATGCCCAGGGCCTCGTGGTTTAGAGAGCTGGGCTGTTAACCGAAGGGTGGCCACCCCTGCCTCGCTCAGAAAACCCTTCTTCATTTCTGAGACTTTTACCATCCATTTGGTGTTTCTAAAGAGTCTCTGACAATCTCTGATGTGACTGCTGAGCCTCATTCAGTGCAGTGATAAAATCTATAAAGTTTTTCCACTAGGGATGAAATTAGCCTAAATCCAACTCTGGTACATTTGCAGCAATGGTTTTTTTTTCTTTAAATATACTCTCCCTGTTCATTTATTGGATAAATAGCACAGTGGAATAGATGTGCTTTATTGTGATTTGTGAATAAACAGGTAGTCGTTGAACTTGAAGAGACTGGGAAGGACGTCATGGTTAGGCCGGGTATTGCATGTCGTGGGTTCGTGTCTGCAGTCATTGTGCAGCATATATAGGTAATAAATATCTGCGTTTTCTGTCGCCGTGATGCTTTATTCAGCTGGTAGCTCTACGAGATATGTCAGACTACTTGATTTATGTGGTTAAATAAAAAGTGTTGCACCTGCCGCACTGTCCATAGACTCTATTTATTGCCGGTTTCATATGTATAGTGATAACCAGGCTGCAAAGAGCCTTTTCTATAGGAACTGAATCATTTTCAGGAGCAGACATTAATTAATATATAAATAAATAAATAACAATGGCTGCCTCTGTGAAAATTATTCCTTTTCTACTCTGTGAAAGACCGGAATGTAAATGCAACATAGGCCGTTGAATGGCGGCTCGGCCGAAAAACCCCTCTTCTCACTTCCTCTCTCTCCCGGTTAAGTGGATTCAGTCACACATATTAAAAACAAATCTTCAGCAGAGTGTGACACATCAAAGGGGAAGTGGAAAGCAAACCCCCTTGTTAATGGAGGGAATAGTGGAAGCGGGGACTGTGGGATGTTGGGGGGACATAATGGCCCTGACAATCAACCAGCTGAGTGCCCGTCCCTTCTCCCTGCAGGGAGTGTCGGTGGAGACAGAGCGCTGGAGCTTGTTGATGCCTCATGAGCTGACACAGAGTTAGGTCTGTGTCAGCGCGGAACAGACGGAAGATAAGAATTGGAGAGATGGGAGAGTTGAGGAAACAGAGTTAAGAGCAATCCTCTGGATTTCCTCTTTGACGTTGATGGATTGATGAGCCGCGGCTCGCAGCGGTCCACCAGATTGCCCCCCTGAGATTGATGGATATGAAAGAAGAAAAGAAGTTTTTTCCCCCTTTTATTTTTAGGGTTGTCACCCTCCAAGAGGTACATCTTGGTAAGCAGATAAACGGCTGTGGAAGAGCATCCGTCTCATGGCATCTATTCCAACTGGAAGCCATGTATTTAGATGAATAATTTACCTGATGTCTCCCTAAGTTGCAGCTTAAGAGTTGTAAAAGCTGCTTAAGTTTCATGCCATCTATGTAAACTTATTGGGTAAATTCTGTCAAATGCAATAATGATAAGATTATCAGAAAGTGAAATTTCCCTTTTATGTTCAGATAAATCAGTTAGCGAGTCTCTACTTTCAGAACCATTGGATTTATCAAATCGTTTTGTGCGAACAGTCCTTTCTTTGGGCCCTTCAAGTTGACACAAATTATTTGCTCCATTAAATCACACCTGTCGTGGAACATTTAATAAGAAATAAATCATTTTAGAAATGATCAGTTTGGGGGGCAGGGGAGATCAGGGAGCTCACCTCTCTCTCACAGCTGCATTGGTTAATCTCTTTCTTGTGGTTCATGGCTTCAGCACCCCTGGGGGAGCTTGGATTTTTCAATACTGACATGCATTTTTCATCTTCACAGGTTTTCCAGCAGCGCTCACTATAGAGAACCGCAGTTTTTCCAGAACCCCATAATTGTCTGTAGTTTGATGTCTTAGCTGTGGAAGGCTGCACACGTGTGCACATTTGAGCCAGGAGCTTCTGACTGAGCTGCAAAGACTTTCTTCTTTTTTCTTTCTTTTTTTTTTTTTTTGCTTTCAGAATTACATCAGTGTGACCCCACAGCATAATGTCAACACTCACAGTCCCAGGTCTTAAATGGAATACTCACTCTGACTGATGACTCCTTATTTTTCCGTAATCGTGTTTCATATATGGTTGCCCTCGAGCTACAGAATCTATTTTGGCCTCAGCTCTAAAACAGCAGATGAAAATTTGTGCGAAACAATCAAATCAGGCAACAAGAGCAGAAATATTGACATTTTAAAATAATCTTATATTACATTCACATCAAGACACATTTTCATTTAAAGGCCTGTAAACGTTTACAGCCTTCACACAAGGAAAGACTGGGAAAAAATGCTAATTAAAAAATGTCAGAGAGGCAGTTCGTGTATAGTTTCCTTATAAATGATGCAGACTACTTTTTACTTGAGACAAAGCATTAATACAGCCCCATGGGGTGCCACACTGATAAGGTGAGGTCAATGTAAGCTCATAATCGACTTCAACAGCTTACTGCAGCAGCCCTGCAGGCGTTTTACCAAAGTAACAGCAGCAGTGGTGGAATAATTCAGCAATGTCAGAACTGTGCAAAATGTTGTTTCTGTTAATGATTCTGTCAAAATTATGATTACTATGGAGACCCCGAACTAAAGAGATACAGGCAAGGTATGGGTTGTCAGACAAGTCAGAAATACAATGGAGTTGATAAATAAATTGCATTTTATATTAAATTATAAAAATAGAGTGTAAAAAAGATACATAAAATCAAATACTTTTCCTTGAAAATATTTGTTTTTCCCCTTTATGTTACAACACTTGCTAAAATATAATATGTTTTTTACTCATTTTGCATATTTTCTATCTCATTTTTTTAAACTCCCGCTTCAACTTTTATGTGAATTTTAAAATTATATTTTTACTTAAATATTATTTATTTGCTTCAAAGGTGATGGCACAAGTAATTAATTACACCTAAGTTAGACATAGTGGCATTAACCTACATGTACAACGTGTGAAGTGAATGTTAGCACCTTCTGGCCATTCTGAATATGATAAATTTGACACATTAAGTCTAGAAAATTACCAAATCAGTTGATTTGGGCCTGCTGCTGTTCTTATCATGAGCTGCATGTTCGCTTACAGTATTGTGGCATATCGGGCCCATTCTGTGTTTACTGTCAGTCAATGTGAGGAGCACTGATAGTCCTTAGCAGATGTGTGACAGGTCTAGTCGTTTCTCTTGCTGTGCTCTGAACAGTTCCCTATATAAGTGCATCCTATTGTCATAAGCTCTTCATTAAAGTACCCAGGGACAAACAAAACCCAAACGCAACCTTGACTGACAATCAACGGCTCAGTCAATAGCTCGCTGTTTTTTGTGAGTGCTAGATGGATCACCTTGCCCTCTGAGCAATAGTTGCTGTAGGGTTTGTTGTCATCCAGATCGAAATTCAACAACTGTGCCTCATTTCCTCGGCTGTGAAAGAAATATAATCTAGGCACAACAAAACGGCTTCATTGGGGACATCCATGACTCTGAATCTTGACAGCCACATCACAGCCTCGCCTGTCGGAGGCATTTATCCGACGTAGCATCTTGTACTTTAACTCGTGGGGGTGTGTACAGCGGGAAAGAGCTGCGAGGATGTTACAGTAAACAACTGCTGACTTTAAAACTGGAGCTCATGTTTAACCTCGGTGTGGTGCATCATGTTAGTAATGTAAACCATATATAACTGGTAAGCCACAGGTCACAGGTTTGAACCCGGCTTGCAACTCTTCTGTGTGGCGTTGGTATGTTCTTCCTGTGCCAGCATCCAAAAACATGCAGCTTAGGTTAAATTGGTGACTCTAAATTGCCCATAGGAGTGAATGAGAGCATCTCTGCGTGTCTGCCATGTGAATGTCTGATCACCTGTCCATCATGTATACCTTCCTCTTGCTCAGTCTACGATGAAAAAATATATGTGGAAAATATGTGCACAATACAATAAAATAATAAAGGCAAAATGATAAATGCTGACATTGTATCTTTCTGCAAACTCCATATGTTATTTCAAGGTTTGATGGAAAAATGTATATTTCATTTTACAGGGCATCAGTTTTAAACCCTTGAATAGATTGTGAATTTGAGGAAATCATAGTTGGTTATCAAAACTACATGGTTAAGGTTAAGGAAACATTAACCAGTCTGACTGACTAATTAACAATAACTACTGGGTGCACTTTAATTGAAGATTTGGTAGAAGAAGAAAATTAATAAAGAAAAGTATGTTTTGTATGCAGTTAGTTATAACATGAATTATTTACATACAGACGTTCTTTTACAGGTTAACATAAGCTAAGAAGAAAAATAACTGACTTTAGGTTCCACTCAGGGATCTGTCTCTGCTTCACCTTTCCCTCCACAGGCTGTGACGCTCATTACATCACCAGCCCGGTGCTGAAGCTAAAAGCTGCCAAAAGAAAAAAAGATTCATATCAACATATCTAAGGTTTACAGAAACATACAATGCCAAAATGTTTCTGGCACCTGGTTTGAAATGCACGTTAGCTTTGGATTGTTTACCATCATTAGCAGGAAAACTGTGGCAGATAAACACCTTATCCTGTTTACTTTTGCCTTCCAAAGCTCAGTTGCCAAGGAAATATTATGTTTATTCATAAATAGCTATTTGTAATTTGAATATGGAGATGTATTTAGCAGCTTGTTTCTGCATTATGCATGAAAACAATCTCAATGGGAAGAGACTCAGATTTCACTGTTTGTTTGAAGACATGATTCAGAGATTTGGTTCAGTTTGCCTTAAAAGAGACACTCATGCAAACTCACACCTTGAGCAACAACGGTTATGATAATGGGTGGTGATTTTGTCTTTTTCGGGTGGAAGATTGTATTGCTTGGCGGACATGATTTTTTTTCATCTTCTTTTTAAATGGGCTATATAATCTTGTTCCAAATGTTCCAATGAAAGCAACATCCTGCAAAAACATTTTCCACAATGTTGGGAACCAAAACAAATCGTGTGCATCAAACCGGCTCTATATTTGCGAAGACGTTGTGTGTACTCAATGACTTCATCAGTAGGAAACATAGTTAACCCAATTCACTTGCTGCTTAGTTTATCCACAGGCACAAAGCAAACACAACATGTCAAAACTCATCATCTCTCCAAAAATAGCTCTAATGAGCTGGAGGGGGGGGACAGCTTTTGTGCAAAAATGAAGGGATGAGATGCAGTCTATAGCAGCACACAACTTCCTGAAAAACTGCAGCTCCAGCTATACATCCTCACCTTCTGTCACCTGGCTCACATCCCAACCTGCTGTCACAGGGGGAGCGGCATGAAAACCATCAAAACACGTCAAGGACTCTGACTCTGCACACCATTACATCACAAGTGCTGCGCCGGTGAAGAGGCCCTTTTAGACTCGGGTGATTACAAGCCCTCATTTTCTATTCTGGCTCACCAAGCAGCTGTCTAAACAGAGCTGAGTTTGCTCAGGTACCTGTCCCTGGCTGGGGGAAAAGGCTGTGTGTTAGAGTTATAACCATGGACTGTTTTTGCATCATTGAACATTTCTGGGTACTCGACTGCATCCTGACCCACTTTGCTTTCTTTGTGTTTTCCAATATTTAGATCAAGTGATATCGAGGAAAGAAAAGCTGTGCTGGCTGACAGGCTGTGTGGAGTGGAAGTAATGAATTAAACAAACTCCAGAATCTGAGGTGAGTGTTTTGGAGTGAGTCTGGGGATACAATTGAGCTGATTCTTGAAATCTGTTTCCACCTGAAAAGATACAAAACGGATGATCTCCTTTGCCGAATCGGACTTGTTAGCCCCGAAAGCTGCACGGAGACGTGTGCCTGGTTCATGAAAGAACAAACAAATTCCAGAACAAAACAGTGACATTTAGTCAGACTCTGGTATGCCTGTATTGCTTCTATCAATCTCCAGAGTTAATCCCTGAGTGCCACAGGTAGCACTGCAGACGCTGCCATTCATTATGACTACCACTCAGAAAAAGACACGAGGTGCGAGCCGCGTCTGGCTGCACAAGTATATACCGCCGGCGCTGACGGGTTGGGCTCGTAAAGTAGCTGTGACAGTTGGCCAGAACGCCAGCAGTGGGCTCGACTTGCTTAATGAACTAACATGTTCATGTTGGCAGCACTAAGTGAACCATTTATTAGTGAGCTGGGAACAGACACAGGGTGCACTCGGGTTGGTAATGACAGCAGCCGCCAGATGACTACACGACTAAAATAAGGCGCGGCCGTGTCCAGATTTGCTTTATATTTCCAATGTTCAGTGTTTTTTTTTACTTATCACATATTGGCCAAAATGGAAAATACTGTTATTGCAAATATGAACATTGGTGACATTGGGCTTCAAACACATTTCCAACATCAGATGCAAGTGTGGACTATTATATGGTTGAAATTAAACACTGAGACTTTAGCACAAGTTAAACATTTTATTGTCCACCAGAGATGTGACTTGTCTTCATAACAACCTGCAACACACACAAGAGAAGAACAGAGAAACATGCTGCATACTGAAAGTCAAAAAAGAGCAATATAAATATAAATATTTAAAGCAATGGTTTTACATTTTGGGCAGATACACCTTGTCAGGATAATAGTCACTTAGTAGCAGCTACATGGTCGCCCATAAAGTAGGATTCATTTTGACACAATCCTCTGATAATTGTGATTTTATTTTCATTGTGATGTAATTGGAAGAGACTGATTAGTAAAGTTAAAGATAACACTTTATCCGTCAAAGAAACTAAGCCACATTATCACAATCATTTCATGGAAAGAGATAAAGAATATTTTATTATGGGCGATCATGTAGATGCAGGAAA
>JAOWBC010000318.1:13067518-13100715 GCA_028566105.1 Hypoplectrus providencianus
AAGCCACATTATCACAATCATTTCATGGAAAGAGATAAAGAATATTTTATTATGGGCGATCATGTAGATGCAGGAAATTTTTTGCATAGAGACTGGAAACTGTGTTTCCTCAGTAAGCTTAATTAGTTCACAAAAAAGGGTAGCCAGAAATGACAGATTCAGAATATAAGCATATAGAAATAGGTTGAATTTATAGGTTTTATTTATCAAAATTCTAAGATGATCACGATTAGTAAGAATATTTCTGAAAAGCTGCTGTACTGCACAGCTGTATGATGTACAAGAGAGACAGAAATGATTTATGATTTATTATCACTGAGTTTGAATATGACACACTGTATTTTCAGAAATATTTTTATTGGCCATTAGCTTTAAGCAAGTCTCTAAAAGTGATATTGTATTTTTAAGAAAAATATATAATTCTGTATATTTTTCTTATAATTATCTGTATACTTATTGTTCTACTTCTAAATGCCAGTGGAATAACCTCCACCAATCACCAGGCACCAACATCATCTTTTGTCTCTTAATTTGAAATTTGATCAATATCCTTTTTTAAGCAATCATCATCTACTTTAGTTTTGTAATGGAGCCTCATTTGCTTCTGGCAAGACCTTCACTTTTTTTATGGGAATGTACAATCACATGAACACATCCATTTCTTATGATGAGCACTTAATAGGCCGACCTATAATAGACGGTGATTTCCTTTCCCTCTTCTTTATGAAAAACCGCTTCATGGCACTAGCTCCATATCAGGAAAGTGGTAACTATCTTTTATAACTATTAGCAAAAAGCCAAATAAGCCCAACATGTCATTATTCCTTTCAGTCTTTATAATGCAGAACGATTCATGTGACAGGCATGTTGTCATCTGTCTGAATTGATTCTGAGGATGTGTGACAAATGACATTATGTCCTTGGTGTGCAGTAGTTTGTATATGCAGCGAGCCTTTGAGCCCCGAGTCTGACATTTTGGCTGGTTGTGCATCAAATGCAGTAAAGTAATTCCCCTCGATCCACTGGCTGTCTCTTTATGAATCCCCCAGTTATAATCTGTCAACACGCGTCTGACATCCAGGGTGACGTTCTGTATGGAGATGCAGCTTTCAGCCAGAGACAATCAGCTCGTCCTTGAGATGGAGATGAAAGGAGATAGACCTCCTCGCTCTCACCTCAACCTTTTTCAAACGAGCTTTTATTGTCTTGTTAAGAACAAATAGGTGCAATTATAGGAGAAAATAAGGCACTAAGCATGAGAGTTGGTAGCCATCATTTATTTGTTCTCGCAGCCGTTGACGGAATTAGCGGGAACAGCGTGTTGCATATCTGAAGACGTCTCTCCCTCTCTTTCTCTCAGACAGTCTGAACCCACAAGCAGATGGTATCATTCCACGTCTGCAGAATGTGTTGGTGTCAACTGGAGTTGTGCAACCACAATTTTCAAGCATACATATTTATACATATCTGTCTGCTTGTCTTGTGTCATTACTAAGTCAGTGGCAATGCTAGGAGAGTATTTTTATTTTTGCTTTTAGCCTACCCCTACCCTGAGATGGTTTTTAAGAAGGTAAACATTCTATTCTTGGTACAGTTTTAAATTTGTCACAAAGGATTTACAAATAATTGGATTCCATTTTATTTAGTTTTTAGGCAACTTTTGCAGATTTGTGATTATAAAGCAGTCCAAGATTGAAGATATAGGAGACTAAGGTTAATTAAAATTGTACAGCAGCTTATTATGACCCATATTAATGCATAGCACTCTCTAGAGAATAGTAAGGTGAACTGAGGATGTGGAGTATAAAGAATGACAAAGTCCATTTAGATTGAGAGCAGAGGTTGATAGACCGAACAAAAAACCTGTGGGCCTGTGTTTGTGTCCCAAGTAAAAAAGAAAAAGAAAGAAAAAAAAAGTTAATCTTCTGTGTGTAGCTATGTGTGTGTCTTATGTTAACCAACCACCAACCAATCAGACCAGGTTGGTGGTCTGGAGGACTTGAAACTTCACCCATATTTTAAAACCCCATAATTTGAGTCTTAAATAATCATTAACAGATGTTACATGAAAAAAAAATCCATTAAGTATATACATTTTTTTCATGTTCCAAAATTATGTTCAGGTCGTAGCTGTGTTAAACTGCATTGTTGCACTGCATAGGCTTGGTCTAAAAGACGAGAGAGAAGTTTTTGGTTGGGTGGTTAAAAACTTTGAAAAATCTTGTATTTCCTTGACCCGCTGGACTGGAGAAAATAAAAATGTTTCCAGCAAAACTACGAAATATAATCACAAGAAATTCTGGCAACAATCCCTAGGGACAGTGATTAATGCATGATTGTTTTTCTTAAAGTGAAAATTAACAGCTGATAGACACAATCATCTCCTTACCTGTGAGTCATTTGTCTCTGCCAACATGTTTCATGTGCCATCATCTTTCCTCTCATGTCTGCGTGCAATGCATAAAAGTTAATATAAACAGGATTTATGTCTATTTTCACACAGGAACAGATGCATAAACACAGAGTAGTCACTAAATAGACTGATATGTATTCTTTTAAGAGTGTTGAGGCTGCATAAACATAGTTGGCAAAGGTGATAAACTTGGCAAACCAACAAAAACTAACACCTGCCAGTTTTTTTATTGCGCCTGGGGCTGCAGCCCAGGACTGCCTAATGGACAAGAATCACCATGGATACATGTGTGGACTGATGGCAAAGAGATGTGCAAACAGCAGCAAAGTCTTTAAGCACCTTATAGACTGCATTCTTTGTCCAAAACAAGGAGAAAGTACAACGAGTTATGCATTTTCTTCTTAAAATCCTTTCTGTAATCTGAATGTGCGAGTTTTATCAGTGGCATTCACTTTAAGAAATGCATCAACATCCGTAGCAGGCTTTGGGATTTCAGCTCTTGGCTGCTTTGGAGCTGGCGACGGGCTTGTTATGAAAATGGATCTGAGAGCGCTTCTGGCAAAGGCTGCATGAACATCACTGGCACACACAGAGTTTCCAGCAACACTTCCAACTTCCAACAATAGGTGCAAATAAACATGAGAGTTTATTTTTAAGAAAGGATGGAAAAAGCTTAAAAATAGGGAATTATATTTACAACTATTCGAAATTATTCAATTACAGCAATTTAGTCATCATCATTTTGCTGTTGGCAGTTTAATAATATATCTAATTATAACAAAACTGGACTTGGATTTAACCAGCACTCATCCACTGATGACGTGAATCCATCCAATCAGTGTTCTGGGCTGCTTTATTTTCCCTGAAATTATTTCTTGAGCATGTTGTTTTCTTTTGGAGTGTAACAATTATTTTCATTTTAATCTAATCTGTTCATTTTCTTTTTCATGATTGATCATTTAGTTTTTAAAATATCAGAAAATAATGAAATATCCATACCAGTTTCTTAAAGTCCAAAGTGATTAATATGTCTTGTTTTTTTTAATCCAATAAATGAAATTTAACATTAAACAGAGAAAAGCAAGAGGTCCTCACATTTTCTGCCATTCTGTGTTCAAAAAAGTCATCTCTGCACTCACTGCTTATCTACTTTTATTCTCATTTTCAAAAAAAGATTGGTATACAACCCTGATTTGAAAAAAGTTTGACGGCTGTGAAAAATGTAATAAAAAACATAATGCATGCTTTGCAAATGCTCCGACCTACATTCAGTTAAATATAATACAGAAACATTGACTAGGAAACTTTTGTCTTTTTTTGTAAATTCTCAATTTGGTGCATTTTATTCACATGTAACCCAGCATTTAACTTTGGGAGAATCCAGGTTTTGGCTCATTGCAGATTTACAGTTAAGCATCTTGAAAAAACACCCTATAGCAAATTCTGTGCAAACTCACCTTGCATCTTTTTGCATTAAGTTTTCAAAGCAATTTTTCATGTAACATCATCAACTAATCTGCTCCAAACTCAGTGCTCAGAAAAATGCAGGCAGCTTCACTGTTAGAAGCTTCACGGAGAACAAGTTGAAATACGTACCGAGCTACTTTGCTGACTGATGAAGGGCCCGAACGTGTCTGATGACTGAGTACAATCTTCAGTCCTCTGGGAGCAGATTCCCGTGTCTGCTGCTCTGGAAAGAAGCAAAAGTAGAAAATGCTTTTTTTGCAGAAAGGCAGAGGGAGCATGATGTAAGTCATGTTACAGCACAGCAAAATTACACTGTCGAGTAATTGTATAATACCAGTAAAAAGCACTTTAACACAGCGTGATTTCTGCATCACTGTGGAAAAAAAACACATCCCTTATGTATTGGTGTTGTTTTGGCCACCATGTTCAGACATTAAATTAAAATATATATAAAAAATGACTGTTGGCTATAAATGGAAGCTTTCATGTGTTATTCCCAGGTTTTACAGTTTAATTAGTTTTGATGAAAGTTCTTTCACAGGTTTGTTATTTCAGACAAAAACTGATTGCTCATTGTGAAATTGTTCATTAAGATTATTGTGCAAAAAATAAATTCTTTGGTTTTTGCAAGTTCAGAATAACCACAAACACACACAATTCCCCTTACTCCAAACTGTAAATGTAGGTTTTAGGCACTTAGACATTTCCTTTACCTTTTCTTAAAAAAACCCCACACATTTATTATATTACAGAACTAATATTCAGTGCCTATTTCTACGTGTGACATATGCAAACTCATGACTTATTTCAGCCCTGCAGAAAAAATCCATCTACAAAATAAACACCAATATAAATAAACTATTAGTGCTGTATCTCGCACTTCTGGGTCAGCTTTGTTCATAAATCTTGTTATGCATTAACAGCACAAGTGTGCACTTAAGGTGTTATTCCTTTGAATACATTTTCAAAAAGAACTGCACCTTTGGAAAAATGTCAGAAGAAGAGCATGAATTATGAATAGGCCGGCAGGTATCTGTCCATGGGGATTAAGTGAAGCTGCGTTTTTACGGCTATAAAACACAGGTTGGAGTGAAAAAATACACACAAATAGGATTTATTGCAGAAACAGCGAAAAGAAAAGATGCAAATAAACGGTGCAGAAGAAGTAAACACAACAGACAAACACATTTGTTTGACAGAAAGGAAGGTATATAATAAAAGGTCATGTAGATACAGTAAATATTACTTACTAAATTAGCTCTCAGGTTGGTTTTCTATATTCTCGATGTATAATTAATCCTCCCAACTGCATTGCATGCTTCTCCTTGAGCAGCCAGCCACATATAGTCACTGCTCTGCTATTCCACTAATCACATGATTAATTACTTCTAATCACGCTGCAGTTTTAGCAAGATTTTCCTTCCTTTATCCCTTTTGTTTCCATTATTTTAATCACATGCCAGTGCTTTATTGTGTTTTTAATGAGATGTCAGAGTTATAAAAACTGCACACTGTAACACTGGTAGCTGATGTAAATGAGTTTTAATGGTGGCTTCATGAGAATGTGCAGCGAGGTGGAAGTTATATTTCAGTGCTTTGACAGTGTGCACACAGTTAGACGCAAAAAGCATTATTCTTTATTACAAAATATGAATTGACAAGTTCAGTGGTAGAGTAGGAGTTTGAATAAAAACAAACTCATCGACATAGGGGAAGTTTACTTTGAGTCTAAGAACATATCCAAAGTGTGCTAATTTATTGGAAAATGAAATAATCAAAGAGGCTGAATGAGAAAAGCCTGTTGCTTCTCTGTTAACTACATCTCATTTATATAACAGCCTGGGGGAAAACTCAATTCCTATTGACTGCAATGTGTCTATTAGGGCGCTTTCACAACTCAAAATTTAGTTTGTTTTAATCAAATAATGGTGCGGTTAAATCCTTGTTACGGTTCGTTCGGTCAATTGTGAACGCTCCAATCATACCCTGGTGCGGACAAAAATAATCGAATTAGCTGCTGATGTCGAATGTTTATATATCTACTTTTGTCCTCATAAAAGTTTTTCAGTAGCGATGGATTCCTTACCCTGTTTGAAGTGCATTTCAGCACACAGCACCTTTTTGTAATTTTCCTGTTTTTTGCTAACAGACGGAATTGACAAAAGGGCTCGTTCATTCATTACAAAGCCAATAGATTGTTTTCTCCTGTAGTGGGGACAGAGCGTAAAATGCACTCGAGAAATTTCTATTGTTGCCAAGATGTATCTATTCACTGGAGTCGTGACCAGTGTTTTCTTTGCGTAAAAGCACTATGAGACAGGAATGATTGTTGTACAAGTCAAACCATCAAGTGTTACCTTGGAAAATAGTTGTGGCTTGAAAATATAAATAAATGGTGTTATTTTTCTTCCATGGCTAGTGACCATGGTGTAAGTGGGTTAATAGCCTTTGAGGAGTCTATAATCAGGATTTAATGGACACAGCGGAGGCCTCCCAATGTCCATTCATTCCTGATAATATGCCCCTCGTAGGGAATGTTAATGAGTAAATGATTGCTTTTACATATGACGTATGTATACAGAGTCAGTAGTCTAGTATATGTATAGGAGTCAGTCCGTAGAATATAATATAATAATAATAATAATAATGTCGTAAATATGTCCACTCACCTGTTACATTCGTCTCTGCTTTGACCAAATCACACAACAGTGTGTTTCCTTAACTGTAGAGAAAAACAAAACAATATAAGGAATATGTCACTCCTATGTACAATCAATAATATATCATTTTAGGCTGACAAACTGCATGCATATATGTAAATACACAACACATAGCACAAAACATTCATTGCATTCCACCACTGTGAAAAAAGTAAACCAATTCAAGGCGTTATAAACTTTATGAGGAGTTTTGAGCAAATATTTGGAATTTATTTCTATCACTGATGTGATGTTTAGTTTGCCGGACTTTATTTTAGTGCCTTTTATTATTATATCTTTTAATCACAGTTTAGCTGAATTGCTTATGGACTATTTATTTAGCGATATGAGGGGATTTTATTTGGGGTTAAAAAGGGCAGGTTTACTTTTTTTTAAGTGTAAGTTAGCATTTGCCGATTAAATTGGTATTATTATACGGGGTTACCTGCTTAGTGTTTAGTCTTCCTTTCAGTCCCGTGATCTACACTCTTAATGAGGGCGAGGCTTCAGGTGTACTAATCACAAAAGACAATTCAAAGGGCTAAAATGGACTTCAGCTTTGATGTTTAAAGCACGTCAAATTACACAGCTTTCTCAGGTTAAATGACAGAAATGCAGAAAGAGGTTAGCAGAGACATTGATGAGTCGCAGATAAAAGACCAAGATCTACATCCTGCATGGCCCGTTTTGCTCTTCACGAGCCAACTTCAAACGCCGAGCGCGTTATTATGATAATATATGAGGACTTCTTACCTCTTTTAACTCCATATCATTCTCAGAGTCAATCAGTGTCAGTTTAACGATGTAAAACTTCACAGAATGGATTCAAGAAAAGAGATTTATTAGTTTCCAAATAAGAAAGTGATCAAATATTCAAGGACGGTTGAGCACGAATGAAAAGTTATTTAACAAATGAGTCATTTGGGACAGATTGGTGGGCTTTCTTTATGAAACGAGTTAGCTGTTACCTGAAAGCAAACTGCAGAGACAATACCAGTTTAGAGCTCCAAAGCCTCCTATTTAGAGAGTCTAACACAATGTGTTGAGGTTTATGTTGTTTTTATTAAATGCTTTATGTACAAATACAGATTACACACAGAACAAAGCACGCATTATAAATGACACACTGTACATTGTTTGCTTTCAACCCCCAAAAAAGTGTTTTGCACGATTACGATCTCACATCTTATATCATTTAAAGTCACAAGAAAACTTTAGTCTGTAAAACTCAGTTTTGCCATGAAGTAGTCAGAGTTTCATATAGCAATCCGTTATGGGGAAACTTGAGGTCTGATTTCGATTTCTGAACATTTTTTCTAAGACGTGTTCAGGTGATTTATTCCCTTTGCATTCATGTCTTCAGGTTTGGTTTCCATCTGTTGCCTTTAATGGAGTTTATCAGGTAATTCATGTTCAGAGAGGGGTGCGGTTCTCTATCTGTTATCATAATGGTTTTTGCAAATCATGCAAAAATTCAAAGCCACAGTTGGAATCAAGCTGGAATTGAAGCTTCTGCAAACTCGTCAAAAGACACATTAACCACAAAACTGCTCTCTCTCTCTCTCTCTCTTTTTTTCTACTAAGTTTTACTCGCTTTGCTCAACCAAACTATGAATACATTTGTGGAGAACAAATTGGCCTGATGAAGCTAGTGAGCCTCTTACAAGATTAAGATTGGGCTATACGGCATTAGTCTGGAAAAGAGCCACTTAAACCTGACTGAGCCCACAGCCAGACCAATCTGCGGACTGTGCAGAAAGGTGATGGAGGTTCAAAAAAGCTCATTTTAAATTTGAAGTCACATTTGCTCTGCGGCTCTGGCTGGTTAAAGTCTCATCCTGCCTGTAAAGTCATTTAGTGGAACCGACAAATAGCTAAGCTGGGTTTCTGGGCTGTTTTCTTATACAACAAAAAATTAGGAAAAACTCTCAATGTGTTTTAAATAATAAAAAAAAAACTCTCTCTACTTTCCGTACTGACAGGTCTGCACTCAAGGGTATTTGTTCAGCTGCAGGGGGAGCCAACATGTAGTAAAAGTTATAATTTCGGAAGTAAATGGACGTGTGATGGGTCACGACGTGCTGACAAACGACAAGCACGTCAGGATCTCTAGTTGAGACGAGACTGACATCACATGGAAAGGTCAAAATGGTATAAACAGGAGCAGGTCAGCAATTTGCTACAACAAATAGTTTTTTTCTGAATGACCAAAACATGTCCAGAATCCAAGCCAATGGATGAACCCAATGTTCAATTAACAGGGCAGTACAGCAAAAAAAGTTAAATGGTTAGATTATACTATATACGGTACAGTTAGAAATGATAATGATGCTATGTTAGTCATATTTCTTTGGCCAAGTTCAGGGGTGGATAAACTTTTTGACTGGCGGACCACAGTGGGTTCTAAAATTAGACAGAGTACCAGGAGCAGATGTAGTGTTTGATGTGAAGTCATATAAAAGACATGTAAAGGCCGTTGCATAAAAGGTTTGGGCCTTTAATAGGTAATAAAGCATCGATATGCAAGGCATTTATTAACTGCAGTAAAAAAAATAATGATGAAAAAAATAAAATAAAATACAACTTCTATATGTTTCGGTGGACCAGATTGAAAAGCCCAATGGGCCGTAGATGGCCCGCGGGCCGTAGTTTGCCCGTGTCTGGCCTAGTTGCACTAGTTATGATAAATATATATGCTGCATTATGCTACATTTGCATATATTGCCCAGTCCTGGCAAAATCTGCATGTTGGTTACAGTTGTGGGTTTGTGATCTTTTACTTGAACTTTGAACTTTGTTGTTGGCCAAATTTATGGCTCGGGTCCCAGATGTGAGCATCTTCCAGGTTCTTGTCTTACAGTGGAGTGAAGTAATAATCAATGCATTTTTGTCAAACATCATGATTAAGAAATAGTTAAAGGAAAGATGTCATGTATATATATATATGTTTAAACAATTCCTTTATGTTTCTTTGTAAATTCTCGTCTTTTAAACATCGCAACCTTATGAATTGTTGGTGATTCCCTCGGGCGAAGTCTGCAGGAAAGTGGAGTTACAGAAAGTTTGCAGAAAGGGCTCAAAATGTCTAGAAGAGCCATCAAACACTTGACAATATGACAGTCAACAGCCTGAAGTGTCATTGTCTGTAAGTCTGTTAGTGTTGATGTTGGGACTCTGCGATCATCTCATCTCAGCATCTCGACACCCAACATTACTGTTGTGCTGATATTACAGGGTTTGCCTAGTAAACCTTGATAATAACTGCATTAAAGGCAATGAAAGGAAACTAATTTGCCCACATCTGGGACATAATTTAGATGAAAAGAATCTGCAGTTTAATGTCATAAATGTGAACTAATTACAGCTTTTAGGGAATAAAGGTGACATGAAGGGCATTTAAACAGCCAATTCAAAGAACCACCTTCATGTACATCAATGTACTCTCAATTTCCTCTTTTCATTTAAAAAATGATTCTATCCCTGAACGAATAAAACCATCTGAAGACTGCAATATTGATAGGTTTGTGGATTAATGTGCTTTATGGGGTTATTTTATTCAATTCAATTTCTGAAGGAAACGAACACAAAAAGAAAATGTTACAACATTTTATGAGGAATTTAAAAAAAATATAAAAAGTTTGAAATTGGAGGTCACATGTCTGGAGCACCTTCAGTATCTACCATAGGGATGTTTTCTGTAGCCCCCTCTTGTCAGCCGTAAAACTGGGGCTTTGAGACTGGGACGGGAAGTCGCCCACTCCTCCTCTGCAAACACAGTTAAAAACACATTGTAGAAAAGCTGCTGCACTCACTGAGCTGCCACAAAGTCAAACTGTGAGCTCGGGTATCGTATACTATCCCCACACAACCCATTTAACTACGGACAAGAAAATTCAAGCGGGCAAATTCTATCGCAGGTACTATAGAGGCTTCTCGCCACAGAAAATTAATTTCATAAGCACTTTGCCCTCTGTTGGACCAGTGCTGAGATGTGACTGTCAGCAGCTCTTTCTTTAGAGCCAAATTACATAAAGATGGCCACCTCTGCTGCATGGCACATTGCACTGCTTCCAAATAAGAAAGTGTTTATGGAGCAGAAAATCAAATCATTGCCCCCTTGGTTTTTGGTTTGGTCCGACCTCAACACCCCGGTGCACAATTCATTGTGCTGAAAATGAATGAGCCTGCAAACCCGCTGTGGCAACCAGCTTATCGCCGCTGTCATGTGACAACCTTGTAACTCCACTTTTGCTGATTTGAACATTTTGGACTAAAAAATTGGAGCTTTACATGTTTTGACGATTGTTTTGAGCACATTTCAATAATCTCTTGCATATGAATCCTACAACAAATTTTGTAGGGATTAAGAAAAAATTCAGAGACATTCAGCGTTCTGGAGATACAAGCTTCTTTACCTGACAGCAGTGGTGTGTGCACAGCAGAGGTTACTAAGCCAATAGTAACAGCTTTTCTGGAATAAACCCAGGAGGGCACATATCCAAAAGGCAAAACACTCCACCTTTATAACGGGCATCGGTTAGCCCCATGAGCTTCCACTGGCACCTTTACAGTTCTAGTCAAATGCAGTTCATAGGCAGGGAGGTAGCGGGGTGGTGCATTCAGGAGCAGCCCCTCTGGGTGAGGATGATTAGAAGTGGGCTGGAACCACAAGGCTTTCTCCTTTGTTTCTCTGCTTCGCAACATTTTTGAAATATCAATGCAGCAGCAGTGAGGATTGTGTGGCCAAGACTGTTTTTTTTTTCAGCAGAAAGGAATTTAAATAAGATGCAGAATGTTGCCTTAAAAAAAGTC
The DNA here is from genome assembly GCA_028566105.1 of Hypoplectrus providencianus. Lineage (NCBI taxonomy): Eukaryota > Metazoa > Chordata > Actinopteri > Perciformes > Serranidae > Hypoplectrus > Hypoplectrus providencianus. The sequence goes on from JAOWBC010000318.1 coordinate 13,078,910, forward strand.
TGTTTTTGTAAAATCAACCACTGTGTTGACAAATTTGTCAAATCACATTTAATTGCTGTTGCTTTTGTAATGTTACTGAAGTACAAGAAACACTTGAGGAAAGGAGTCGTTATTGCACACTGACTGGGTTGCTGTCGTGACTGAAACTACTAGGTATTGTACAACTTGAATGCAGGACTCATTTAAGTAGTGTGCAGAGCTGCAATCAACAGTTATTTTCATTGTTCAAAAACCTACCTATTTATTATTTTCAATTTTTGATTGCTTGGTTTATAAAATGCCAGGAAATCACATCTTTTATCACAATCAACATTTCCATAAGCCACCCTGAACAGCCCTGAACCCAAACAGCAACTGTTTCATGTAACATGAATAATAAAAAATATACAAATGAAAAGCCAGCTACAGAAATCATTTTTGCTTGAATAAATACTGGAATGATTATTTAAGTCGCCAAATCATTTTTGTGTGGATTGACTAATTAAATAATCAACTCGTTGTTGAAGCACTAAGTGTGATTATGACAAGTGCACTTCTGCTACTTTCCAGAATTGACAGAATGAGCAGCAAGAGAGACGGGACATGAGTCACGGAGTATGAGTCAAGCTGTACTCACCGTAGTTGTTGTAGGATTCGTCACTGGTTCCATGTCCATATTCATAATATTCTGAAAGGCTAAATCAGACAGAACAGACACATCAGTCAAAGTCAAGAAACTTTCTTGGTTCAAAAATGTTTTTAACAGGAAAAGATGTTGACATATGTGTTTAGGTAGGAAATCTCTGCCCCATGAACAGCTATGTGTGTGCTGCAGGTTTTCTTTCCTACCAAGCAGAAGCACACCTGAATAGTTCAGCCTTTTCATGCATCAACTGGACATTTCCAAGCTAAAGCAAACATAAGATTGGGACTATTTTATATTTTTCTTGTTATAAACAAAATCATTTCAGAACTATTTATATCTAAATTGCTTTATTTCTCAATAAATCTAATCTCTTCTCAATCCAAAAAGTCTTTGGTGCTTTCAGAGGATTTTCACACACCCGATTTGGTTACTAATGAAGCTCATTTACTACTGTGCATGCAAGTAGCAAAAATTGTCACAAAACCAAACCATAAGTATGGGGATTCCTCAGTATTAAAGCTTCCACGTCAGTGTGTGACGGGTTTGGGACAAGGATGTGTGGAATGGTGGTATTTATTTTTGCGCATAAAGGGAGCATAAAAGAGCCTCAAGTTTATTAACTGCAGTATCCATGTTGCTCACCGGTAGATTTGGACAACAATGGAGCTTTTTGGCACAAAGAAATAAAATATAACAGGTTTTAGTTCCACTGACAACACTGGTGAGCAGGAATAACTCATGGTGTTTGGTTTATTGGTTTTGGTCCTAATTGGTTTTGGTTCAGCCATCTGTTATAATAAGAACAATATGAATATCAGCAGGCTAATCTTTTATCAAAGTAAAGATCCAAGGTGCTGAGCCAGTAGAGTTATAATTTATTAGTAATGAACATATGTAATGCTATAGATGTACAGTAGGGATGTGATGTGAAGACAGCTGGTCACGAGGACCTTTCTTTCACATGCTGTATTTCAAATAACAACAGACAGATGGTGATTGAAAATGTGTTTTTTGGGTTCCAGCATTTGTGTGTGCGTGTTTGCAAACATCACCTCTTTGACTGATTGCTGTAGTTATCCTCATAGGCTTCGTAACTGTCGTCATCATATTCCCCACCATACCCGTCATCGTAGCCCTGCGAGGAAACACACGGTTAGCATTAAAGTTCACTTGTCTCCTCATCTCTATCCAGTCTAACTGGTTAGAGGAGAATTTAAAAAGAATCAATACTTAGCTCCACAGGCAAAGTCCATTACTTTGTGTCCATAATGGGAGAAGAACTGAAAAAATTTCATGTCTAACACAGGTTATTGATTAATGCTTGCAGGGGAGCATGTCTTACTCGTGAAGCCTATTAGACACCTTCTGAGTCTTAAACTGCAATATGGATTTCAACTATTGATAAGTGGTGACTTGAGAAACAAGCACATAAAGCCTTCAAGTAACTACGGTCATGTTCGGTCAACAAAAAAAAAAATGGCTTAACAGCATACAGTACACTGTAAGGACTTCCTATATGTATGTACCGTTGTATAAATGCTTTTCAGAACGTCTCTCATACGACATCTCCTCCTGTAACTATTGTTGAAACTTAAAAGACCCCATTCTGTGCAGCTGTGAAGCAGGTAATACCTGTATCCCTGGACCCTATATTGTACATTGGTTTGTATATTACTCAAAAACACTTTCACATAAGCACCATTATTGTCAACCAAAGCAGAGAACAATCCTCTGCTGTGTTCACCAATGAAACTGACAGTGTCAGTGTTGGTATTATTTTAGTGTATCTTGACGATCCTATCTGTGCCTAAACACAAATCACGTACAAAAAAAAGTATTTATGAATATGCGGCATGACAAGGAATCATGCAGTTTATGATACACATATTTATTGTATCATGATACAATGGAATAAATATACGATTATGTATTTTTGTGATATAAGAATAAAACTGAGGCTTGAAAAACACCTAAAAACACAATTAATTACACCTTAACATACGTGACAGTCTTCAACATTTGCACCCATGGGCCATGGTGGTGGAAATTATGCTAATATAATATCATCTTTTTCCCATCATTTAGGATACTCGACACAGTGAAGGTTGCTGCTTCTTTTTGTCTTTTTTTACATTGCGTTACTGATGGACTCAAGGGTGTCCTCTTCTCATGGGACAGAGTGGTGTGTCCCCCTCTCTTTTCAAAATCCTATTTTCGTTCATGTCAGTTTTATACTTGTGCTTGATTTACTGCTTGCATCTCTCTAAACAGACCAATATCCCTTGACTGTCCAGCTGCCAAAACCTAGATCAGAGAGGAGTGGAGTTGATACGCACATCAGAGTTGCTTTCAATTATGTCTGTGCACTCACAGCAATTAAGTTTTACAGGCACAAATGAGTGCTTTTGGGCTTTATGCCCTGGCTGGAGTTTTTGGAACGATAAATAATTTATCTCCTAAAATGTTTCACAATTGAACATTAATCAAAGTTAAGGCCCAAAAGAACACATGCCCCTTGTAGTCTGAAGATGGATCATTTTTCATCATCAGCCTGAAACAGAAACTTTTTTAATTCTATAAAATCCAACTTATCTCAGTTTAGGAAGACTTTTGGGATTTCTGGTATTAGAGAAACTTGCTTTCTAAATGCATTCAGGACAAAAAAAATATCTTTTCTGAGAATAGGAAAGTTAGCTACAAAACAGATATCCTGACTTCAAACTCAAAAACAAACCATATTACCACAGTCATTTGTTTCATTTGTTAAGAGGAAGATCAACTCTTCCTCTTCCTCAAGTGCAATTGGTTACTGTAATATAAGTTATTTACATAACATTTGTAGCTTCTATCTAGATGCCATGCTGCTACCATTATTATGTAAAACACAATAACCAATTTCATCATAATTTGATATTTGCCATATAAATGTTACATACAAATGCAGGAAAACAGCAAACACCCCTGACTTTATTGGGTTTGCCCCTTCTTCTGAAAACAAACTTACACCTCTGGGTTAGAAAAATATACTCCACATAATATTCTGGCAAATGTTTTATTCATGATGGCAGGGATGATCGATTTCAGCGGACCAAAGGTGTACATAAACAGCTTAACCTAAATAACACCTTAACTGGAGTAATGCCAGAGTGTGCAATAGTGTATGATCTGCTTGTGTAATTGTGAGATCATGCTCATTGAAACATATTTAGCGGAATTTAAATTGCTTATGTGTTTTGTTCTATTATTTATTTTTTTTATCGTGATCTAATCTCTTCTAATCCTTTCCAAACTTCAAACCACGATGCAATTGAGTTCCTTCTCTGAGATGTAATACATTTGAAATCAGCAGAATGAAGCTGCTTTATTCCATACGTGGCCTCAGCAGTGCATTATTACTGTGTGTCTGTAACAGTAATATCATCTCACTTTAGGTGTGGCTGCTTTTGGTAATGCTTTGTGACACCAAAGTAGACACATCAGTGTGAAGGACATCAAGTGCAGCAACACAAAGGAAGCTTAAACCACACTTTCCCCTCTCCTGTCGGGTAATGCTGATTCAAACAGCTCTGGTTCCTGTGTGGCTTTATTTGCTTGAACATGTATTTGACTAAATTAAAGTTAGGGATTATGTCAGGGATTAAGTTGTTCAGAGGATCCAATACTTCTCCTTTTCTTGCACGAGTCTTCCCCAACAAAGGCCGAGTCAGAGGCCTGCGTATCTCAGTAATTGACTGTTTTGTTCGCAATCCCATATGACAAATCGCTCCACACTGGACCGTAAATGTAAAGTGATCGGTGGATTAATTTCAGTCTAATGTCTTACAAAAATAACCCCCATCATGATAAAGAATAACAGGAATGAGAAAGTTAAATTTGCCGCAGTTGTTATTAAAAGGCTGATTTTTACATGTTATAAAACTTGTGCTGCCCCTGAACACATTATAATGTCAGTGCTGTTTTTAGTAGGTAGCATGAGATATGAAAAAAAAATGTATAAAACACATTAATTCAAACGCATCGTGTCCGAGCTGTTTGTGGCTTTAAGTTATCTCAGTGTCATGCTGCTGTTTATACTTTTTTACACAGCAAGCTGCCCAGTTTACGCTTCTCAATCTCAAATATATTACATTTCAAAATATAGTTTCTAACAAGAATGTTTTAAAAGACGTTTTGGGTCATACTGTTGGGTTTTATTCTGGCACAAAAAGATCCAAGTAGCCTATCTGTATGAGACCTAATGTTGGTAATATATACAACTGTCATATAAGTTAACGTTAATTAGCTGTGGGCCTTTATGTAGCTGTAGAAAGAGCAATACTTTGTGCATTTAAAGTTTAAAAGGGGGTGTTTTTTTATGGATTTTGCAAGAAAAAAAACAAGGACAGTAATTAAAGGATTAATTAGACCGTCTACTCCAGCATGCATAGTATAGTATATTACAGTATAACCATCAGTGTTAAGACAGAACCAAGTAGTTCTCCCAAAGAAACTGATAAGGTAACATATTATAAGGTTACTGTGGGACAGATTATGTTAGCAAAGGTGCCACTCAGCAACAACAACAATAAAAAATCCCCAGAAAAAACTAGCAGTTGCCAACCAAGTCTCTGAGCTAACACAAATCAACTAGCTAACGTTAGCCACATCTGCTAAATGATGCTAGCTTTGTTCTGTGTGAAATAAAGACATTTGCCTTCTGCTTTTTTGATTGCAGCTCCATTTTAGTTTTCACACATAACTCTCCAAAATCGACATTTTTTTTAGATGACAGAATTTCGATAAAAAATATTTTTTTTACATACATAGGCTATGACTGTTACATTACTTTATTAAATGGTCGAGTAGAAACGATAGCGATAAACATTGTTAGGGAGAAACACTGCAGCTCATGTGATGCAAAATGAAGCCTTTAATTCAGCGTCAGCTCAAAGAAAACCAAACAAACCGTTCATCACACTTTGTCTTATCAGGCCGCTAACCTCACTATTAGTTTGACCCACAACACAGGCAGCATTCAGATTAGACACGGTGCGACGTGTAAATAGTCCGGCCCCTAATTAATGAGGCTTGAATCTTGGAGTTTGACTCTCATCTGTAAAAACAATTAACACCGGTCCTTTTTAACAAGGCAGAGGAAATAAATCAAATGTTAACACAAGGGTGGAGAGTCCTCGCTCAGTGTAATTAGGACAGCGGGAACCTAAAGGCCCTTAGCACTGTGCTTCATTATCAATTGACAACCTGTATGTCCCCTGACAGTGACTGATCTTCATAGGGAGCTGCCTGTGAATGCCTCTCCAAACAGCAGAATGGGGAGGAAAATGAGATTTTCAGCCTTTTGTCTCAGTGAATAGACGCTGCTCTTTAGAGCTTTCTACCTGTGCAAATTCAATCAGCATGTGGCTTTTGTTGCCAGTCGCACGCTTAAAGTATGAGTTTACTTTTGAATGTATTTACGCAACTTGTGTCGGTTTAATTTGAGAATAGGGCAAAGTTTTTTCCAGGCAAAAAGGATTGAGATTGGTCCTTTGTTGCCTGACTTTAAACAATATAATGTTTGTCATAGTACTTCACAGATGTTATTGTCCTACTAAGTGTGCTTGTGGTTTAGCAATAAATGCGACTACATCTGTCTGCTTTTTCCCTCACACCGGGCGTCACTCCCCAATGATCCAACCGAGCCTATTATGCATTCTACCTGAGTGTTCCTTCTATTAAATAATCGAGTCAAAGTGTGTGTCATACATCTGTTTTAATAAACAGGAGAGTTCTGCATGGAGAATTTCCATAATTAATCTAACAAATGTGAGCTCAGCAGTGTATCTGAACCCATTGTTATAAAGCAATTACAGCAGATGTGCTTAGAGGTGGCCTGAGAAGCTGCTCTCCTTTAAGAAGTACACAGAATCTCACGCATCTTTTATGTTCATGAAAAAGATGATATGGGGAGAATTTTTCCCCCCATTTCAAAAGAGTGTCCTTTGCTTTTTTCCACAGTAGATAGATTAGAGTTTTTTTTTTCTTCAAAGCCTCCCAAAGCTCTGTGTTTAATCACATTATGGCATTTCCCGCACTGCCTGGGTATGGTTGCAGGGCTCAGGTTTCAAAACCAGGCTATGCGTTTCAATTTTTTACCAGCAATTTGTACAACTCATGGTCTGCTGTCAGGGACAGAATCCTGCATCACTCTCCAGATTCCTCTCTTCTATCATCAGCCCTGACATTAAAAGATAAGATTTGATCCAGATGGGATTTGATCTTTAACATTAAACTGAGGCCATGGTCCCACTCCATACAAAATGCCATCAATCACATCTTTAATCTCCCTCTGCTCTCCCTCTGCACTTTCCTCACAGAGGAACTTATACTGATTACAGTGAAATGTCTCACGTCTGCTCTTTCCGGGGGATTAGTAACATTTATTCATTAATGCTTGTTTAAAAGTCACAGAATCCTGCTATGGTAATTTCACTGTCTGTACACAGCTAAAGACTTGGAACTCCTTCAGACACTATACATAGTCTGGAATGCAGAGCCCCATCAGACCACATACTGGAACAATTGTGAAACAATTAATAATAAACTTTCTCTCAGAACACATGGGTTTGCTTGCTGAACTAGTAGATAAATTATCGCTGTAAAACAGACATCTTTTCACTGGATGACAGATCTGCATTTTAGGTATTTTAACTTGCAGGCAGCCAGAAACAGCCGTGTTGTGGTTGACCACCATGTATTTGTGAATATATGATGTGCATAGAATTATATTTTCTAACCATGAAATGGTCTTGATAGGGAACACTTCACTTTAAAGGAATGTGCTGAGTTTTAAAATTGGCCTCTAGTCAATTCACCCCTACTGAATCTTATTGCTGGGCTGATCAGTTTATCTGAAATGATGTTAAATTCCATTGGCACTTCACTGTATGAGACACAGGTATATAACAGACACACAGCAGATGACTTGGCTGCACTGCTGCAATAGGAGTACAAGGTTTTGGTACCTGAAGCGTGACAATGAATGATTGCTTTTTATCATCTTTATAAAAAAAAATCTATCTGCATTTATATGCAGGGGAACACATATTTGTCTCCTGATGTGTCACTTATCAAGGTGTTTGTTGTACAAGCTTTGCAGTATAATTTCATTCATAATGAAGTCATTTGCCTCATTATTGTCTCATAGATGCTGGTATGCATGTGAGTAAATGCACCGATGCACGTGCAGCGTTGTCTAGTTTCAGTTCTGACTGTATGGGAGATTTAATATCACTGAGGCAAAATGGTTGCCAAATTCTCAAAAGGAAACCTTTCCATCTGTTTCAGTCGAGCCCTGCTGTAAACAATGGCTTAAGTCCTGGCCTGGATATCCGTTATCTGGGATCTGCTGGCTCCACAGGAACCCCAAATAGATGTGCTCTTCCTCAGAGGATAAACTGTTGTCAGTCATATAGTTTCAAAGGTTGTGTTACCTCAAAAGTGAGAGACTGCACATCATTGATTTTTGTAATGACGATTTCATACCAAAAATGTGAGAATTTAGCAGTTCCAAAAACATTAAAAAAAACATACCATTGCTGACTTTGAGTTGTAAAAATATTTGTAGCTTTTTGCATTGAGGCTATAGCTACATTCTGTAGACTGAACCCCCTTGCAATCCACTTCACGTGTGAATGGTTGCCATCCTTTAAGAGGCGCGATAATGGTCACTGTCACTGTATTAGTTTTACAACTGTGACAGCGTGACAGAGTCCATTAATCACTACAGTCTCCAGAGGAATCCCTGTTACACGATGACCCGCTCCACAGCAGAAACACAGGAACTGTTTATAGCAACTTCACCCCAATTGTATAAATAGACTGTCATACATTCATATGACTGCAAACTTCAGGAGGCATGCATAACCACATGCAAATTCTGGTTATATTTAAGCAGTCATGTGCAAATCAGTGTCTGACAAGCTAGTGTGGCAATATTTTGTCACATCAAGAAGATGCTAGTTTATCTTCTTAAAGGCTGATGTTATTCTTTTTTCTTTTTTGTCAAGGCATGAATAAAAATAAGAAAAACACATATCTCAATACTTTGCAACTTTCCCACAATAGTCCTACTTAAACCCCACTTCATTTGCTTTTTAAAGAGGACATACATCTTTAAAAACATTTTTAAAAAGGAAAAGATATAAAACACAAACACAAGATTTTTGACAGCAATACTCAAACAGGAGGAAACTGTGTGTTTTTTTGAGGGTGCACTATTTTTTAGTCTCCAGCGTTTTTAAAGAAGCAGCAGAATGGACTCATAATTATCTACAGTGCCCACGGTCATTGTAACGAGGGAAAATGTCCTTGAGTGCAGGGCTGTGGAGCTCTATGGCATATGAATATAATCTACCAGACTCAATGATACTTGGTAGTATTAATAATTCATTCATGGTTTGGGTTTTCAATGTGATTTTTTTTTTTTTTTTTTTGATAACAACACACAGGACGGGGGGCCCTCAGAGAGCGCAGACCTGTGCCAAGGCCGTGCCCTATCTGGTAACGTTAACAAAAGTGAAAAATAATTTGTGAGTCAGAACCGCTTCAAAATTGAATGTGTTCCTCCTCTGCCTGTTTCCCTGAAATCGTGCTGACAAACAAACCAAACTGAAAACATAACCTTTTTGGAGGAGGTGAAGAGATCAGCAGCTTTATCCTTTAACATCGTTAATAAAATGGAAATCTCAGTCAATTCTCAGATTTGCAGGCCTTGAATTCTCTGAAAGTATAATATGAAAACAACACAGCAGCGCAAATCTGTTTTGGCTTTTGGCAGGGATACTTTATGTGCTCTCAGCAAGTGTTGAACAAGCAAAGAATTGTGGCGTTCTGTGCACCTGAAACTTTGGTCATTGAAAAACAACATTACTCCAGTAGGAACAGAGGAAACAGAGAAAGGTGCTAATAAAGAATAAAGGATATGGCAAGGTGCGATCGGTGGGAGAAAGATAAAGTTAACACGTCACATTCATAATTTATAAAGAGGAAATGACACATGATAACTGCCAGCTTCCACATGCTTTCCATTGAAGTTTTAAATCAATAGCACTCTCGATTAGATACAATTATGGACATTCTCACAGTATCACTTTAGGAGACAGACTGACAGTTTGACAGAGTCTATCAATCATCAGTCTCTGGAGAAATCTACACGATACCAGCACACACTACAATCCTTTTTTTCTTTTTTTTCACCCAAAGACAAATATAGCATGTAGCAACAAAGTCGCATCCACTGCTGCTGATCTATTATTGTGTTTCACCAGAGTGTACAGTGCACAATTGTTGTAGCCGAGTAACAACAGCAGCTTGTATGCTCAGTGATTGAAAAAGCAAACAAACCTGGACCTTTGTATAAAGAGGTCGCGCTGCATTCTGGAAACACGCTCAAAGAAAATTGTGTAATGTAGTAGAAAAAAAAATAGCAAAGTGAGATATGAGGGAAGAAAATGTTCAGGACAAACTCATCTTTCCATAATCCCCTAGTCTCTGTGCTCCCACCCTTCTTCCCAACCTCCAATTACAAAGAGAAGAAATGCCTCGCTTTTTACTCCTCAGAAATACACAGGCTCTACATCAGAACTCAATTTGGTTTGGTAATGAGACTGCGCTTGTGCATTTCCCCATGCAGACAGCCCAATCTTCAATTGCCAGCACACATGGGGGCTTTGCTTAGCAGGAAGGCTCTGAGGAAATAGACTGGTAAAGTGTTGCCTTTTTTCATTTGGATGAAACTTAGAGCTCACCTTGTGTAGTCTTTTCAAAATGACCTTGAGAAATTTCCAAGATCTGAGGACAAGCGTACTTTTAACTCGGGCCCAGAGTATTTTTGATATAGATCCCAGCATTGTTTCAAGTGATGCGAACAAAGATTTAACAGGCCACTGGTCAAGGCGTCTTTGTGCATGTAAATGCTGCAGCGATACACAATGCAGAGCTTCATGGGTTTGCCATTACGCACAATGGCTTTATGCCACGTTTCCTCTCGGTGATTGATAGTGATGTTACCTGTCGTGCATTTATAGTGTATTTGTGTTCTTAACCATTGGCGTTTCAATCAATTACAAACCACATTTGCTTTACTGCAGGTGCCACTCTCCAGTCAACCATTTTTAGACATTTATTTCCCCACAGAATGAAAATCCCCTGACTGCAAGCAGGCACTGATTTAAAAAGTCTCCCTAGGCACCAGTATCTAGTGCAGGTATATTTTTCATGCACAAGAGACCAAATTTACATTATACCAAAACATGTTCGCTTATTAATCGTACCATGGAGATGACTTTCTGATATCAGACTGTCAAAGCTTGCTGGCATCAACCCTTAGACTTCATCACCTGCATCATATACATTATGTTTTTTTTTTTCAACAACCAAATAAAATAAATAAAAAAATGCTGTTAAATATGCAGCTGCTTTCCCAGGCACAAAGCTTGAGCTACACAGCAGTCAGAAATAGAGCATGTGATGGACAGATTTGTCACAGAAAATATAGCTCAAGGCTGGTGCATCTCAACCTGCAGTACAGTTGAACCTGAGACCTTGCATAAGCATAAAAACTCGTATTATTCCAAAATAAGATCCTCTGCATGCCACTTACAGAAACTGCCATCAACACAGTATGAGAACCTGAGCCAAGTGAAATAGCTCAAATCTGGCCGTACAGTGAAACATGTTTGCCTTGCAGCTTTTTGTGGACAGAGAAAACTTCCACAACTAAATGCTGCATTTGTGCAGCAAAATGGCAGTTTTGAGTGGGCTCAGGGGACTAACTCTCCTCATTATCGTTTGTCACACTTGGATGTCTGTACATATGAAATTGTATTCAAGAAAAGTTAATTAATTCACGGCTTCCATATTGAAGGGATGAGCAGAAGTCTTATTTTCTTACATACCACTTGCATTTCAACAGGCTGAAAGGTTACTGAAAGGTTACTATGGGTTTTTACACAGTGATAAAAAACTGCCTACCCTAGCTTTAACTGCAGCTATATTAGATTACGATGTACCCTGAACACTCCTTTAGTCAGGCAGGTTCATTTTAATATTATGCATAAGAGTGGAAACCCTGGGCTGCATAAAAGAGCCAAAATGATATAATAAAAATAGTATGGCATGCCTTTAAAATTGAAGTTAATGAAATAAAAACGTATTGTGCAAATTTCCTGCTTGCCCTAATTTTCAGACTCGTGTCCCTGAACGTCCCTACCTCTCCGTGTAAAGCGAAACTCATCCCGATCACATGAAAGGGGATTAAACCGAGTCTGATTTACACACAGTTCAAGAAAAATTATTATCAGCTATACTTTTTTTTGTATGCGCAAAGAGGATTGGACTTACATAGTCGTCGTATGATTCATGTGTGACTGCTAACAGCGGGGGCCTGTATCCTGCGCTCCCTGCTGCCCCCCTGGCTCTCGGAGCTTGTACCTCCCTCGTTAAAACAGTCGTGGGAAGTTTGCTGTGTGTCGCCGCTGTCCCCCGAGGTGCTGTTCCACTCCTCCCTGTGCCTCTGTGGCCCCTGGTAAAGCAAACAAGTAGACAAACATGGCATCAATTTGCCGCAAGAATCTTACTGCACAACATTTGTAAATAAGCTGCGTTTTTTTATTTTGTAAAAAAAAAGTTAAGACATTAAGAAATTTGTTAAATCCCTTATCGCGGCATGTACGCAGGCTGGCTCAGCTGGTGGTTGTCGTACAGTGTGCACGGGTAAAGCACGAGATAAGCGTAACCTCCGCTGGCACTGAGGTAGATCTCGTAATGATCAGAGGGCTCAAGAGTGTCACTTTGTGTCTTTCTCAGCTATGCAAACATGCCTGTGGGAAGCAGCGGCACGATGGCGCAGTGCTTTGCCTGTGTTTGTACAAAATCACACCTCCATCTGCCTGAAGCTGCAGAACAAAAGACGTAGTCAACACCGTCCGGGAGAGAAGACATTTAAGGCCAAAGGACCCGGGCAGGCATGAGGAATTTAAGGTGGATTGTTTCTGTTATGGAGGTGTGACTGTCCAGCAGCAGAACCACGTGAACACTGCAGCGATTGAAGGGCGGATTTAGCATCCAAAGCTGTCTATTGTCTGCTAACTTAGCATTTTAACAGCAGCATGATGTAGGTGGGCTAGGATACCCTTTCTTCCTCTGGCACATCCTTCACTAGGTAGGAGCCCATTGTGATCCAAAAATACAGACACTCAAAGGGGAATTACTGGTGCATATTTTTCATGGAGATTTGCAATAATCGCTTATCGTTGTGCCATAAGGAGAAAATCTAGGCAGGAAAGTGGCAGCGGTGACTTTAAATTGGGAGCGTCCCATGTTACTGCAGGATTCAGCTCATCTACATGTGCTGCCTGAATTAGGCCAGGCTGTCACGGAAAAGTGTACCTGGCTGCTCCTGGGGGACCGGCACGGCTCAGGTAGATTACGGACAATTTGCTCTAAAGACGAACTTAAAAGGAGACTGGGAGAGGAAAGCAGGCAGGCTGCTGCATGCATGGCTAAGCCAATCAAATGCTCTCTAATATCACTTTTTTTTTCCTGTAGCTGGTCTTGCCTGGATCCTTAAAATCCCCTTGAGCAACAGTACCTGGAAATCAACTAATATTTGAGTTATGAAAAAGACAGGTAAAAAAAATAATGGAAAAAGATGTAGACTAATGTTTAAAAATATTAAATACAACCTGAGGAGGAAGAGCACAAAGTTTAAATGAGATATTGGATTTTTTTTCCAGTGAACCAATTAATCTGAAAATTCACCATGTAGGTGGCTTTATTATTATTAAAATATGTTTTTGTCGCTGACAGCAGCCTATACATCAAATCACAGTGAATAACAAGTTGTGAGGTTGACTAGTTTTGGGTAATTGCTTAAATAATTCATAGAGGCACTTTAAATCATTAATTGACAGATTCTTAAGTCTAGACACTACTCTGCTACCACATTTGTATAATGTATGATGTGGCTGTCAAAACTGTCCTAAAACCTGCTGGTATAGTTTCTTTTTATATCAACGTCTCTTTTAGAAGGTGAACAAAACTACACATAGGCCTCCTGTATTGTTTAGACCCTTTAATTCACCAGTGCAGCATGAAAGCAAGGTGAATTTAGCTAACTGAGCAGATTAAAAATGGATATTTATATTTATATTTTACACAAGTGGAATATATTTTAAAATTAAAAACTTTTATTTACTGGATGCTGCATTCCTCCATGATTAAAGTTGCATTTATATATATGCTGCTCCAAAAAATATATAGAATATTTATATTTGAAAACAATTTTGTCAATATATCAATTGCGATATTTTAATATATTTGCTGCTTTTATTTACAAATATAAGTCTAACATATTTTCCAATTTAGAATAACTTTTTGGAGACAGTATTTTGCCTGTATCAAAATTAGATTACAATTTAATTCATATATTTGAATTTAGAATAACATTAATAAAGTGGATATAGTATTTTTCCTTGTTTTTGCTTCTTTTTCAACCTTATTCAATCTAATCTTACATTTATTCGAATTACATATTTTGTTTGCATATGTATTTGCCCAACATTGTTATTAGATTATGAAATATTTTGTTGGCGTTTTAACAATTAAATTTCTATGTATATTTTTGAAACATCTACTATTTCTGCATGCTGTCTCCGGTGGTTCTCAGACAAGCAGCAGACAATAGTTGTCCTTGTATTTCTAAAGCTTGGCAGCAGAGTTGAAGAAAGCTTTTTGGCATCTGAAAGAAACAACCTTTTTCTTCACCATTGTGGGAACTTTAAGTAAGTATTGTACCTGTAAAAACATTACTGATCTTGACCCGTAAATCAAAACAACGTAAGTAATGAGATTCTCAGCCTTTGACTCCTGAAGTCTTATTTATTCATCAATCTTTTATAATCATAACCTTGAGAAATTCTCAACTTTGAGAAGCTCAGATGAATGCACTGACGCAAACACTTGACTCCTTTCGGCGCCCTTCACTTCCGCACAAGAATATCGAGAACTTTACCCCGTGGATATTGTGGTTGCTGGTCGTACGCTCCTCACTTGTGCGCTCCTCCCTCTGCTCGACTCTTCGGAGCCGTTCAACAGGGAGAGCTCTCTCAGCTGCTCCTGTCTGATCTCGTCATTGTAGTCCTGCGGGAAACAAAATACAGCATGTCTTAAAAACAGGAACATTTGTCTTGTGACTGCACCAGATGCTCGCTACAGCAGCAAAATGTCATCTAATCAAAATGATCTTGACACGCACAGGAAAACACATGGCGTCGCTGAGCGTTGAATACTCAATGAAGAATGTTTTCTTTTAGTTGAGTTTGGACACAAAATGCAGGGGAGAGATTAGCAGTGAAGGGAAAGACAATGAATATTCCTCCAAAGAGCCAAGGATGCTTTGTTAGCAGGAACTCTGTGAGTGAAAAGGAGGAAAAACTATTTTTATATCAAGGATTTTGCATCAAATTGGCATCTGGATAAGGACAAAATAAGCAGCAAAATGAAGGCAACATACAAAAAGTAGTTTTCCAAACCTGAACGTTCAGATGAACAAGGGCACGAGGGGGAAATTAGATTATAAAAACCTTTTCCTCTCTTTAAAGCATAAGAAAAATATTCTTCATTTTGTCGTTACCCGGCGTGTAATTGATAGTTTCAACAACTTCATGTGGAATATTGCTATCTTGTGATTGTGAACCATTTCTCCTCAACCCGTTATCAAACATGATACGGATCATTACGCTGCAGATAAGGGAGTGGACAAAGCGGTATTCATTATCTTGTCATTTCTGACAGATAAACAGGCTTATTTCTCACAAACACGTAAGGAAGATTTGGTTCACCCAGGAAAATGTTTTTGTAGAGACAACAAAGCGACGCAGGGAGCAACAGCTTTCTTTGGTTGTCAGGGTTTTTGACAGCCGCATTTGCTACTTTGTCGAGTCTTCCTGACGGTTTGACAAAGTTGGAGAAACAACTTCTGGAAACAACTGCTTCCAGAAATTTGAGAGAGTTTAAGAGGTGAAAATAATTTCTCCTGGTCATGAATCATTACTGTTAAACCTTTGATAGCCAACATTTTGTGAATTATATCTTTGTGGTAGCATGAAACAAACCTAACTTCACATCTTTAATTTTCTTTTCTCTTTGCATTTCCATTATATCTCTATGCTCAAGTTCCAAGCTAGTTCCAACAATTTAGCCACAGAGTCTCTGTCACTATATTTTTGTCTTTTCCAACAGCACAGTTTCAACACTGAATCCAATCACCTATTCAACAAAACCTATTGTTAGAATTAAGTTATGCTTTGTTAATAGCAAACACTGTGAAATGCATTTATTGTCTAAATGTGTTATGGTGAAAGATTTAGCAACCAAATGTGCTATAATTTACATGTTCCAGCTTGATAATGTTAGTGAATCTCTTCGGCACCAACTTCTACAACAATATCTCAAAAAGTTATGACTTATATGATTTCTTTTATAACTTCACTCGGATGTTTAAGCTTCGCCTTCAGATTGATTTTAAGTTTGACACTTTAAGACTATTTTCACATTCATCCTGAAGTGATAAAGCTTCTCTGTTGTTACCTTATATCAAAAAGATGTGTGACATCACAGCTAGTTTGGCAGCTATTCAGTGTTCAGTGTGCATCTCACACAAGTGTAATGTGGGAACTCATCCGAGGAAGGACTTTTCAATGAAGAAATATCTCCAATCCAACAGTAAAAGGTTCACCGTGGGGTCTCTCAACACGGTGCTTGCCATTTCTTCTTTTCAAAAGAGTATAATTTTATTCTTCTGACAACACACCACACATTTTTTAAAAGCATGTAAATAGATACCTATTAAAGTACTTTATTAGTTACTTTCAATAAAGAGTAACTTCGTGAAGCAAATAGTTACTTTTTTGGGAGAAAGTATTCGCCAATCGGAAACACATTGTGATGCAAAAGCTGAGATACATACATGTGCCATGGTAGTGACTTCACAAGCTAGCTCCGCCTTAAAACACGCACTGCTTTGTTGTCTCTTAATCTAAATGGAGCCCTAAGTTACACAGTGATTACCTTCAAATATTAAAGAAGACTTGAAAACTGCTGATTAAGACCATAGATTCATCTGATAAAACAGGTGAAAAGTTGGATAATATTCTCATAGATAATGAGATTCTTTTTGATCCAGTGGAGTCGCCTCCTGCTGGCATTAAGACAGAATGCAGGTTTTAATCACTTCCACATTGGCTTAACTTTGCAGACCTGGAGTCCGCTTTGAGGGAAATAAGGCTCCAAGCCAGTATACATTAATCTAAACATTGCAGGTTTCAAAGTTTAAAGAAAAAACAGCTTTGCAAATGTTTTGAGGGAAAACAAACACACTCAACATTTTCATTTAAACCTCAAAGAGACAAACAATGCACTTTGGTGAGTTAAACTGGAAGTAAACAGTAACTCCACAGGGGTCCTTCAAACTTAGCATATTCATAGACTTTGCACATTTTAATGAGGAGGAAAGAATTAGATGTAATGTTATTTAGAGTTGACTTTTTGTGGAAGAACTATCAGACACACATTTTTGTCTTAGACCTGTGGGGTATCTTTGATTTTTAATTTTTTTTTTTTTTATATTAAATCCTGGACTGGAGCCATCCATCAAGAAACCTATTTTTCAGTTGTGTGTTACTTTCTGACAAGATACAATTTGATGTTCACACACAAAAAGATTGAAATCTGTCAGGTACTGATACTGAAACCATTGCATATTAACTGTGAAGCTGGTATATCACTGCAACTACACTACACAATATCTTGAATAAAATAGTGAATATGACAAGCAACAAAGGTCTCCAGCCAGAGAGAACCGGGGACGTCAGAGTAGACCATCTGCTTTGTACATCCTAACCACAACAGCTGCAGAATTGCATAATTGTACATCTTGCACATGTAACCCCAAACTTCGGCATCATTTCTAATTTCCCTGTCACATTGTGACATTGTGCCCAGCTCTCTATTTACAGTAATAAGAAATGTGTCATACCAGGACCATATGATGAACAGATTTTGACTCCCACCTGTCACTGAGGTAGAAAAAAAATGAAAATCCTCTTAGTAGATATCCAAAACACTTGACACATTGCACACATGTGCTTCTCTTGTTAATGAATCAATAAGGTCTGCAGTGTTGCGATGGTTTGAGGGAGACTGGCAGGGCTTTTAATTGGAAAGCTGGCAGCTTATCCAAAGCACAACAAATGTGCCGCAGCTTGTAAAAGTTGACTGTTGACAGAGGCGCTAACATGAGTATACAGAGATAAACCCCATGCTGAGGATTCTCGGGTCAGACTGTTTGCTCACTGAGATTAATTCTGACCATGCATGACCTTGTACACACACGATACCCTTCAGAGAGCTAAAGTTGGACTTTAAGGGCTGGGCACATGAAGCATGGCGATACCAATCAGTCTTGTGTTTGGGTCTACCTGCTACACGGCTCCGTCGCTGGCTGTGTTGACTGATTTCTTGCCATGTGCATTTTATCTGCCTTATATCTCAGTGATATGAGTCTGCTGGCTGCAGGGCCATTGATGAAAGACTTGTCCTACATTTTTAGGGCATTTTTCCTGGCAGAGATACACCTAAAAAAAAAATTCAGCATTTTTGGATAATCAATCTCAGTGTCTCTTTAATTAAAAGTGATGTTGATCTCCTCTGAGACCTTGAGGCATCCATTGACACAATTTTATTGAGTAAATGCATTTATTTAGCAAAAAACTAAATATGAATGGAAGAGAGAAACAGACATCAAAAAATCAACCTCAGTGTTTAATCATTATCGTGGCCTTTGTTGGATCACTGGTACAGATAACTCAGGGGATGAATTGATCCTGATACCACTATAAATAGATCATAATTATCACACATTTAAATGTCAGACGGATGCATGCCAGCAGATGCGTTGTTTCCTTGGAGGACAGAGTTTAGAACTCCGTGGTAATATACCGCATATTCAGAGATTTAGATTTATGGCACCCGGTGAAGTGAATGAACCAAATTCAATTTCCAACAGCTAACAAAATGTGTTTTGAAATGTATCTGGTGTTAGATCAGCTGACGCAAAGGGACCCATAGCATCTCCATTTATCTAGATGACCTCATAGCCCTCTCATGTCTGGTGAATGGGATGTTTCAGGAAGAGCTCTCACAAAGTGGCGTGTCTGCAGTGCTGGATGGGCAGAATCTAAGTGTGTGATGCATCATGTTCGCTAACACAGCAGGTTAATCTGCAGGGACACGTTGTTTTGCAAACATGCACTCATACTGCAGAAATATCACCTTCAGACTATGAGTTTGCTTCAATCCCCCTTAAATATTTCATCTGTGTCAGCTTCCAGGTACACAACTTTGTAGCAGCAGTGAGTTAAGAGGCTGTAAGGAAGACCAGTGTGTGAAGAGTGTATTGTTTTAAGGATGTGTTTTTATTTGTGGACTTTTTTTGGTTGAATTTTGAGAATTTGATAGTTTTCTGTGATTTTTACCCTTTAAAACATCTTTCATGGGAATTGATTTTAACAGTTCATGGACCTAATAACTATTATGGGGGCACAGAAAATAATGTGTAAAAGAAATTAAAATGATTGAATATGGAACAAAATAAAATGAAACACACAAACACTGATTTGAACAGAACTTTAAATGCAAACAAAATCTGGTTTGATTCAATAAGAACAACTTTAAAAACCTAGGCTAGCTAAATGAACGCTATTTTTTCAAACAAAAAAGGTCTGAAAAAGCATCACAGTGCATCAGGCCAATCGATCCAGAGGCATAAAGAAGCAGCAGCTGTTAGATGACATCTTATGATGTTTAAGTTTGGCAATGTATCGTAATTTTTTTTTTTATCACAACCTGTTCGTTCCACTTCCTAAGAAAAGAACTGACACCAAAGCGTGATTCCTTTTAATCTCCATTCTTTGGACCCGCGTTTGTGCATTTCACTGCACCGTGCTGCTGCCCCAGGACCACGGGTGGTTTAACACTGAACACAAAGAAAAATCAGTGCTGCTATTAAGGTCCAGATGCAGCAAAGCATAAGTGAGCCAGATCATACTGCTAAACACCTACAATTTGCATAATATAATGCACTATTATAGAACAAAATGTCTACTACAGCACAGCAAAAGAAAAGAAGATATTCTTTCGCATGTCAACTTTTTTTTTTTTTTTTTTTTTTAAGTTGACACAAATTGCACCTCTGTCATTTCCATAGCAGAATTGGCCCTGCATTGTTAGGCACTACTGCACATTCTGGATTTCTGCTGCATAATAACGCACATGACTTTGAATAAGCGGCTGCCATTGCAGTGTCAGTTCATCCTTGAGAGACGCTACTCAGGCTCAGTGTTTGGGATCAAACCGATTAATTACATTTAAACACTAAACTTTTACTTTTAATAGCATGCATCATTTGTTGGACTTTGTGCAGAAACAAATTACCACCACATATCTTATTTAAGCATCTGTATCGCCCTGCTGTCTGCCAAAATGCAGTTTGGCCTGAGATAAAGGACACAGGCTCATCCAGCTGAGAGCAGCAGCTCCTGTCCTTCTCCTCTGCTGCTCAGCCTGTATATACAGCGCTCCACTGATTAGCTTCCTGTTTGCTTATTTTTTTCCCCTTTTCTTGGGTGCATAACTGTGAGCTGACAGCACTGACAGCATTTCTGTAGTCAGATTTTGCTTCTCGGCAGATCTGAGGGCTCCTGTTCAGACAAGCTTTCCGTCCTCAATCGCATCAGTGCCTTATAACGCTCACACTCAGACAAACTGTACTTTGTGGCGGACTGCGTGTTCTAATTCCGCTCGGGACTAAATGAATAACAGCACATACACTAATTATGCATGAGAAATTGTAATTGGAAATGGTCGCACAGCTTGTTTACGTGAGTGTGATTTCTTTTAATAAATGTGATTTATATCTGAATAGATGTGTACACGCCATCGAGGAGGGGTTTTTTTTCATAACAGGAGAAAAGAATTTATATTCATTTTTTCCTGTTTTGCAGACATGAGCTCAGTGGGAAGCAGGTTTTGTTAAATTACAGAGCTCAGACATTTATTCTCAGACATCATGGGGGTGATGCCACATTAAAATGGATTTCACTTTGCGAGAAGATGGAGTACATTTGAGGTTTTTTTTTTTTTTTTTTCAAAGACAGATGAGGAGGAAGGAGTACAAGTGAAGGGAAAAAATGAGTGTGGCATGACTCACCCACCTCGGCTCACATGCTTGGGTTCATACTTAGATTTCCAGCTACAACCAGCAGTGCGTGGCACTTAACTACACATGTGGCATTGTGGGAGATAGCTACACATCTCTGTTTTCATGCCTGCTGCATCGCTTTGACTTGAGTTTGGTTTCTGAGGCATAATGTCACACAAGTCGGGGTAGATTGGCCACTGGAGCGGTGCTGCTTTTCCTGGTGGGCCGGCGGAGAGAAGCAATAGTGTTGCACACCAGCTGGCTCGAATCAGGCATGTTTGTAGCTGGATCATAAATTCAGTCCATCTATTCTCCAGGGGCCAACTTGTATTTGATGCATTCTACATTTTACATGCTGAGCTGACAGCAAATGGATGTCTTGTACATTACAAAAATGTAGTCCACCAATTTATGGTTGCTTTCATATAACAATGAAGAAACTCACAACAGACAGTTTAAAACAAAAAAAGGATCAGAACACATTCTTCATCCCTGTCAGACCTGCTGCCTATATTACCCACAAGTCACTGTAATTCTAATAAGTAAATAAAATAAAAATAAATATGCAAATTCAGTCTGACAGTACATTTGTGTTTACTTTTGCCAGGAAGCCATCTCTCCCTTACTTCAGCGCTCTACTTATAAAGCACTGCTTGATATATATTCAGTTTTTTTTCGCCCTCTGGCATTTCAGAAAATACTGGTGTCACGATCTCAATTCTGAATAAACAAAAGATTAAAATTAGCTTTCAATTTAAAATATTAATATTTTGTCAAAATTAAAGTCTGAAACAATCTTTATCAAGAATTTGACTATGCAACCTTACTGTGGTACATTCTAGAAAAAAACTAAACTTAATGTTCATGAACACTTCATGTCAT
>JAOWBC010000318.1:13139547-13152769 GCA_028566105.1 Hypoplectrus providencianus
AATGTGCTTTCTTAAATGACCCTGTGATAGAGATAAAAACAAACAAACAAACAAACAAACAAACAAACAAACAAACATATGTGCCCTTTAGGTGCCCTTCAGATGGAGAAAATGCAGTGAAGTGCTCTCTACAGGGGCAGTGCCTTATAAGCTGCCCAAGTTGCAAAGAACCTTTTCTGTCCTTTTTATTTTTTTATTTTTTTCCACTCTCAGGTATTCACCTACACTAATACCCCTTTTCCACCAACGCAGTTTGAAGGCCAGTCTAGAGTCATTGCTCTTGGCCTGGAAACTTGTCCCAGAGTGTCACTTAATCTTTGCTGGTCTTAAACCACAAACTGCTGACTGGTGACTAGATTATCATGACCAACAAGATCGACTAAAACATTATGATAACTCATATATAATTTGTTTCACTGCAATGTGATAGAAATGATCTAGCATTACTTGGCTAGCAGTTGTGGATTAGCAATGGTAGGCTGATATTAACTTTCAACACAGGCTAACAATAAAGACTTATGTTGAGTGTTAACAACAATTTTATCGCCATTTATGTGTTTTATTAGTTGTTTTTGAATGTGCATATAGGCTTACAAAACCATGAGAGAGAAACTACAGAGAGAGAACTACATTAGAGCTGGTCAAAAAGTATAACATGTGTATGCATGTGTAGCATGCTAAGCGGCCTGACTGGCTTCCACCACAATTTGTTGTTTGTGCAGATTATAAGAAATAACTCACATTTGATCTAAAAGACTTCTCACTAGTCTCAAACTAACTTTAAAAAAAAAATAGCTGCACACATCCTCACATAGCTATGAAATTTCACATGTAAAGTCAGGAAGTAAGTGGTCATTGGCGGCAGTGAGCTCCTGACTCAGATCCTCCCTGAGAATCATAGCAGAACACTGTAACTGTTGAGTGGCTGCAGTTGGATAAAGCAGAAATAAGCCCATCGCTATCCCAGGTTATTCATTGCTGCAGCAGCACTTATTCCCTACAAGAGCTATCAGTGGAGCTTGAATTATAGATTATATATGATAAAATTAATTACTGCTAAACCAGTAATGTCATACTAGTGAGAGATAGTACCTTATCTCCAAGGAAAACACTTCTCACCCAATTAGTTTCTCGATTCAGCTGAGGCAAACCTTAATGTACGGTAGCCTGCAAGGCAAATATAAAAATAATGGCCGGTGAGTTTCGATAAGAGGTTCTGAAGTTTTTGTACCTGAGTAAAGAGTGAAAAGTGTACCTTATATTGTGTGTGGCACTGAGGGTTCTGTGTTGCTGTCCATGGTGCTGAACACTGCCTGTGTGAATGAGATTTCCCTGAGTGGTTTCACAATCACATGGAGAATGGTTATGTGTATGATACATGTACTCTAAATTAAAATGCACCACCAAAATAAAGTATGTTCTTTCTTTAACTAGGCTGTACTCATAATGTATGCCCCACCCCCTTGTTAAATGGTTCAGCCCTTCTTCTCTTGTGTCTTGGAGGCCATTAGTGAAGAACATTTCCCCCCTCATGCTTTACAAGACCTGATCTATTGCATCTCTGTTAAACAATTGAAAAGGGAATTATGGAGGAAATTACTGTCTGGCATCTTCCTCTTAAAGCACTAGTTAGAGCCAACTTTTTGGATTTCATTATATGGTGTCTGAGAAGAGAAGCTGCAACATAAATGCTTAAATTCTTATTTTCTGTTTTCTGTGGATTTGACTTTGGCTAATGTAAAGATTATCCCTCATTTGTTTTCTCACTCTGGTACTTTATGGACTTGAAATCCCTTCCCAGTGTACTTTTGTTTAAATCTCAGTCTTTAATTCTTTCAGATGTTGCAAATTTGCTTAAGTTGACAGTAAAGCCTATAGCAAACTGTACAGAGCAATGTCCGTGAAAGATAAGACGTTTAGGAGCCCTTTTTATTATTTGCAAGTAAGTGCAGTGCAGGAGGAATCTCATATGAAATCTTTCATGTAGGAATGATAAAGACATGGATCTCAGAGTCATCTGCAGAGCGGCACAATGGCTTCTTCACTTTACTCACCATTCAATGTGAGCAGAAGAGGCTGATGAAAGACCGGCTCCACTTGACCTTTAGAGTTGATTCCGACTGCACTGATCAGATTCATAAAGACTTTTTATGATGTTTGGACTACTGACACTGCTGTTAGGTGAGTAACTATCAGTGCTGGATGTTTGGATCAATGTACAGTAATAGAACAAAACTACCTTTTGCCTGTAAAATCTAATATTGCTCTACCACACATTAAAGAAACACCATGTCAATGTAAAAAATAAACAATTTTAAAGTTATAAAAGAAATTCAAATTAAAGCAGCTATGGGTGCATGTTGTCATAAATGACTACTTGACTTATAATGTGTTAAAAATGTAATGTTATGTGTAGAATTCAGAGGCCAGAATATCCCTGTTGCCTTGTTTTTATGGCATTTTTATTCTGTGCATCTGTATATAATTCGATGATATTAAATATCAGAGCTCTAATTGCTCTTGCTGCTCATTTCTGAAAAAACAAAACAAGCAGCCCTGGATAGCAATATTGATCATAACTCGTTTACAATTCACGCTTAATGTCTCTCTAAAATGGGACACACTTCTTGACAGGGTCTATGTCGGCCAGTGCTGTCTTTGCATTTCATGCTTGCTGAATCTTCACTGATTTAATTTCATTCAGTGAAATGATTCATAACGACAATGATAATCCTGCTGCTGTTAAAATGGTAATGATGACTATGGCTGTTAATATGGTTTAATCTTGTAATCCTATAGTATGGCTGTACACTGAGACTAAAGCAGGCCAAGTGAAATTAAAGAAAAACACAGACTTGCACAGGCACAATGTGCTCCTTCAACGTGACATTACAGGAAAGAGAGAGAAAAAATGGTCGAGGGAAAAAGCTTGTGCAGTGCTGTTTGTTGGTCCAAAGAGAGGAAGACTTTTACCAGACTGCGGCATGTCACCTTGGACAAAGAAGATAGTGACTGACACTCTATCAATACTGAAACTATTTTAAAGGGTTGGAACTTGGATTTGATGCATGCTTACAGCCCTCTAGTGGTCAAAGGGCAACGTTGCACATTTCACTGCTATGTCCATGTGATGCAGATAAAAATATTAATTTTACAAAATAGTGGAGTTGCCAGACAATTATTAATCTTTCTTTAATTAACAGGGGGTCTGTTGTTTCACTTTTAATTTGTTTGAATGTCTTTTGTTCATTTATAATAAGAGCATTACATCTATTAGCATTACATCTAAATTTAAGAGATGAAGAGTCATGTGGAAAGGAGATGGATGTGAGCATTTACTGTTTGATCACTCGAGGTTTGGCTGTGCTTCTCTTTATTCCCATTTTTGTTTGTTAATGTTAGTAACTAGATGTATGGCAGTGATTTGTGAATGGTTAGTACCGAGAGTTATTACAGGTTTGCCATGTTAAATTTATATTTCTTAGGTATCCTGTGCAAATGACCTTGTTACTATTGATATAACTGCAAAATGTGTTTTATAAGTTTTGGTTGTGTTATTGATATTATAAAGCGGGTACTTTTATTTTGAAGAGTGATAGAAAAGGTGCCGTAAATATGGTGTAATTGCCGAAGAGTACAAGTAGCATTTTCGATGGGCAGAAAAAAACGATTAAAAAGAAACGTTTCGG
Organism: Hypoplectrus providencianus; assembly: GCA_028566105.1. Taxonomy (NCBI): domain Eukaryota; kingdom Metazoa; phylum Chordata; class Actinopteri; order Perciformes; family Serranidae; genus Hypoplectrus; species Hypoplectrus providencianus. The sequence goes on from JAOWBC010000318.1 coordinate 13,143,237, forward strand.
TTGAAAACGGTTACAAAGAAACGTTTCGGTTAAAACGGATAAAAAGAAGTTAAGGAAAGTTGAGGAAGTAAGTCTACCGCTCATACACCTGGTTGAAAGGGAAACAAGGTGTGTATTTTAGCATCAAATAGGTCTCGCCATACCTCACTGTTTATGTTTGTGTTTTTATAATTCGCTACTTTATATATTGTTTTTGTTTTATCCACTAAAGAGCTAGCGCGCTAAGTAAATAGCCACACTATCTGAGTTACTAACTGAATTGTATTGTTTATTTTTCACTGTAGCTCTTAGGGTGTGTTCACATTAGGGCTAGTTATTAAAGATTGTGAACTATGGGAGACCATTATTTCAAGCGAGGATGCTACATCCTGTCTGAAGCTCCACATACAGATAACTCATTAACAAGATTTAATAGCAAGAACTCCTACAAATATCCGTTTAGTATCATTACTTTATTTATGTTTTTTACGATACGGTAAAACTTATTGATAATGATCTGAGCAATACTTATACAAGGCTCGTGTATGCACTTTGTGATTGCTTGGCCAGCCGATAAACTCTGTCCTCATTTTGGCCCCTGTTAGCTCCGCCTCTGTCAAGCCAGCAACAGGAATACAAACTGTGTCCTTTAACTTGATTTTCAATATTAAACATTATTTAGTAGTTTATCATATAACACCCAAATATAGATATAACAGGACTGATCAGAGAAGTACAACCACTAGAACCCTTCAGGACCTGGTGTCCCTGATTTTTTCCCTATTATATTGATTTATGACCTTTGTCCTTTAACTATTTGGGACAAGACAATCTATTGTGATTGTTCCTATTTTCACACACATACTGCCCCAGTGTTGTCTTTGTAGTTGGTGAAATATATATATTTTTAAAAATGTCAATATCCTTAACATTGTAGTGAAAGACAGAGCAGGTGAAATAGGGCATGAGAGACTGGGACACGGAGGATGAAGTAATTATTTTCTATTAAATGAAAGGCAATTTATGTTATGTATTTAAAAGATTAAGAATACATTTTGTTTTGAAGCCACATCTATGGTGTCTTTGGGGTGACAACAAGAACTTTACAACTCAATATTCATCAATTTGGTCAACACAGCGGCACGGATTTATTTTGAAAGGTTCCACCGGAAGTTTTTGTTAATATTATCTTGTACTTTACATGACGACTGTATGAGCGTCTCAAGGGAGAAAAATAGATCCCACGAAAACACGTTTATGGAGGGGGCGGGATTAACCGGTTTGAGTGAGAAGATGTGAGAAGATCGGGAAGGTACGAGCAGTAAAAAAAAGCAAACATGTTGTTTTTAGCTGCACAAAATGCATGGTAGGCAACTATTATCAGAATAAGCAGTCAGTGTGAGGAGGACGGAGAGGACTCACACGTGTCCTGCAGTTTGGTCACGTAAAAAAATTATAATACATGTTTCAATCAGCTGCTGTTTGTATTAATACTGTATGAACACTCGATTTAATACCGTGGAGAAAATGTTTCAGTGCATGCAATCGTTGACTAGTAAACTGAAAAACTTGCTTCGTGAATAGTAAAGGCATGGTAAGGGTCAAAATGCACTTTGATTTAAATTAATTGGAAAGGGAAAAAAATAACAATGATCATGTTAACTGCTAGACAGAGGAACATTGTAGAGACATTTGAGGGTAAACGTTTGCAACAAACTTTGAAATAAGCTACATTTTAACACCCAAAAGATATTGTTTCTCTCCTGAGAAAAGTTGAATACTTTCCCGTCAATGACTCAAATGTCCTTAAAGACGTGCAGTTGACAAAGCAATCACACCTGGAGTCAAGGTCATTTTCTTTACTTAAGGTTATTCTTTAAATGTACTTGTGGAAGCCTACAAGTGTTTGTAGTATTGATTGATTGCCTCAAAGGCACAAACAGAAGTATGTGGATATCAGTTAACCAGTCTTATATCAGGTATATAATGTCTGCAATACGCCGTAAACCACTCACCATATTTTCTTGCAGGAACACAAGGATGTCGGGAGTTGTAGTTGTGCACGGTGGGGCTTGGGCCATCCCAGATGACCTGGCCAAAGCCTCTGTCGATGGAGTAAAGGTCGCAGCGTGTGAAGGGTTCTCAGTGCTGAACAGAGGAGGAAGTGCTCTTGATGCTGTCGAGGCAGCAGTGAGGGCTCTGGAAGATAACACTGTATTTAATGCAGGTATACTGTACATATTTAATCTCAATTCTTAAATGCATGTACATTTACTCAAGTACTGTACATAAGGACAATTTACATGTACTTTACTTGATTATTTCTATTTTATGTAACTTTATATTTCTACTCCACTACATTTTTACAGAGTGCCTTTTACACAATTTTTTAACACACAATTTTGATACCTGCTGCTAATTTTGTATTGCTACTTAAATATGTTTTCAATGCAGAACTTTTACTTGTAGTGGAGTAATTTCTCAGCATAGTATGAGTAGATAGGAATACGTTCTTTCCTACCACTGGTGAGGAGAAACTAAATCGATCAACACTTTTCTAAAAATGTAATATATCCTTCATGGAGGTAAGATTTATGCAGGACTACTGTATTAGACTGCATTTGTAGATAAACAAATGCCTAAAAAAACCACAGCTCCTGGCTTTCATACATCAATTAAAAAAGCCTAAAACTCTTCCCAACCTTCTGCACAGACTAATATAATATACTCGTCTTCTATTTTTTTATTCATTCAGTTGTATTTTTCTGAAGCTCAGTGGCTCCATCTGCTGGTACTAATGCCAACATTCAACAGACTGATGACAGTAGAGAGGTTGATTATGGGGCTCATCCTCATCCCAGATATTCTGCACAAAAAAAACAACATTTTAGATCATTTTTATCTGATACACCAACATGTTGAGCTCAGCAAGAAAGAAAAACAGTTCATGCTTATTATTCAGTTGTTATACCTTTTAGGATAACTTGAATTGAACATTGAGAGCTGAAAGAACATATAAGCTCAACTGGGTTCTCATCTTGCCTGTGCATGAATATATTTATGTTCCTGTGAACTCAGAAAAAACACTGCCGACATGCTTCTTATACACTCATATAAAATTTATATACAAGGAGGCTACATTAAAACTACATTATGGATCCAAGAAGCCTTTGAACCACACATCACTTCAACGGCAATGTATATGCTGAGACGCATTTTATGTAAATCTGAGTAAGTTATGCAAACTGAAATTCAAAGACGCATTAGTCACTAGTGCTTTGCCATAAGGACATAAAAAGTATTTCAACTTTTAGTGAGTCTACATTATTTAAAGGTTGAAAAAATGATATAAAAAATAACCCTAAATCTGCCACATTTCCAGCATTGTTTGTGTACCCAATTTTCTTACTGCTGTGTTGTTAAAAGAGGTATTAAGTATATATACTTTTTATACAAGAATGTTATCAAGTTTTTACATTCTGGTATTGTAACAACCCTGTTCTGCTCTTTTGCGCTTGTTGTCACCACCATGTGGACTGGTGAGGATGTAGCAGGAGGAGAAACCTCTGTATTCAAAGAATGAAGGGAATTATATTTCCAGCATGTGGTTTTCACATTTTCCCCGTCTGTCCAACACCTGAATCAGATTTTTCTCTGAGCCATTGTGTGAGTTAGTTACTGATTGTGATTGCAGGGCACGGAGCAGCTCTAAATGCTGATGGAGAACTGGAGCTGGATGCCATTATCATGGATGGCAGCACGCTTGCAAGTGGGGCCGTGTCGTCAGTGAAGAACATTGCCAACCCTGTGTCTCTGGCACGGGCGGTAATGGAAAAGGTGATGTCTTAAATCCCTTTGTGTCTCTTTTAAAACAGCAAGAGGCCTCTAATGGTTAGAAAGGCACTGATTTGGAACCCTTTTTAAAAATGTTTCTCTTGGCAAACACATTATGTGTGCAAAGACCTGAGCGCTGTTACCCATTGATGAAAATCTTTTCAAATCCATTTTCATTTTGAACTTTTTCTTACACATCTGCTGCCGTTCCAGACATCCCACATGATGTTAACAAGCAGAGGTGCAAACCTGTTTGCAGAGAGCGTTGGCATTGCCACGGTTCCCACTGAAACACTTGTGACTGAGTACGAGAGGAAGGAGTGGGAGAAGCACAAGACTTATGTGACTGGAGTAATGGAGGATTTCAACGCTCAGTGGTGAGTGTCTCAAGTGTTGACTTTATTTTGACCTCCTTCTGGTAAGGACTCTGATTTCATTCCTCCATCTTTACAAAGCATCCATTCAGGTTGAGTAACCTGGTGTTCCAGCAAACAGAATGTGCTTAAAAAATGTTTTCACTAAAGTTAATACTGCAGGAGAAAATGTTTTCAAGTGTCTTCTTCAAACCAGACAGTCAGTTCTGTTAAAGATGACCAAAGATACTAGAATTGTTTTCACCAACATTGGCTGTCAATGTGGTTTTGATGGCCATCGCACAAAGTTTCATTAAATGGGATTATTGATGATTTTGAAACATTCCCTGCTTTTTGGTGAAGCACATAACCTCTTATCATTCTAGGGCCCATGATACTGTTGGGGCGGTCGCTGTGGACTCTGCTGGGAATGTTGCATGTGCAACATCAACTGGAGGGATCAGAAATAAAATGATTGGAAGAGTGGGAGACTCTCCAATCATTGGTACTACTTAATTTACTTACTCTCTTTACTAAAATAAGCATTACCATTATGTAGGTCTATGTAGGTGTAAGATTTGTTCAGTTTGAATAATGCTATAAATGGTTTTTATGATTTATAGTATATTTTATTAATTATTTGGGGACATTGATGTGTTTTTTAGAGGGGAAAAAATTGGATTTATTTTTTTTTTCTCTTCATGTTCTTTCTTGTAACTAAGGCTCTGGAGGATATGCAGACAACTTAAGTGGTGCAGTGTCTTGCACCGGTCATGGAGAGTCCATTCTTAAAGTGACACTGGCAAGACTCATTCTTTCACATGTTGAACAAGGTGAAGTGTCACACAAGTCAAAGCACATACAGTTTGTCAGACCTTATCAGGTCTTAATATAATACCATATAAGGACTTTTGTTTTTCTGAAAGTGATAAAGGCCCCCAAACAGTCAGACTTATCAATAATTTCTTATGAGTTTAGTAAGAATGTAGGGTAATTGCATTTGTTGTTTTGTATTGTAGCTTGTTGGTTATGGACATTATTTCTCTGCAAACACAGAGCTCTCAAACATTTTTTTTTCACAAATCTGATATGATAGTTGGAAGATTTAAACCTTGGCTATAATAAGTAAATTAATTTGTAAAATTTGAGTGTAATACTCAATGTTTCTTTTTATACTAAAGGCATATTAGCAGAATTAAACGCAAAAGAAATTAGATCTTACAGGACTAAATGTGTCTTCTCTAATGCAAGTTTATTTTATAAAAACATGGATTTGTTATGTATTGTGTTATGGAAGGACATCACCACGTGTTTTGTTTGTTAACCTTCCCTCCTGTATTTATCCCCTTGCAGGTAAATCCGTGGCAGATTCTTCACAGTTGTCTCTGCAGTACATGGGAGATCGTGTCCATGGTGCAGGAGGCGCCATTGTAGTTTCCCCATCAGGACAGTGGGCAGCCACGTTTACCACAGAGCGAATGGCTTGGGCAGCAGTGGATCAGGAGGGTCTGTGGTATGGACTGGACCCAAAAGAAAGAATTAAAGAGGAGTTATCCCAATAACCATTTGAACACCGTTTTTAACCCATATCACTCATCGCATAGTGTGGTAAATGTCTTGGCCAACATTTGCTTCTGTTTGTTCAGTTGAATGAGTAGTATTTCTTTTTTCAGTTATCTTTGAAGTGAAATCTTTCTGCCATGAAGTCTGAACTGTAAAGATGGATACGGTATATGTTGGTGCACAGAGGTTTTAAGATCTTTTATTGAGCCAATAGTTCATAAATTGGGTTAGTTTTTCTTTATCTATTATAAGTTGTTGTTTTTTTTAACCTTCTTGACATATCCATGTCTTATAGCGCTGATAGATTAAAGAATATACTACATCACTCTGCAGATTATACTGTACCTTGCTTTAGTTGACTATATTGTAATATAAACAGCCAGATGCAATCATTGCCCATGTGTCTGCATCACAAAATAAAGTTTCTCCTCCAAACAGTCACGCTGGGTGCTTTTAGATGGATGTTAACAAGCTTCCATCTTCATTCCAGAGTCTGTTGTGTTATTAATGTCACTCTACTTATGACCATGAGGCGAAGGTTTTCAGAAATAAAGTTGATTTAAACAAAAACAGCGGTTTTTACGTTACCTCAAACTATCTACCAAGGGTATTCACAGCCATATTGTTGAGCTACTACAGAGATGTACATGTAAATGTGGCTATACATGTTTTGTCTGTTCATCCTAGGAGAGGTAAACTGCCAGAAATTTGTGTCTAATCTTATAATATTTGATCTCATTCATTGCTCTTTTACTTTCACCCTTAAGACATAAATCACCATGCTGCCCACTGCAGCAGTGAATAGCTCACCACTAATTAGCCAAGCTGTATATTTTGCAATGTCTGACCGCAGAAGTGACGCCTGAACTGATAATGTTAATATTATCCGTATGCAGGTTTCCAGAGGAAACGAGTCTGATATTTTACCTTTACCTTTAAAAGAAAATGCAAATTAAGATGATGCTTTGAATCTGGTGCATGAAAAAAGGACCAACCCAAACCTATTCTTTCTATTTAACATTTCTCACTGGCTGAACAACTTATTCAAAGATAATGAATTCCAAAGGAACATTTACATTTCTAACTTGACATAAGGTCATTCTGAATGCATAATCTTTAACAGATGTAGAAATGCGGTCCTCTCAAATATTTCATATAATGTCAGAAGAAATGTTGCAGGGAGATGAGTTTAACAGGACTGGAATAAATTGAATCAAGTCACTCCAGCTACACATGGATCAAGACAACCCTTGTGCAGGTCGGTATTAAGAGAAGACATAATCTTTTGATTTGACACTTTCCACTGTCTAGATGGATGCATGATGCCTTTTATTGAAGCAATTACTAGTGCAGTACTGAAAGAAAGCAATGGCAGATTGCATGTGATGGTATTTTTTTTAAGTCCACCTTGACACATTAACTAAAGCTTGCATTTATGTGTTTTCATAAGCATAATATGTGCTATACATTTACACAAGCGATAAACAGTGAGAGACGTTTAAGGTCTGACTTTATTTTGTCGCCTTTCCTGCATTTTGACCCCTTTTTTGGCCATTTTCCATTTTTATTTATACTTTGATTATTTTTCTATGTTTTTTATTTTTTTCTACTTTCTCTGTAGTGTACTTTCATTGAGTTTGATTTGAATTGTTGACTATTGATGTGTATGCCTTGTGTCAAAATCATTGCAATTATTATTTATTTATGTTAAAAATAAAATAAATATATTGATATTATTTTCCAACTTGACTGATGTCATCTTCTGATCAAATACTAAATATGATTTTATCCCTTTATTATACATAATATAAGACAACAATTAGTTTTGGCTCACTAAATAAAATGGGTTTTTTTTTACAGTCTGGGATATTTTACTGACTAGCATTTTTAATATTGGTTTGGATGCACTGCATTGGACAGTGGAGTATTCCATAATACAGTGGTGATCAAATATAATGTTATTGGAAAATAAAGCAATCAGAAGAAGATTGATCATGTGGTGGAAAATAGTGAACACTACAATATGAGTCCAGGGCCCTTAATGGAAAGCTGATATAACAGAATGTATGATTTGATGCTGCAATGAGTCAAAAATTGTGGCATTGATGGGTTTCAATGGGGAAATTTCTGTCCTTGGGGTCTGGGTCTGTGTTTTGCCAAATTATAGTCTTATGATGGGAACTAAGGTTAAACTTCCAAAATTATAAAATAAAAAAAACATCTAATTATGCCATATTCACACATATTGACAACCAAAAAAAATCTGATACTTTCCTTATAATGATGAAGTTCTTTAGGATGCACAGGGAAAATGGGAAAACATGTTCTTTACAACACGATGTTGTTTTTTGTCATTTTTCTCGACGTGAGAATACGTTTAAAAAGTTGACTCAAAGAACGTAGCTGGTTTTTAAAGACAGCTAATCTCCCTATAATGTTTATACAAAGCATTAAGACTGAAAGCCAAGCAATAAATGTGTATTCTGTCTGTACCATCAGCTGCTATGCTACCTGTAAACACAAGCCACGTGACAAGCAGCACTGCCTGTCAGGGGCTTTGCAGCAGCAGGACGAATGACGGCCGAGTTAGAGGAAGTTACTGGGAGCAGCTGTGCTAGTATGTAACCTTACACGAGTTGGATTCAGCATTGCAGTCAGAGAGGGGTAAGTGTCTTATTTATATGAAGATAGATGTTTTCAAATAACCCAACAGCACGCTTTGAAACAGATGCGTGTGGGCGTGATCATCTAACGGCCGTTAGCAGCACTGATGCTACAAACAAACTTGGTGCCTTACGGCCTATGCTAAAGCGACCTAGCTAGCCTGTCTGACAGATTAAGCTCCGAGCTGCCTAACTTAATATATACACACTCTGTGCAACATGTTTTAGCTTCCCTGGTTAGGTTTTAATAAAATGCGGTGTTTTTCTTACAAGAACAGCGTTATAGTTTTAAAAGGGTAGTTAGCTTGTATGAAAACTTCCTCCCTAAGTTGCCGCTTGGTTAGCGTGCTAGCATACATGCTAGCCTTCGGCTGCGAATTGTTGTCAGCTGTCCTAAAACGTTAGCATGCTAACTAGCAAACACTTCATTGGGAGACTAGTCATAGAAACGCTGTGTTTCATACGTGCAGTAAGTTAAAATTGGTCACATTAAACCTACTCGTTAAAAACTCTGATGTCATGTTTAAATAGCTCTTTTGAATTTATGTGGTCTCATTTTGGCCTGTTCAAAATAGAGCAATTGTAATATGATTAAGAACGGTAACTTGAGGGTAATTCCACATTCGCTAGCTTCCCTGTTAGATGGTTCTTAAAGTTTGCCTTTAGACTAGTTTTCTCGTACTTCTATGAATATACTCATAGTCAGTGCAGATTTTTTTCTGCTATTTCAGTTAGCCTGATAAGGTCCACGGGAGTGCTAGCGACTTTGTCTTAACGTAGCAAGGCAGCAAACTCGGCAGCTTTTTAACAGATGAATGCGAACAACCAAAGTTTAAAGCTGTCCGTCACACCATCCTACAACTGTCGGCAAAAATCAATAATGTTTAAATATTAACGTTTTCTTTTCGACGCAATTACTTTAGCATGAGGACATGTCAGACCGTGGTTTGATATACTTAAAATGGCCAACCATTGCAAGACTCAGGCCCTTAGAGTTGACCCATATCGGACCCTCACCCCACCTAATGACACATATGTCTTCCTCAACAACGAACATACCAGTATAGCTATTTGTTGATCAGTTAAGTTACAAAATAGCTGTCCATATGTGTTTAAAAAAATCTCATAAAATTAAATTAAA
>JAOWBC010000318.1:13153182-13163468 GCA_028566105.1 Hypoplectrus providencianus
TATATATATCAAACTTAAATGCCCAGTGATACCTGTGTTTTTCTGTTATTGTTAATATCACACACACAAAAAAGAAAATTAAATAAAGTAATAAGGAAGCCTAACTCAGATGAGCCATAAGCACAACAACAGGTTTGGTATAATTAATATTTGTTTAAAAGGTATAAACCCATGATCCCAGTCACTTTGTAGTAATTTAAGTTCTCCAACAAGACCTACATTTGATCCTTTTTGTTCACAGATCTAGAAAAACATTGTGTATGGTTTAGCTTGCAACCAATTACAACAAGCATTCTTTATTTTTTTTTAAATTAGAAAATAATTAATTAGCCTACCAAAGTCATGGGAAAAAAGTAACGAGTAACGAGTTTTTTATTTTTTTGGCCAAGGGCTGATGATGCTTTGCTCAATATATTTGGATCTAGAATAAATCTAATGCCTGGTTTTCTGTGTAGTGTCATCCAGAGATGTGAGTTTGGCCTTCAAATCCTATACATGTCTGCTGAGATCCTCACTAGTTTGCTGAGATTTGACGAATATGCTTGCTGAGATAGGACCATTATGCTCGCAGACCCAAGTTAGGTGAACAGGTCAATGATAGCTGTGTTGAAGCATTACTAACATAATTGTTTGATACAAATTTGATGCCTGCCTTACCCAAATTATTTCTTAATTGTTTTTATACAGGAAGGCAGCAGCATTCATGGATATTGTGGACACCTTTAACCATTTAATACCCAGTGACCAGTTGGATGACTCTCTGATAACAGGTCAGAATTTGGAATGTGAAACCAGTAATGATTTGGGGACGGGACACCAACTGGAAGATTCACTGAAGAACATGCTCAGTGACAAAGACCCCATGTTTGGATGTGCAAGCTCTCAGTTCAATCTGCTGGACAATGAGGACTCCACTTTTCAAATTGCTGGCTCAACAGGTATCTCAATGTTAAAAATGTCAGTTATTAGTGATTACTAACTTTGATTGAAAGCTAACACACACAACATCCAAAACATCACATGGCTGCTTCATGTTGAAGGCCTGTCACAATAAGAAAATTACATTGGATAATATTGGTTTTGAGAAGAAAATTATCAGTAGAGGAGGTTTTAAGTTTATAAGAATATCTTACTTCCTTATGAAGATCTTTTGAAGCGCAGTGGCCAAGTGGTATTTTTTTTTTATTTGTTATTTAAAAGACAGTATTCAATGATATGTCAACTGTTCTGAAAGTTTATTTTCTATCAGTGTGACATTTCTTTGTTTTTTTTTTCCAATAAAGATTTCCCCTGACATTGATGCACAAACAGATTAACTACATTATTTTTCTTTTGGCTTATGCAGGTCTCAATGATGGTTCAGCACCCACAGGCCTCAGCAATGAACTGACAGTTACAGAAACCACACAAGTCAGGCGATCTGTTGGCAGGCAGAAGAAACGTCCTCGTCATTTAGAAAACAGTAAGTTACTCATTTTGATTCCCATTTTCAGTGTAAATTACCTTTACATTCAGGATTTTGTAACACAAATTGTGTATCCTTTTGTCAAAATAGAGAATATCAGTGGGCCACGGCCTGCTAACACATCCACCAACACTATGATTGAAGGACGACCAGGAAAGAAACCAGTCAACAGGCTCCACAAGTCATTTCTTATTGAGAAAGGAGTAAAAGGAGCCCAGCTGAAGAAAGAATTAACTCTGGGAGGGCGTATCAATGTTAATGATCTTGAATGTGGATTATGGCTGAAACCTTCCGTTGTATTGAGACGACTGACAGTCACAATCGCAGGATTCAAGATTGAGCTGCTTCCAGGACCTTCTTACACACAAACTGTTGAAGAGGGCCAGGATGCATGCCTTGAAGGTGGTTTTACATATACTGGGGACATTGGGTTTGCTGTGCTGCCAGATGAAACTGTTAATGTACAGACTTCCATACCTGAGAGTGTGGCAGAGGTGGATGTACCTGAGAAGAGCTCCACTGATGAAGCAGCCCTCGGGCTGGGCCCTTATGTGAATCCTAACGACGTGCAGGCCTCTAATGGGACATTAAGTGGGAGGGCCTGCACAGAAGAGACAAAACTTGACAATCAGAATGTTCCTGAAAAGGAAAAGCCAGTGAGTAAAGAAAAATCTGAGAAAGCGCCAGAAAACAATGAAAATAACAGAACTACTGTAAGTAATAAGACTGATGATCAGGAAAAACAACAGATTGTGGCGAAAACACTGCTCAAGTCAAAACAAGGATTGACTTCAAACAAGGATAAGGACTTGGTTTCAGGTAAACCAAACAACATGATTAAGGGACAAAAAGGATCCCAAAACATGCCATCCAAAATCCAAAGAGACCCGCACAACATTAAATCTCTTAAGGAAAAGAAAGACAATTCACCTTTGAAAAGGCCTGCAGAAAACATCCAAAGTGAGCTAGCTACTAAAATGCAAAAGACACAGGGAACAGGAGAGAGTAAAGCAAAGCCAAAGTTGCCAAGCACAACTAGTTCTGCAGTGAAGAAGAGTCCATCATCTGGCAACCGTGTTGATCAGCAGGAGCCAACTAAACATACCCATCCTCCCAATAGCTCTAAAGTTGAGCCCGCTAACCCAACACATGGTCGTCCAGGCCATTCTTTAAAAGCACTAGAGGAAGGGGGGCAAGAAAAAGGGAAACTGAAGAAGCCGGAAAAGATCCTTCAAAGACAGAAAAGTAAAACTTCAAGAAGCATCTCTGTGGAGGAGCCGCAGCTGTTTATTCCAGACAATGCTCCTGTTGCCAAGAAGGAAACTGCTGAGGAGCAAGCAGCTAACAGTGAGACTGCATGGGATGGAAACAACTGTTGTGGCCTTTGCAAAAAACACCACAACAACATGTGAGTATGGCCAAACAGTTTGTTATTTTGTAATGCAAATTTGAATGTTGTATAATTAAAATATATTAAAAAGCTATACCAAAATAAGACAATTAAATTTCCACCCTTAGGCTGCAAAATAATAAAGTAATAATGTGAACAACTCTTAGCATTATCATAAATGTGTAGGCATGCGTCCAATTAATATTGCTATACCAGCACTTTGTGAAAGTTTGAGTAAAGAGAAAAAAAGATATGTAGGTTAACAGCTTGATATATATTCAGCACACAGTCGTAATTTTAACATTGTGAAAGTTGATTGCTCTAACACCTTTTGATTAATACCTGTAATTTGTTCAGGTTCATGGTAGGCTGTGGCCGGTGTGACGACTGGTTCCATGGCGACTGCGTTGGTCTTGACCTGACGAAAGTTCGCGAGATGGAGGAAGAGGACCAGATGTACGTGTGCTTGAAGTGCTGCGAGGAGGAAAGCAAAAAGGTGGAGCCAGAGCCCCCGACTTCTGCCAAACCAGACGTTCAAGCAAAGAGTGAAGTACAAGATTTGAAGCAACCTCCTAAACCCCAACCTGGACCCTCTCAGCCACTCACATCAGGAGGGGTCAGACCAGTAAGAAAGGTGAGCTGCATCAGCAGGAGTTCTTTAAAAAAAAGAAGAAAAAAAGCTGTTTGTTGTAGCTCATATTTATTTAAAGGATATTTTATTTGTTCCCTCAGCTTATTCATCCTCTGATATTAATCATAGCCAGTGTTACCACAACACAAGGGTTTGTTGTCTTTTTTGTTTTTGTTTTGCCTGTATAGAAGGCTTGCACGTGGGTGTTTGGTTAACATTATTTACTCACAAGAATTTAGTACATTTCCCACATTAAACTCACTGTGGAATTCTTCTTTGAACTTTGGCCTGGGGAGGGGGGGTTATAATAATTGATATGGTTTCTTTTTTTTCATGTTGTCATAATTGTTGATATTGTTCTTTCTTCAGTTAATTGATATTTTGCCTAATGTGCTTTATGCACTTCTCTTTTAAAATAGGATCCTGACAGAAGGCAGTCCACAGATGCCAGAGAAGCTGCTCATAAAACAGGTATGTTTTAGTGGCTGGAAAAGATGCGTTTTTGTTTTTGTTGTAGTTTTGATAACACATTGACTTCAAGGCCAGGCTGGGTTCACAGTTCAAGGTCTGTACAATATGTAAACAACATTGAATGACTAGAGTCTACCAATGAATTAATGTTTCTTATGTTACTAAAAAAACAACAACTTTATAGGCCTGTTATGCTGCCAGTTTATATAGGACTTATGATTATAAATTTAAAAAAGGGCTGGTGATTACAAACAAATGCATGAACCATACTTTTTAAATGTGACAGATGCCCATATGTGCGTGACGGGGGAAATGTGGTTGTACATGTGGATGTATCATGTTTCCAGTGTTAAAATACTATGAGAGCAGGTGTACATTTAAAACATCCTGCTTTTTTATTTTAATAAACCTTCCCAAATTTCTAGCATTGACACTCAGCTTACTGTTGATATATTTGACAAGTCAACAAAGTTTACTGTTGAGTTTCAACACATCATATGCACAGGGAGTCACAAATACTGTTAGGCATAATAAAAAAGAAACAAAAAAGGTGTATCTGAAGGGTAGGGGTCTCTTGTAATAGCTGCAAACTGTTTCGTTGTGGTGCTTCTGTTGTTGCTGTTTGCCTCCATTATTAGCAACCCAAACATGGCCACAAAACCAATGTCAAACTAAGTAAAAACCTCAATTTTAGTGTTAAATTCCTGCCTAAAACAGCCTGTCTACATGCTATTGTAGTCAGGTTGACTTGCTGAAGGTCATTCACAACTTGCTTTATATTCTTGTTTGATACAGAAGAGAATGAAATACATTTTCCCCTAGATATTAGATAAAGCTACAAACATGTTTCATGTCAAGCATATTTATATGTCACATAGTTGTATCCCAACTTCTGATTCATTGTAATCCTACTGGTGACAGATTTATCCCACTCGCTCAGTAGATATTTTCCATTCTGTCCTTACAGGCTTTTATCTGAAACATGACACAAAAAGTAAGACTCCATCTTCAGCTTCAAAGAAGCCTGTTTCTGTTGAGGCAATCCGGCGAAGTGTGCGTGACTCTCTGAAAGAAATCCTTATACAGAGGTAAGTTGTTCATGGGTGAAAACAATTTAAACGCCTATGTAAATACTGAAAGAATGTTTCATTTTAAATTGGAAGAACTGCACGATCAGTGACTGAAATACAACAAACGTAATGCTTCTTGCTTTTCAGGTTGAAGGAGTCTGATTTGAACGTCTCGGTGGAGAAAGCCTCTGAACTTGCCAAGAAGACAGAGAGAGAGCTTTTTCACTTGTACAAAGACACTGACAACAAATACAAGAACAAGTACAGAAGTTTAATGTTTAACCTCAAAGATACTAAAAATAATGTAAGTATTGTTTCAAATCAGGTATGATTTGAATGTGAAGTTTCTTACTGTTGCATTTGAGCTTAATTAGAAATGTAGTTACATTTGCTTTGTTTTAATTTATTTTAAGGTTCTCTTTAAGAGGGTTCTCAAAGGGGAAATTTCTCCAGCTAACCTCATTCGAATGAGCCCAGAGGAACTGGCCTCGAAAGAATTGGCTGCTTGGCGACAAAGGGAGAACCGACATGTAAGTAATACCTAAGTCTGTGGTGTAGTTTCTAACTGAAGTTTAATGTATATCCACCCTGATGTCTCACTTAATTGCACACAGTACTAATAATAGTTCAGTTAATTAAGTAGTGTTTGCTGTTTAATGTTTTGAGATCTTCTCCTTATTTACATTTTTAAAGGTGGTTGTTTTTTTAAAATTAATAAGCGCTCAAAAAAATAAATTAATTCCTCCATTTTACAGACTATCGAGATGATTGAAAAGGAGCAAAGAGAGGCAGAGAGACGGCCAATCACCAAGATCACACACAAAGGTGAAATTGAAATTGAGAGCCAAGAACCAGTGAAGGCACCTGAACCTATAGAGGTAAGAGACGTGATAAATGTAACTATGCATTACAGTATGTTAATTGTAAAAGAGGTGTACATATCTGCTTCAATTTATCTGATTTTTTTTTGTTTTCCTTCCACTTGTTAGGTTAAGTCTCCTCCCAAAGTGACAGAACCCTCGGTGGAACCTCCAGATACCCCTGATAAGCAAGCAGAGAGTACCAATACGGAGAAAGACACCACCAGTCAACACAAGTCTCACTTATTTGATCTACACTGCAAAATCTGCACAGGTAAACCATGGCACAAGAAAAGAGATAATCATATGGTTTAAGTTAAGACCACATTTCTGATTTTAATTTGCCACAGGGTTACTTGTGTGAACTATGACAAATGTGAAGAAGGTGTTTGACATAGGATAAAAAAATAAAAAATTATCAATTGCTGACAAAATTAAGAGAAACATTTTTTAGTCAGTTATGACTATAAGTGAAGAGAATCGTTCGAGAGAAAATGACTAGAATGTGACTTAAACATTTCATAAACATTTTCATCTTAAGACTGAGATAAATTTCAAAATAGCTGCCAGTTTATATGTTCTTAATTTCCTCCCAATAAGGTCGCATGGCCCCCCCTGTGGAAGAAGCACCAACCAAAGTGGTAAAAGTTGCCACGACAGTGGTTAGGAGACAGTCCACTAAAGCAGAGGAGACAAAGAGCACAACAACACCCCTTGCAACAGACGACGACCTGCACCTCACTGTTTTAGAGGAGAGCTTCCGAAGCGCTCAATCCGGCTATGAAGGAAGGTAAGTGGTTATTTCTGACACGCCATGGTGGTTCCTGTGGGCACCTATTTTTTGAAAGCTTGCCTCATTGCCATTTTATTGGTCACAGGTTGGATCATGCAGCTGGAAGAGATGAAGAGGCTGCTTTCCTTTCCAACCTGAAGTCTCTGTGGCGTGGATTCATTCATATGCACGCCGTGGCAAAGCTGGTGACAAAAGCTTTTCCCGTCTCAGGCCTTTTTGACAACTTGACTGAGGTAAAGTGGACAGAACTGGAAATATTTTCCCACTTTGGATAAATTGTTGTATAAGTACTGCCAATAGGGTTAAACCTTTTTTAATTTATTTTTAATAGGACCTTCCAGACAGCATTCAGGTTGGCGGGAGGATAAGTCCACAGACAGTGTGGGACTACTTGGAGAAGATTCGGGCAACCGGAACAAAAGTGAGTTTTTGGCAGCTTTCCTTCTTAAAGGGATTATGCAGTCAATAGTAAAATTCAGTTACCCAGAATTACATATGGCTCATTGTTAACAAGAGCAGCTTATGTCCAGACAATTAACATCCAGATTTGTAATGCATTATAAAGCTGCACCACTGAAGAGTTATGGCCGAACTTCTTTCACATGGATTGTAGATTTTACTGACACATGCTTTTTCTTTTATTAAAGGAGGTGTGCCTGATTCGCTTCTCCCCTGAGACGGAGGAAGATGAGATCTCCTATACACTTCTGTATGCCTACTTCAGCAGTCGTAGGCGATTTGGGGTGGTGTCCAATAACCTGAAACAAGTGAAGGACATGTATCTCATTCCTTTGGGTGCCACTGAAAAAGTTCCACATCAGCTTGTTCCTTTTGATGGGCCAGGTAACCTGAACACTAAACCTAATTTATTTCCTCTATGTAAATGACATTACATTTTTCCTCTTACAAGCTAAATTAATCTTTTCATTTGACAGGCTTAGAAAACAACCGTGCCAACCTTCTTCTCGGACTTATAATTCGTCAGAGACCCAAAAGGGATTTTCTCCCAGTGGACATGACTGAAACTGTCAGGATCATTCCTGAAATCAAGCCCATCACCATTTCCACAAAAGAATCAAGAGCAAAAGAGGAGGAAGAGAAATTGTTCCTCTCTTCCTTGACTTCTGCTCCTAAAAAAGAGAAGGACAAACTACTTAACAGTGCTGATGATGTTGATGAGCCAATTACACAGTCTTTTGAAGAACCATCTGCATCGGAGGAGACCAACAATCAGGAAGCCCGAAAACCTCTGCGCTTTCTTCCAGGTGTGTTAGTAGGCTGGGGTGGGGAATTGCCACCTCTGCCAGATGTTGGAGGTAAACCTGCGGCAACAGCGGATGACACCCAGAAGACCCAACCAGGTCTGAAAATGGAGGCATCAACTGGAAACTCAAAAAGTCCAACAGCTGCTGCGCCACGAGAGCGCTTTGTCATCAAGAAGAAAGAAGCGAAACCCGCTAAAGCTGAGCCGGAGCAATCCAGCCTGACTGATACATCTGCTGCTAACAACTCATCAGGAAAGGATGCTGCGGTGGTGACCCACAGTGCACCAGTCTCTCTGAAAGATAAGCCTCCAGATGTATCGACTGAAGCGTTCCTGGCAAGCTTGTCAGCAGCGCCAAGTGGGACTGAAACTTGTGGTACTGCCTCTACAAACAAAGGCAACGCTGGCCTTTTGTGTGAAAGTGAAAAAGCGCCTTCTGAAGGAAATTCTTTGTCGCAGTCAAAATCCCCGGCTGCTCCAGCTCAAGCTAACAGCTCAAAACCTCCTTTAAGTGGAATATTGAAAAAATCTTCAGCATATTCCAGTATGAGTGAAGATAAAACAACAGTGCTACAAAAGGATAAAGCCAGCCACCCAGCTCCTCCGAGTCCCAAACCTGTTCCTGTGCTGAGCAGCACTAGAAGTGATGCAGTTACATTGTTTCACCAAGGATTTTTACAGGTTTCTCAGGCCAAGAACAAGCCAGAAAAAGAAAAGCAAAAACTTACTCCATCACTTGTTAGCGACAAGGAAGATCCTGGCATGTCCCAGGCTGGTGCTACAGTCACTCTGACAGCATATCCACCTGCAGTCCAAGGACCACCAGCAGCCACTTTCACAGAAGCCTCGGAGAGCAGACACGACTCTGTAACGGCACCAGCCCTCCCCGTATACAACAGTGCTGCACCCATCCCACCACAGCAGCAACCGCCTCAGGTACCTGGCAGCTACGACCACCCAACCAGCCCTCCTACTAACACTTTCTCCAGCCCACACACCCAGGATCAGAACCAAAGTGCACCGTGGGCTCAGGACAGCAGTTCACAACCCCTTTCTGGACTTCAAACGCAATACGACGAGAGCTTCCCTGAACTTGCTGGCCGTCCTCCTTCCCTGTCCAAAGACTACAAGCGTGTAGAGGAGCGGTACAGCGACCCTTGGGAGAGGCCGCGGACAACCGAGGACAAAGACTACCACGGCAGGCACAGCCATCACAGGGACTCTCATCACGGGAAAAAGAGCAGGCACCATGATCGGGAGCGGGAGAAAAAATACGACCGCAGCCACGACGACAAGTACAGAGAGAGGAGCAGGCACCATGGGCACTCAGAAGACCGGCACGGCGAGAAGAGGAAAGAGAGGTACCACAGCGATGATTACAGCAGCCGTCATAAGGACAGACACAGACATAGACGGGACTCTGATTATGAGAACGGACGGAGAAGTTCAAAAGACAGTTAACTCATAATGATTAACTTTTGTAAGCCCTGGCAGCAAGCTTTGGGGGCTCTAAGAAAGACTGTTGGTTTGTTCAAATCACTTCAGCGACGTTTGCTGAGTGGATTCGTTTGTTATTTTATACAGCAAGCTGCAGCTTATGTGCTGTTTCCTTTATAGAAGTTCCATTTTACTTTATTGACCTTACAGCCAAAATGAATTATCATTTCATTGGGATTGTGAAAATCTTTATAGATGTTTTCTCTTCAAACAAAGAACTGAATATTGGGACAAGATTTTAACCTTTTTACTGTATATATCGTGTTCATATTGAGCTGCTGATCTGACTACAAATGATTAGTACATTTTTTCAGTCTCGTGGTAACATACAATGCAAGTGTGGACCATTTGGTGAAAAGTTTAATTTGGCATGAATGTAACAAAAAGAAAAAAACATTTAACTGAGGACCTGGGTCTGTACAGCAGCTTGGCTTGTTTTCTGACATGAATTCTTTTAAATTGCTTAATTATTTTTTAAATTTACTTTTTTTTTAAAGTATGTACATTTTGGCTTGTAATATACTTTAGAGAAAAGGTGTGCCTTTGCACTGTGTGTTTATGTACAGTTCGTAATAAAGCTAATCCTTTTTTATTATTGATTATACAGAAACACTTCTCATATTTCTTTCAAATATATTAAAAGTGAAAACACTTTGTTTTAAATTGTTGTTGGCGCACACCTCAAATTATTACTATTCTATTATAATACAATTACCAAGCAAAAGGATGTATAAACATTTGCTAAACATTTAAGTTTTTGTCAGTCTCAAGCTTTTACAATTGCAAAACAGTGTTACCCATACATAGACCATTGACACAGATTAAAGACCAAGCGCCACTCATTG
>JAOWBC010000318.1:13165642-13177146 GCA_028566105.1 Hypoplectrus providencianus
AAGCCGGAAAACCTCACCTCGCCACGACTTAGTTACTTAGACTTAAGCTGTAATATTATTTAAATAATCTATGGTTGTCATAAACAAATAATAAAAGATAATATAATTAAATCTTAACTTTTCTTTAAAAACTACTGCCTAGTAAACAAATCTCTGTGGATTACTACTTATTGTCAAGTTTGTCACAAAGGGTGATTCATGACTATTCATTTACCCCATAAACATTAAAACCCTCACTACTACTGAGAAGCTGCAGAGGTTTGGTGTCTTTATACAAATAAATATTTCTGAGACTCCCTTCAAAGCCTTTAGAAAACAACCCAGAACTAACGATTGATACATTTCTGTATAATTCAAACCCTCCGAAGTAAAGCCTTCCGCCATAGTTTAAGGCCACATAACGCTCAAAGGGATCCAGGTCTTGGAAAAGGACTCTCCTGTTGTTCAGAAACACCTGCATAACTGTGCTGTTTAAAGACATGGAGACATTGTGCCATGTGTTGCAGCACAGTGTGAGATTTCTGACAGTTATTGGCTGGGGCAGTCTCTCTCCAAGATTGACAGCGATTTTGAGGTGGCCCTTTTCAAGTCCCACTGTGAGGTAGTCATCGTCTTCATGCTCAGCCTTTCCCATCCACATGATCAAACTGTCATTTGTGTTCGTGCTGAAGCTGAAAGAAACCTGTGTGTATTTAACATCTCTTGTGTTGTATCTCGGGTCCTGGTATTTAACATATGAGCTTCCCACAAACGTCAGAGTGTCTGTGGATATTTCTGTGTCACAGTACCTGCCACCCAATCCAAGAGGGCATATGCAGCGATACGAGGTGACACTAGAAGCAGCACATAAGGAGCCATGTTTGCAGGTGTTGTTTACGCAGCTTACAGACTGGTTACACACAGGGCCAGTCCATGATGGCAGACACAAACATGTGAATGAGTCACTTCCTGTTGGCCTGCAGTGACCTCCGTTTTGGCACACCTTATACCCACAGGCAGTCCCATCCCAGTCCCCTATGTTTGCTCCACTAACTGCCCCTGTCTCTGTCAACTCCAACTCTTCACCGTTGAGAATGAGTTCTCTTAAACCACCTGTGAAACCCACTGGCTCCTCTTCTGTCGCATCCGTGGAGACGAAGCTAAGCGTGGAAACCCCCCCGACAAAGATGTCTGTAGCAACATCCAGGGTGGTCATCCCGTCACTCACATTCTCCCTGACCTCCTTATTGTCCAGACTGAGGAAGCCTTGGTGTCCAAGTCTGCCAGCCTTCACCGTGTGCCAGGTCCTGCCACGTGAGTCCACATGCTCAGCACTCTGCAAAATGTGGGTGCTGTCCCCAAGGTTGAATCGCAGCTGGACAAACCCGGAGGTCAAGGACAGGCAGAAGAAGTCTCCTGTAGGAAGAAAGAGGTTAAACATTTTATTAAGGAGGTCTTTCTTAGTTTACCT
The DNA here is from genome assembly GCA_028566105.1 of Hypoplectrus providencianus. Lineage (NCBI taxonomy): Eukaryota > Metazoa > Chordata > Actinopteri > Perciformes > Serranidae > Hypoplectrus > Hypoplectrus providencianus. The sequence continues at coordinate 13,167,093 of JAOWBC010000318.1, forward strand.
TATTTTCCCAAGTGTTGGTGGTGGTATAATATTTCAGATAATGCAGCAGTTTCATGTAGGAATTATCTTTCTAGCATAGATACAGATGAAACTGGGTTATCTTGGAAAGAGACATTGCTGTTGAGTTATATTAAATGTGTTTTTTGGTTCTTTGGGCACCTCAAGCTGAATGCCAGAGTGTTGTTATATAGGAGAGAAGGCAGACATCTCTCTGGCAGATATCTCCAACACTTGGCAACTCACACCAAAACAAGATTGATAAATATCACTAACCTTGCAGGGCAGCACAAAATCACAAGGTTAAAACGAGAATCACAGGATCACATAAGACAAAAATCCATGTTGTCAAGTTCTGTGCTGGTGTCTGCACGACCTGTTGGTCTGCCAGTCAGCATCCTGTGAGGTGCTGTTAGCTGCTACATGCTTGTGACAACAGGAGTGTTCAGGGTCAAAATAACAATGGCAGCTCCTAAAAAGCCTGGTAAAGATGCTATCATCAGTTATATCAGAAGTAGAGACTACTTATTCAACGCAAAAACAGCGGAGAATGGAGTGTGACAGTGATTGACAGATTGTTCATCCAATCAGATGCCAGTAAATTTCCCTTTCAATATTCCAAACAATTTCCAATAAAATCTTCTCAGATATGTCAGTGCAACAAAATCTCTGGAGTATCAGGTGAAAATGACAGTACAAGAAAGAGAAAATATAACTGATTTGGGGGTGAACTGGACCTTTAAATGATCCAATAAATGCATTATTTGCTTCCAAAATAAAGTATAATTCCCTCCAAATTTTACTTCAGTGTTAGTACTTAGTGCTTGAATGTACTGGGTTACTTTTCACCATTGTTAATCTTTATGTATGAATGTGTTAAAAACCTTTTTTCAGGTTTATTTTAACATGAAATACTACAAGGTTCAGGGTTCAAGGATTCAAGAGGTTTGCTGGCAATCCATGTTGGTACATGTAGTGGAATGAAATAAAGTACTCAGGTGGAATAGAACATTATTTCCCCAGGACTGAATTAAATTCAGGAAGGTGCTCTGAAACATAATTATTAATATTTTTTAATCTCCTAAAATGAGCAAATTTCCGAAAGCAAGACATGGAGAGCAAATAGTGATCCTGGTTCTTACGTGTCCACATGCTGACATTCAGCACAGCAAACATAACATTTTGTTTGTTAAAATGAAGCTGTAATTAAATGCCCTCACCAGCTCTGGCACTGAGATGTTGTGCAGTGTAGACGAGAATGCCATCTGGTGACAAGGCCTGGAACTGCAGCTGCAGAACAGTCCTGTGTCTGACACTCATCGGTGGGAATGACATCCACGACGACTGGTTGCCACTAAAGAATGGATCACTGATGGTCACAGCTAAACAGGCACAGCGATACAGCAGTTAAATAATTAAAGGTCTCACTTTATTAGGTAAATAAGACACATATAATGATACAGTCAGGGTTCAATGATGCAACCTTTCTCGCAGTAGAGGCCCGCAGTCCCCAGGGGGCACTGGCAGGTATATCCTTTCGGGAGAGGGATGCAGGTGGAGCCGTGGGCGCACAGAGGAGGGGGACTGTGCTCGACATCACACACAGACACAGTCTCAGAACAGAGTGCTCCCTTCCATCCAAATGGGCACTGGCAACTGCAGACGGGCACAGACAGACAGACACAGTGGAAAGCTTGTAAACACTGTCAATTCCTTTCGCTTTACTTGCTCCGTGTAACTGATTCTCTATAGGTTATTTATGTCTAGTCACATATGTATGGGAGTATAGAGAAAGACTCTGACTGAGTTTAACCCAACTATTAAACCGACATGTGTTATTCATGGGTGAGATTGTTATAAATAATCAGAAAAAGAATGCAATAGTTGTTTATATTCACTTACTAGACAGATGAGCCGGAGTCCACACATGTCCCTCCGTTTCTGCATTCAACATGAACACAAGGGGTGACTCCACACTGACCCACGCTGCGCCCGAAGGACGGATGTCCCCCAGGCTGTCCCAGCATTTGGAACTTTCTGTCTCTCCTTGTTCGAAACTGCACATCAAAAATGCACCCTTTGAAAAGAACAAACACACCGACTTTATGTCAGAGGGATATCTTTCATTTCTCTGAAAAGGGAAACACAGCAGTCTTCAGTTTCCCTATATAAAGATTTATGATGCACACACTAAAATGTGATTAATCTGAGTTGGGATTTTCGACTCAAACAAGGCCAATAAAAAGGAAAACATCCCTCAAAATGTGGGCTGTGTTTGAAATTCATTTCTTTGATGGTTGTTTATTTTATCATTTGAAACCACAGGGTTTTATATCAAGCATACACATGGAAATCTGCACGTCTTTATTAGCTGTTAACTCTAGAATATGATGGAATAAAATCTCTGCAGTTCACATTGAAGTCCAAGTTTTTAAATCTACATTTGATCCCCTGTCATCCCGCTTCTACCTCACCATATTTGCTTTTTTGCCATCATAATGCAATTTTATCAAGACAATATTTGCTTTGGCCTGTACCTGCAGAGCACGGGTCCTTCTATAAATATAAGGCCTGAGCACCAGCCATGTAGTCATCTGCACATGCAGTCTCCCGTCTCTCTGCTGCATTAGTCATTGGCATAAACAGGATGCAGGGGAAATGTCATGCTCATTCATGAATATTCATGGCATGATGCTGTCTTCTTGGCAGACTCAAGTGATGGTTGCGGTGCTGCAAACATAGGCCGTCGAAAAAGCGAAGCAGATTCATAAGGAAGATTATAAAAGCTGGTTATTTTTGTTTTAGCTGCACTCGCTGGCTTCTGTAACAGAACCAAGAAACAGAGGAGCCAAGTCTAGCATTAATACCTGTCAGAGAAAAAGCCGACAGTAAAATGTGCAATCGATTGTTTTGGTTTTTTTTGTTTTTTATACAGACAACAGTTTCTTCCAAAAAATGTTTCAGAATAACAGTTCCTGTGGCAAGCATGAAAAGAAACACAATGTATCTGTTTTACCTGAAAATAACACCCATAAAATAATAATGATGTTTAACTGACCTATAATAGGATGAATGCTGCCTCTGTCATTCTAAGCAAGAAGTGGCTCTATGACACTACACACCAGCAGCCACTGACTTTATTGAAACTGGGTTATATTTTATGGAGAAAAGATTTTCTGGGTCTCCCTCTCATGTCCTCCAGCTGTTCCTGACCTTGACTCAGTCATTTCCTGTTGAGCTGTGCTACTGGGACTGTTGTTAGCACAGGGAGAGTGTTGTTGTTTACACCGCTCAGGAGATGCGCAGGAGATTTGGACTGTTGGGAAACAAAACCCAGTTCAGCAGCCTATACAGACGTCGTGGCAGAATCGAAGACACCAACTGAGAAAACTGAGAGGCTGAGTGCCTGAGCATGAGGCTGCCGTGAACAGAGTTTCCTGTAGCTGTGGCTCAGTTGGTAGAGACTGATCAGAAGGTTGGTGGTTCGATCCCTGACCATTGCAGCCTACATGGATACCTCAGTTGAGTAACTGAGGTATCCTTGGGCAAGATACTGAACCCCAAGTTGTTCCCGATACTGCGTTCATCGGTGTGTGAGCGTGTTCCCAGTGGTGGCAGGTGGCACTGCTTAGGGTAGCCTCGGCTATTAGTATGAATCTGTGAGTGAATGAGCGCCATCTGTCGTGTAAAAGCGCTTTGAGTGTTCACAAAAACTAGAAAAGTGCTATATAAGTGCAGTCCATTTAACATTTCTTGAAATAAAAGGTTGCAAAACTGATGCCGAGCTAGTCCTCTTACTGTTCGACAGGTTATATTAGCTAGCTTGTTATGTGTTGTGTTTTTGCACTTGCTAAATAATGGTCAAAAGGAATGAACTCATAGCAAATGCACATATTTATGACAGAAGGGTAACAGTCTGAAACTGAAGGTCAATTGGATGAAAAATAGACCTTTTTCTATGCAATATTGCTGTAAATATCCAGAATTGCTAGGGTTCAAAAGGTAATGACCCTTAGATCTTTCAGCTAGTCTGCTAAAAATACCCGCATCAAATAGGCATGGAAACAGTTTTTTTAAAGAGAAAAAGCTAGACAAACACAAATGTCCTCGTTTCGTGTTATTTGATCAGCAGCTTAAAATTGAGTAACTGATTTTTTCCCCCCTCCCAGCAGCCACAGTGCCTCCTCTGCCACCTTTCCACAGGGGAGTGTGGATCTGTTGATAACTGGGAGTGAAGTGCATTATCAGTGTGTTCACTGCCAGCCATCATGATTAGGGCTCGAGGAAGGTCACACAGATCTGATTAGACGCTCATGAGTTCTCATTACATCCCAAGCAGAAAGGTTATGGTACCTCTAGTGTCGTCTGACTCAGGTAGTGCTTCCCAGTAGAGCAGAGTATGACAGTCTGATACGGCATGAGCAAACTGATGCTTTACCACAGCTGATTTGATTTTGGAAGGTTTATTTGGTGGGCAGAAAAATGAATTATACTCTGATAAATAAGCAAAGGCACAAAATCGCTCTGGTCCTTAAATATGGAAAAAAAAAAGCTCTTGTTCACCTCAAATGGATCTGCCATGACATTTTATAATAACAAGCCTCATTGCTGTAGTGCAGAGACTGCTGAATATGGTTATGATGATATTCATAGCTGTTGTCATCATTACGGTTATGGCAATTTTGCTCCACAGCTCCGCACATTAGCGTGCACAATGAATGCTCTCCAGAATTCATTCCTACATGGGGGTCACCTGAGAGAAAGCATAAATGATGTTGATGATGACAAAGATTATTTGTATGGCACCCGCGCTCAAGTGACTTATCAGCAGCGGAATGGATTTGCAAACAACGCAAAACAGTACAGGGGCGCGGAGTGATTAAAAGGTGCAGATACAATCAACCTCAAACCTCTGTTCTGGCCTCCTGCAGCAGGCCGAGCCAGCAGTTTCCTTTTTCCATTACACACTTTCTTTTTTTACAAAGAGACAGGAACCCTGGGAGAAACTCCAGGCCCCAGTGCTCTCACTCCAGACAGCAGTGTTGGGTTGTAATAAAGCCATACAAGTCTTACCTTGAAAGCCATGACGGAACCTGGATCCAAGTGGCAGTAGTTCAGGGGTGTACTCATTATATCCACCCACAAAGAGCTGGTTGAAAACATTGAGGCCTAACAGGGGTCCTGGAGACGATCCTGTTCTGTTACGTTGTCCGTCAACCTGAGGAAGACATAGTGAAACGTCAGAACCCAAGCTGAAGTCTGACATCTGTAGGCGGCAATGTGGGAGCACAATTTATATAAAAACCTGTCCAAGTTGAGAAAAAGTATGACCTTGTTTAGCTAACGGAGTGTTTCAGACAGTGTCTACTTATTAGCAGGAGCTACTGTACTTCCATGAACAGACAAACCTCGCTGACTTTTTTTTAGTTCCCCTCCACTCAAACTGTGTTTGGGACATAAAAATGTGTTTTTCTCATGTTCATGTCCCCTTACATGTCCAACACTGACGATACTTTTAATGTTATTAGAAAGGTGCTTTTACATTCCTCTACTGTAGGGGGAGCAGAGGTGGTCGTGGATGGAGGACAATTTTTCTTATTGAGGGAGGAAGAGTTAATATACATTTCGACCCTTGTGGAAGGTTTACCTTCCAATTTATGTTGGAAAACCACTTTTAATAAAATATTAATAGTTTAACCTTGGTTAAAATGTGTCTGGAAGGGACGTGAAGATAATTGTTTGGGCTTTTATAAGCCTTTATTTCACAGTACAGCTGGAGATCTGATGGAAAGAGGTGCAGAGAGAAATGGAGGACAACATTAGTAAAGGGACTAAAGAGAGTTTTCAGCCACATGTAACACGTACTTGAAGATGATGCAAACGTCCTTTTCCTGCTAACTGGACCAAAATGATTTGTTGGTACAAAGAAATCTACTGTGTTCACAGAAATCATTGACCTCACTATAACACCACTGCACCACCAACACCAGGCAAGATGCATCCACAGTGTGTTTGTGTGCACAGTGCAATAAATAAAAAGTATAAAATGTACCTCAGTCCCAGGGAGGACATGAAGCAAGAGTTTGCTTACTTGTTGCATATGAGCAAATTCAGAGAAAAACATAAAATTAAGGAAATGTCCTGTGTATTTTTATTTCATTCTGTAAGTACAGCGAACATTTTCTTCTTCTAGAAAGTTGTTTTTATTTGTCATGGTAACATTTCCATTTCTCCATATTTCCTCTCTCTTATATAGTATTGCCACCGTTTTCACAGGTTAAATGCTACACTGTATTCTGAGTATTATGTCTTCCTGATCCATTCAACTATCTGGTAACTCCTTAGATTTTCCTTGTGATCCCTTTGAAACGCCCTGACCACCAGGTTGGGATCCATTATTTCTCAATTATAATGTTAGAGGCATGGAAGCTGTTTGTTCATGGCAGTGCAACACCTCACAACTTGGTTTCCACAAAAATAGCAGTTTTGTAAACACCAAATCACCTTCAACCATCCAGTCTTCTTGGACCTTCCAAATGTAACGGTGTGAATGTTGATCTGGTGGTTCAGTCGATCACTGACGATGGTTGCTACGCCGGATCCAAGGTTGAATTTATGCACAACTCGACCACTTCGTAGTCCCAAAACGAGGAAGTCATCACCATCATTGCCTGGGAAAAACATAAATGGTTTGCTTTGATCTAAAAGTTTTATTTTGAAGAAGCTGATATATATATATTTTTTTTTTGCTGTTTTTGCCACTGTCAGGAAGGTTATAACTTACTTTATTACTGATGTCATAGCGGCTGGTAGTGTTGAACTCAAGTGCATTATATTGACAGTTTATTTTTATATTATTCTGGCCACATCTCATGTATACAAAGTTTTAAGGAAATATAAGAAACACTTAAAAACAAAATGTGTCCGGTTGAGCACCACTGCAAACTGCAAAACAAGAAGTTACATGAATATGTATATGTCAGTGAAACCTGAACATTATCATCTTTGTAAATGTCCAGGATCATGACTGGACAAATATTCTGCTTTCATTAAAACACACTTACCAACACTGCTGTTCATCTATAATTCACATTTAGAATAAATCATACAATTGTTTCATATTTATTGCATCTCCGCTTGTTTAATTCGATATAATTTCCTCGCTGCCACCCGCTAATTAAAGATGCCACTTCATTAAACCAATTATCATGCAAAATTGAAATTCAAAGGCACAATATAAGAATAGATGCTAATACAATACATAAACAGTGCTGCTCCCTCTCCAGACAAGTGTTTCATTATTCATATTCCTATTGTTTTGTTTTGCCTCCACCTAGATGAATTGTACTCTCAGGAGAAAACAAGTGCAGAGGATCCACAAGATATTTCTCTTTTCTATTTGTATTTGTTTGACGAAATATGCCGGTGACAATGACACGGCGATTACCTGCTACCGAATCTGACCCCACACAAGGGAGATCCTAATTTAAAGTGATGGCTGCTGACAGCATCACATTGCACCTCCACCTCAAAGTCTGTTTAATGCAATTAACACTGATGCTTTTGAGATGCTCGGTTCACATGTTCGTTTTTAGGCGAGCGATGCCAACATGCTCCCTTTGAAAGTCAAGAACAATAACAGTTTAGCTGGATATCAACTAATTACTGGACTGCAGGAAGACTCATTATTAATGTCTCAAAATCTGCCAAGAAAGAAAATCCTCAGGGAACCCTCTTGATTAGAGGATCTCAGAGGAAAGTGGAAATCTATTAGATAGCACATTACCATACACAGTGGGTGAAACCACTCAAAACGCCTCTTTTAAAATCCTTAATGAAGTTTGACAACTAAAATCCAACTAAGGAGACGTCTTTGAGTTGTTTCCCTCTTCTCATTTGACCGTCAGGAGGATTTTAAATTGCCGTGCGGTTGTTTAGATTGAGCTCACCTTGTCCTTTATGCCCAGCGAACAGCATCAGGTTGTCTTTCACAGCAGACGAATTATTGGCGAGGGTGAACTTCAGCTTGAACTCGTAGAAGAAACTTATGCTGGGGATGGAGGAGTAAGCCACGAAGGACGTGTAACCAAACTCGTCAGTCCCACTGAATCTGGCACGGGTGATATTTATAGCTGCAAAACACAAACATTTATTCCACAATAGTGTTAAAGTGTTAGCTGATGCAGGGCTCTTTGTATCTGTGGGGTTTGAACTGAACAAGCCTGATTCATCAGCTCCCTCTCAGGTTACCAAAAGATGGCACTATTGCTACACATTACATACCAGGGGTTAGTGAAATCTTTTCCTTTCTGAATACTATTAGATGATGACCTGTTTTCAAACACTATCACCTCTTCAGCCCTCTTCTATTTTCATTAGTAGCTGTTTAGGAAGGTTTCTGGCGAGCATGCATCACTTCATACACAATGTTCACAAGGGTAGCACAATAATCCCAGTGATATTCAATTACAATCTTGAGGTTACTTATTCAGAATGCATGGCTGATTCAATAATGCTCACTCTTGTATTCCATCTCAGCATCTACTTGATTTTACACTGGGGACTCAATGTAAATTTCCCCACGCTCATTCAAAATTACACGCCTCTGTGTGTGTTTTATTTATTTATTTTCCTCACAGCAGCAAGGACTCAAACATAAAGCTGCTCTTCTTCACTGGAAGCACCTTGCATATTCTTCTGCAGCCCCAGGCGATGGCTAAGAGGGGTTCAGAGCTCCCCTCTGCGACTGCCCTCAGCTCTGTTTGGCTGCTAAATTATTAATAAAGCTGGAAATGCTTCTGTTATCATCTCCAGTCTGGCAGAGCTGTATTTGCCTATTGTTTCACTGAATGGCCTGAGTGTTACAGCTACAGCTCATTCTCATCGGGCTGTGGTTGATGTGTGTGTGTGTTTGAATTCATCACGCACAGGATCATTTTTATGTCTTGGACTAACAACTGAGCCCAGATCAGATGAGAACATGTCAGCCATTATTATAAAATTAAATGACCTTGAGTGCGTTTATAGAAGGCTATTTTCTCTGTTCATGGGCAAATTACCCTTGAGCTTACTGTACAAATGAATTAAGTGTCTAAACTGATCTAAAATGATGTTTGCAAATTTTAGATGACAATAAATTCATGAAACAATATAAAAAAACAAACATCATATAAAACTCTTCTATTAGTTAGTAATTGTTTAATATTGAATCATCTGGTATTTTACATTTTCTTATCAAAACTGATTTATTATTAAACTTCTTTTGAATGCCTATTAGCATCCGTGTAATAACACTTATGTTCAATTGCTGCACATAATATCCTGAGCAGTAGTATCTAATTAAATCCAAGAAAACAGATCTGTTTAAAACAAACTTCATGAAGGTTATGAGGGTAAAATAAATATCAGAAAATGTCAAAACATTAGCTTTAAGTTAATACTGATGTCCTATACTATATGACCTACATATGCAAACAAGACCATCATACAGAAAATGTGCTATTTTTGCATAGTAATTCTTAAGTCATCCTATGTACAATGCACACACTCCTCAGATCCAGATCAAAACACTACCGCTTTTGTCCACAGGGGTCGCCAAACACAACACAAAAATAAAAGTTTCTTATAGTTGCTTTAATTTTCATACGTTGTCAGGGTTTGTTACCCTGTGATTGTTTATGGGAAAGGAGAGTGTAACAGTGTAATTGCTTTTTAATTGGTTTGGGTCTTGATTTACCTGGACTCTATACGACTTTAATGTTCCATACTTTTATCCTGTTTTAATCAGATACAGTAACAAGTGTGTGAAAAGGTTGACTATACTATCAGTTACAATCAGGTGAACTGAAAAGCATTCAATCAAAATCACAAAGGTCCATAATCACCCCTGTGATGTAAGAATGAATAGGATTGTAGTCACAAATGACAGAGTAAATCTTTAGGTTTCTGTTCCTCATTCTACTCACTCAACCATTACGGAGACAGGCATTTATTATCAGGCTTTGTGGCATGAGCACAAGATTTGATGTGTGAATACAACCAGAAACCATAGAAATAT
>JAOWBC010000318.1:13178714-13214032 GCA_028566105.1 Hypoplectrus providencianus
TATATATACATTGTGTTCCTATCAATAGTTTCTATTGGCGAACTCATCATTGTAAAACGCTTTGAAATACAGTCCAGTGCTGGTGAAGGTATCTAGTGTTTACAAAACATATAATTAACAAGGAAGTTTATGGATTGCCTCCAAGAATAGCATCCATGTATGGACGGCCCACTCCGTCAAACAAAATCACACAGCATTTCCACTTTGCTGGGTATTTGTGCAATATGGTGCAAACCAACAGGAGCTAAACAAGAATAACAGAATGACATGCGGTGCCAGATTGTGAAATGCATTCTGACAAACACTGCATGTATATAGTATGCGTCTAAGCTGCCATGGAGCAGCTGGGAAAACAACAACTCTCCTGAGTTAGAGATACTGTATACAGTCTACCATTATATTCCTTTCAGTCTTAGCACAATGCAAGGTTAACAGAAACTACACTGAATCAATACCTAACTGTGCTGATGCAGAATAATGCTGCACAGTGTTTAAGCACGTTCCAGCCATTTAAAATGGATTGTATAAATATACCAATGCAAATATGACAACAAAAAAAAAGAAAAGAAAAAGCCTGCATTACATAACTGTATGTCTTTACCTGGCTTATTCAACTTAAAATAAACAAACAAACAAAAGACAACAACAACAAACAAACAAACAAACAAACAGACAAACCAACAAACAAACATTGTTATTTTTCTGCAATCAGACATAATAGAATAGTTTAAAATTAAAATCATAATCACTATCACTATAATCACTGTAATTTAACAATAAGTGATGGTATTCCTCTAGTTGTACTTTTTATTTCAATACGGAGCAATTTTCTTCTGTGTTTTTATCTCTATTCATTCCAAACATGAATCTTTAACAAGAGGTATAGGCAACTTGTATACAAAGGTGGACCATTAGGAATTCTGAGTGAAGTCATTTTAAATATCCATTAATGTTTCATGAGCTCGGCTCTCGAGGCATTCCAGCATCAATTGCACTTCCTAGTCTTCTTTTTCCTGCTGGTTCATAGACCAACCTTATCTATTAAAGTGCACATGGGAACCAAGAACTGAAAATCTTCTATTTAGAGAAAACACTTTGCTCTTTCATGTTTCCTGCTGGACAAACAACTTTAGTCATTCCTCAAACACAGAAAAAAAAGACAACTACCATCCTATGACTGACAGTATTTGCAGAGGGTGCCTCATGAGGAAAGAAAAAGCAGAGGACCTTTGGAGTGTTCAGTTTTTACTCTGATCTTATCAGATGTTATCAGGATTAAAATTCAAATGTCCGCTGTATACTTGGTTTGACACTGGAAGGTTAGATTACTGTGTTTGGGATGTGGGTGTTTGCAAGAGTCTGTCAGAGGCTGTGGCATGGCTGAGCGACTTATCTGCCAAGCACCCCGCTGCTCCTACAGTCAATTTAGTGGAGCAAAACCCTTTGTTCCCAGGGACGGCAATCTGTGGAGCATAACTCTTATGGTATTTCTGTTTGCAATCGTAGAATAAACACTTCAAACAGCTCTTGAACCACTGTTAGAAAACACATTCTGATTTTCTAGAGAGTTTTGGTCATTCTGAAGAGCTACATGATCTTATGTGAGATTTGGGGGGAAAAAAACACAAATTTTGAAGACATTTTAGGCTTTTAGGTGCCATTTAATTCCCCATTCATATTCTCAACATTTTTTATGCAATTTCACAGTTTCAAATCCATGGTGAACATTGTGAATTCAAACAAACTTGGTTATTTTTAGGAAAAGATCATTGTTTGGAATAAAATAAGTTTGCTGCATAAATGAAGTTAGAAACTGCAAGTTTCAGTGGAGAGAAGTCAACATTAACTTTTGAACGAATATGTTTTTTTTCCTAAGTGGGTGAAGGCATGACCTAATCATACCTATGCCTTTGCTCACCTAGGGGAAAAAAATATAACCTACTGTTTGGTAATCAGCACCCTGTATTACCAAAATGGAGTCCCTGATTGGTCATTTATGTTGCTGTGAATTGACCTGGGTACATGTTGGAGTGGGAAGGCTGCACTATTACACAGAGCATTTACCAGTTTCAACATTTTAAATAAGCATTTTAGCATGGTGACATCTATAATCAGCAATAAATTCAAATGGGAATATCAGTTTGGGAAAATTTGGTTATTAAAAGTATATGATGCAGGATTTTCCACAAAAACAATTTGTAGATTTCCAGTTAATCTCATAATCACTCATGAACAACGAAGAGTATGCCTTTTTTTTTTTGTATCTGCGGACTGTTCCCTCTTCCTGTATTTTCTCTTTAATCATCATTTTGCTGTGTTTAAATCTGGAGGTTTCTCTCACTTGGGAAGGAGGGGCCATGTTTTAATGTTTTATTAATACTTCCTGTAGAATATGCCTTTTAGTATTTGACTAAAATAAACATTTTGACCTGTTAATGATGCTCGAGGAAAAGTCAGGGGATCACCAGTGCACTCTGGGGATGTCTCAGCAGAGTTATATGGCAATGCTTCCAAAAGTTCTTGAGATATTTCAGTCTGGACCAGTGGTGGACCGACCCATTGACATTGCTGTCCCTGAAGCCAAGGCTAAAAATACAGCATGTTTTTAAAGAAAAAAATACAGCAAGCGTTGCCCAGTTTGGGGTGTTAATGTGTTTTAGTGGTCTTTAAATAACTGCAGTTGGTAGCTGTGCATTTTCAATGTCTGGGCTTTGGTGGAAGCTATGTTACTGTACCACCTGTTATTGTGTTTCAGTATAGAAAAAAACAGTATAGAGATCACTGTTATGCCTTTTTTTTGTTTCTATTGGATAATTGCAAATTTACAGCTCAGAAATTATCCTTAGTGTTGGTTAGCCATCACTTGAACCTCTTTTTGTTGCTGTGAGAATGTGAGGCAGGAAAAGGTGATTGTTAGCAGCGTATTGTGCTATATGGTAGCCTCGTGGCAGTGAGCTATCTGGTAATGTGAAAACACATCAACACCCTGCTTTACAGCAGGAGCATGACATATTCAGAGTTCTGAGGAATAGTTGCTTTGAGTCACACTACTGGAATTACAGCTGTTGGAAAATAAGATCTTATGAACTAAAAAGAGTCTTTTGGAATACTCAGTAAGGCAGCCATGAGTTTTGCCTTGATTATCTGACTCTTTTTGCTGGAGGAAGACATTTCTGCCTTTTCAGCATAATTTAGTATCATTAATCCCTTTCTTAACAAGAGGCTCTCATTTTACCAACTGCTCAGGGCTCTCATCCACACACTGTTTGCAGATCAGCCCCCTAATAAAGCTGCTAAATCTGCGCTGCATTGATCTGTGCCGAGCCGCTCTTTGCAACACTTACGTTCATCACACAGTAGACCTTGTCTTCCGTAGGGGCAGAGACAGACGGCTTCCAGTGGTGACTTTGGGATGCATGTGGCTCCATGACCGCAGGGGTTGCGCTCGCAGGCGTTGAACTGGCACAGCCAGCCCGTGTAGAGCGGGGGGCACTCACAGAACCAGTCCTCGGCATCGCTAAACATGGAAACATAGGCGGAGACGTCATTAGGCCAGAGGTGAAAATGGACCATGACATGCAGCAACATGTCCAGATGCTTCACAAGCTCACACAGTGGCCTCCAGAACACACGGGGAGATAAGTGATGATAAAACACTCCACGCTGTGACGCATGAAAGATCTGAAAGGATGTAAACTGTTTCCAGCCAGCCCTTGTGATATATGAGATGCTGAAACACAAACACTTGAGTGAATGTGTAGATAGTGGTGGAGAAAAATAAGAATCTTGCGATGGATTTATTCATCTTTGCAGCAACTGCAGAGGCAGACATTACTTCACATGTCTTTTGCCAAAGGTAAACACACTCAGCCTGAAAAATAACAGCAGAGAGGAAATGATTAGTAGCATGTCAGAAAACTTATAACCAGAAATTGTACAAGATTTTCTGTGTCTTCTCTCCTCGATTCATGTGCGTGCGTTTGCCTCGCTTGGCAAGAAAAGGACGGTGATCTAGCATGCAAAGTAATATCCAGACAGGGACTTTATAAAAAAAGCACTAAGATGTGCACAACTTTGAAAGGTATAATATCAGATAGAGGAAGCATTGGTGGGGTTTCAAATCTATAAATTAGTAATGTGTTTTGAGCAGCAGCACTGCAGGATGTATTTTGCTCCTTGAGAAACAGGCTCCTTGAAATGAAATATTTACATTCTGTCACCAGAGTTGAGCATTGTTAGATATGACTGTATTGAAGTATAAAAGGATGTTGTATAATGCAGTGGGTGTATGATTATTAACAGGCTGCTAATGTCAATTTCGAGACATTTTAAGGCACGATACACTGCTACACACTGTCGCTGCCAATTGTGGCGGTTATTTTCAAAATAACAGGCCAGGATGAATATTGTTGTGCGTTGAACAGAACAGGCTTTGTTATTTGTATAATCTTTGACAACCTGTGAGTGAGAATCAAATATTTAACGGAGCACCTCCTGGTTCAGTCTCTATGTTTCAATGCTTTGAGTGCTACTAATTTGTATCCTGCATTGTCAGTTAGTGTTTGTGTTTAAATGTTGGTGACACTCAAATTGCGTAGGTTTTCCTCCAGATGCTCCAGTTTCCTCCCACAGTCAGAAAACAAGCAGGTTAGGTAAATTGCTGGTAGGTGTGAATGTGAGTGTGAATATGTTCTTCTGTCTGCTGAGAGCCTGAATCTCTTCCAGGGCTCCGGTACTCTGCCCCGCACAGGATGAGACAGTGTGGAGGAAAAAAAATAAATAGGTGGATGGATGCACAAATTAAATTGTTTCTTCTAATTGCAGCTAAACTATTTCACAGATGATTTATTACATGCCAAACATTTAAACGTAAAGTATTTTCGAAATGAGTGGCGTTCGGGAGAAGTGAACTACAACTGTATGTGCAATGAAATGTACATATTCACGTACCAATTTTACACTTGACCTCCCTTTGTTGTGGTGCCTGTGGCTTTTTTCAGACTTGTGATCAAGTCCGAATACAGACTGATGATCGAGTCTGCCAAATTGTCTTGAAGGATTAATATTTCTTAACTTATTTTAGTTGTTGTTGTTTTGTTGCTTTATGTATGATGTAATGTATGTTTGATGGGATGGATGAATAAGGAGAAGAAGCAGCAGAAAGTGGTATTCAAATGGACACAAGCTCGGATTCAGTTCTCTCACGCCGCAGAATGAATAAGTGGAATACAGGGATCTTTTATAGAAGTGGCTCCACGAAGGTTATTGTGGTGCATTATGTTCCTAAAGCAGCAAGAATGTCTCTCTTTGCATTGGCCAGTCTGTAAACACAGTTATAACATCTTACTGAGCTGTGGTCAGAGCAGAAACGCTAATGTGAGCTGCAGTCTGTTTCAGAATGCCCTCATTATGGACAAAAAAAAAAAAAAATCTCAAAAATCCCATTTAACTAAGTTGACTTTGACCACTACATTCATTAGGTAAGAAACTATTTCTTTGACATGCGTTATGTGCAGCATATATATTTAAAAAGGACACTAAAGGTGAAATTTTAGCACATAGTTGACATCATTAAACCTCCAAAGTTAATTACTTCCCCTCAATTAATTATTTGTATTAAAAGTTTCAAAATGCATATGTTTATGTATGCAAATGATGAATAATCTTATCAAATATGCACTAATTTGCATACATTTCCAGAAGAAAAAAATCTGTGCATAACGCCACAGATAATTGTCTATTTTTTTTGACCCACCATAGTCAGAGATTTTTACACAGGGAATGTTTGATGTTTCTTTGTTATCATAAAAGGCATGAATCAGAAAATACTGTCAAAAGCTATGAAAAAATGTTTTGATGAATAAAATGTTAAATAATAAAGACTATGACATATGAACAAAGCCTTCTGTAAAAAACCTCCTGAGGGCTCAGACTATGAAACACTTTCATATTTAAAAAAATATGTATTGTAAAATCTACACTTTTCACATATGGTAAAAAAAAATATATATTTTTAGAAAACTGATTGAATTTCACCTCATATATGTTTGTCCTTGCAAGACATACAAATATTTGCATGACCTCAATTGATCCTCAAATGAATACAAAAACAAAACTACATGTAATCTTACCAAGAATAAACCATTAGAGAGGAATATGCGTTGTATATAAGCACCATCAAAAGGCAGCAGATATTTCTGGCTCTAAATAGGTAAAGTGCAGAGGAGGCGAAGGAGCGTAGTCAAAAACACTTGAGTTTTAATTGGCCTAATCAAAAAGCGCGATGTGTGGGGTGACAAAAGGTTATTTTAATTGAGCTGAAGCAATCACTTTGATTATGTAATTGTTGTAATGTTTGCAGACTCATTTGCATATGCTAATCCCAAATGCATGAAGTTGAGCCACGTCTCACGCCATTCAAAGGCTGCACGGCTGCAGCACACGGGCTGGATGAATTATTAAGGAGGACTACATTTTTAATCTAATAAGTACCAGATAAAATAATGAATAATTGACCGGTTAGCTTATGATACCCCTGTCAGCTCAAACAATAAGCTGTGAGACCATATGCATTTCTCAAATTTCCTCCCCTGTAAGTTATTTACAGAACACTTCTTTTCAAGTGCTTGTTGGTATGCAAATACACTTCTACAGTAAGGCCCTGATGAGGCTCTGCTGCCATGGCAGTCTTCAGTTCTCGGGATGAAAGCGTTTAGCCCACTTCATCCTTTGTTAAAATAAAAAAAGGACCACTGGGTTTAGCAGATATTATTTATAGAAAAGAACTGCTTTGGTACTGAAACGCCATTTGCTTTCCAGTATTGTAAACAGCCAATTGGACGCCGTTATGCTAGAGACACTGTGATTCTTGGTGGGTGGGAGGGAAAATCATTTGAAAAGACGACTGCTTCCTCGCTCAATTATTTGTCATCCGAATTTCAATATGCGCAGGGGGATGAAGTGGAATTTACACATGGCATTCACCTGAAGCGCTCAGACTCCTGTTATAGCAGACGGCTGCTGGATTTTTCCCTGACCTCTTCCAGGCACCCTTAAAAACATTTCCTTGGCGCTGAAGAAGGGTGATGTCTGTTAGGCCTCATAGCAGAGTGTTCTGAAACATGCTGCCATATAGAAGCGTACTTTAGATGATACTTATAGAAAGGAGCATAAAGTGTGCGGGATATTTTTCTCAAGGGATCAGATAATATTTCTACGGTCCAACCTAGAACACACTGCACTCTGCAGAAAGCTGTGCTTTGCTCAAACACAATATAGAGGTATATTCACATTGAAGCAACATGCTTTTCAGATGTAGTGGTGTATTTTTTCAAGTTCTTAGCATTACTTTTCTAAACCTAAGTATACTTTAAAGAGCACTGCCCTTGAATAAAAAAATGCATAGAAATTAAATTGTTAATATTAATCGTTTGCATCTGAATTTGTGTATGTGGACCTGAGGAAGTGGAATGTACACATAGCATTCAGCTGACAAGCTCTGACTCCTGTTATAGCAGA
This sequence comes from Hypoplectrus providencianus, assembly GCA_028566105.1. Taxonomy (NCBI): domain Eukaryota; kingdom Metazoa; phylum Chordata; class Actinopteri; order Perciformes; family Serranidae; genus Hypoplectrus; species Hypoplectrus providencianus. The sequence goes on from JAOWBC010000318.1 coordinate 13,186,233, forward strand.
CGGCTGTTGGATATTTCCCTGACCTCTCCCAGGCACCCTTGCAAACATTTCCTTGGCGCTGTACAAGGGTGATGTCTGTTAAGCTTCATAGCAGAGTGTTCTGAAACATGCTGCCATAGAAATAGACTTTAGAAAGATACTTGAAATAAAATCCTTATAGAAAGTAGAATAAAGGGTGCAGGAACCTTTTTCTCAAGGGATCAGTTAATATTTCTTCAGTCCAACCTGGAATGCACTGCACTCTGCAGAAAGCTGTGCTTCTCTCAAACACTTTTAAAGTATATTCATATGTTTAAACACTACACTCTTCAGATGTACTGGTGCATTTGTTCGATGTTCTTATTTTTACATTTCTAAACTCCTGAAAAGGAAAAACCTTAGTGTACTTTACAGAGCACTGCCCTTTAATAAAATGCAGTTTGCTCCACGGCTTAGAAATAAAGTTGTGCTATGTCTTCACTTGCAGGTGCTGACGGATGAAGTGATACAAGATGATGAAATTTATTTGCTTCAGACTTGAGTCCGAAGCATCTGCCTGATTTGACCAGGGTGAGATTTTCTGAAATATTTTCTCTGTGAACAAAACCTGTCCACTCGTTAGACCTCATGCCGTGAAGTAGCACTACCCGTGGTCTCCTCTCTCACTCGCTCACCACTAGCTGTCATGGTGCCAAATGTCCCTCCCACTTCTGTAAAACAGACATTTGCAGTGAAAAAATATGTGGAGCTGTATTACTGTTGGATCCACAACAGAACCAGTGTTTAAAAAAAGCTAGAGGGAGACAAAAAAAACCTAAACTGTCACTGTGATGATGCTGGGGTTAGGGATGATCAGGTATATGAAGAAAGGAAACTATTAAGTGAAAAGTGGTATGCACAGTAAAGACTGGAAAAAAATAATTAAAAAACATGTTTTTGTCTAAATCACCTGCAGATGATGGCTTGAGGAGATGCACACACACACACACACAGACTAAAAATACACAACACCTTTACTGAACACGTAATAATTATTTTTCTACTCTAATTTTGTTACTTACATGGCGATCAAGCAATGTGCAGATAGCTGTTTGTATGTCTACTGATTACACATAATTACCAGTGTAGAGTCCGCATAATAATTACAAGATTTGGGTTTAACACAGGTCACAAAATAATCATTTTTCTGTCAACAAATGAATTCCGAGACTTTATTAGAAACCTGTTATCACTCATGTAGTTTTGCATAAAATTCAAACTCAAACAGATTACGTCTCCCATTCACAATGACTATTAATGATCAGATTTGCTTTTGTCTAATCTGATGAACACCAACCTGTGCTACTTCTCTGCTCCAACAACAGGAACACATGCCCTTGTTTAGGCCTTACAAATCCAGATAAACCTCCCACCAACGCATGGCTCCTGTTTACTTTAAGGCTGGTGATTATTCAACATTTCCATTTCCATAACCATAAACAAACTGCTTTACATAACTTGTCCCTCTGTGTCTCAGCCCTCTATTGTTGTCAACAGCTATTTAAAACACTCATTCCATTTTTATCCTATTTATTTTTTGTTAATCTCTTGCATCAATACATCAATACACAGGCAGGGGGGGTAAAAACAAAAAGAGAGAGGGAAAATATATTTATTTATGACAAAACAATTTTGTTGCAAAAAGACTGAAGGCGGTCAAATGGAAAGATAGGAGGGCGGGGGGAACAGTGTTAAATCAATTCTCATCATATGAGGTCCTAATTGAGGTAAAAAATGATTTATAATAATCTGAGATCAAATTTGTTTTAAAAGCTTTGACTTGGGCATATTACACCTATGTGCTTATGCTGTAATATGCATTCTTCTATTGTTCTACCCGCACAGATTATTTCTCTATTTACATCCCAATGTTAATCTTCAATATATATGTATATTTCCGATGCACATGATACTACCTTAGTGAATAGTTTTAGCTTTGAAATGTATTATAGTTCCTTGTTTATCATTATGAATGTGAAAAGTGGTAAAGCTTTGGTCACATCAATATGCACCCACCTGCAGCTGTAAAAACTGAAAAACCAAATGTGTATCCATCCACAGCGGATAATAGTCCCTTAACAAATGCACTTTTTATTCCTGTTCGAGAAAATTTGATGAGGATACTGTGATATAACAGTAAGTGCTAGTGCTAGTGCTATGCGTAAAATATACAATAACAAGTAATGTTTTCATAAAGAAACCATTTCCCTACAATAAAAAGGTATTATTTTTCCCTTATCTGTATACTATACATCAATATACATTTATAAATGTCATTTATATTATTAAATACTGTCTGAGCGAACCACTGCAGCCTACCCATGGATACAAACTCAACTTCCCTAAGACACAGGAATAACATTTTTAGAGAACCATACATTGGTTTATTTTTATTGGCTGTACATTATTTGGCCTCAGAGGTCTTTTCACTGGTCTGGTCCAAATAGAAAATCAACAGTAGAATCATATCCTGTTTGTGTATCGTGAGTCTTGTTAGACTTGTCCCAAAGTCATTTTAATACTTATATATATAAGAATTTTCCGCTTCTTCTAAGTATGTCAAGGCTGCAAAGCAACTCATGTTTTAACAAGAAGATGCCCACATTTATAAAAATATCCAATTTGGCAAAAAATAAATAAATAAATAAAAACCCAACTAAAAACACAACATCCCATAGTTGTTTTGAATGCACTCGTCCTCCAAATTCAAAGACACAAACGCAATAAACTCTGTAATGAGTGAGTTTTCTCTGGAAGTACTCCTCAGGGACAGCAATTGCACAGGGAAAGATGACTATGTTTGTTTCTCATGGTGAATTAAAATAATTGTTTCTTGGACCTTGAGTTATTTTATCAGTACTTTGAAATAAGTATCGCCGGAACTCTGATTAAGATGAAATTGGTTTTACTTTCTTTGTGAAGAACACTTGTAGGAAGAGAAATGGAGCACTGGGAGAATTTCCTGTTAAGTGGAGGTTTGTGTGTTGCAGGCTGGACCATCACAGGCCGAGAAAAGCACCGGCTCTGCTGCAGTCAATTAGCGAGAAGTACTTCTGTCTGCATGAATTCTGCTCTGTGTTAGAGAGAGCATATGCCAATTCTCTACACAGTAACAACTGTGGATTTATTTGTGTGATCTGGGTGTCAGTCTGGTTTCTTTCACTTCAGCAACGCCCACAGAGGATTATTACCTGGCCCTTTAGTCCTCTTAGTATCTCAGAGTCTTCCAGAAAATAGTTTTGGTTGTGTGGTTGCGAATTTACTGACATAGCAGATGGTTTGTTACACAGAACCATCTGAAAAGGGCAGGAAACTTTAAAAAATATTTGGCAGGTTATTGGAAGAATTGTCTATCACTAGTGTATTTCCATTTCTTTAGTTTTTATTCTTTTGAAGCAAAATTTTGAAATGCTGCATTACAAAAAATGCAAATTAGGGGCATTTCAATCTTGTTAAGAGCAAATAAATAAAGCTACAGATAATTACTTTGGCCAGTAGATGGCAGTGTAATGTATAGCTGTAAGCTAAGCTCTCAATAAACAGTAGAATATGTTGCAAATTGAACAACTTTTATTGCCAACAAGAGAAAATGGAGATAAATCTAAAGGAACTGGAGTGGAATGGGCAACTTCTAATTGTTCTTTCATGTCAGCCTGTACTGACTGACAGAACAGAAATTGTACAGAAATTGAAAATATGAGAAATAGGCAATACAGTAATAGAGTCTGGATTCATATTTGATCAGAGGTGCCTAGTTTGGGACTTTAAGCTGAGTTTTGTGAGATGTGCAAGACTCCAGTCATCCTATCTACCAGCATTTTATGAGATAAAGAGTTGTGTTTGGCCTAAAGGGGCCACTCCAAGTTGAAATTAGTCTGAATGGGAAAATACTGTATTAATCTGCCAGAGCAAATAAAACATGAGCTATGCAGATTCATCTGGTTTCCAGGCAAAAAATGGATTCAATTAAAATTTAGAATAAAAGAAGGTGGCACCTCTTTTGTCTGTACAAAAGGAGACAGGGAAGCCATGAGCACCCTAATTCATTCTGGTAGCAGGATATGCAGGTGGACCCACCGAAACAGTTCACAGGCAAACCTGCATGCAGATTTTGCAGGGATTGTGCAGTTGTCCATATTTTTCTGTAATTGCCTAATCTGAAGATAATGACACGTTGTGTATCATAGCAAACAGTCTGACTTTACAAAAGCAGGTGTTCATTTTTCTCAGATGAAATATACTTTTCTCATTTGTGGTGTTCCAGTTTGTTACAGAGTGACTCCAAAGTGCTTACAGCATGAATGTGCGTCATTGGAAACAATTTCCGATTTAACATTTCCATCTGCTGTATTTGCACTCAGTCATAATGACAATGTCTCAGCAAACCTGGTGCTGAGGTAGGAAATGACACAAATATCCAGCAGTTCAGAGCTGGTGCTAAAGAACAAGAAGTCCATAGTCCTGAGGTGCTGATTGCCCGGCTTTTCACATTGATGTCACTTAAATACCTAATATGTATGTATCACCTGCCAACCGCTAGCCATTATCCTCCCGGGTTTAATATTGATATTTCTACATGGCTAAGTGAACAAAAAACCACATGAAAAGGGGACAGCGCCAATATCACCCCAACTGAACCCACAATCAAAATCCTTTTTCATCCTATTATATTGTGGCAGTCCAATCCAGGCCAACTAACAGAATGAAGAGAGCTCTGTGCACTCCAGATGACCCCTGCATGCTGCGCAGTTCAAGCGGATACTGCATTAACGCATATTCATCACACAGATAATTGCAAGGTGCACTCTTTCGCACATGACAAGCCAGTGTGATCACAATGCCACCGGCTCTTAATTGGTATTCTTAGAGCCATTCATATTCCAATATTCACGGTGCCCCTTTTCATTTCCTGTTTAATAAAAGCAACTGTTAATTGACAGTGTCATAACACAATGAAGAACACATTTGGAGCAGCTATTTTCTGGATTACCTCAGGTGAAAGAGCATCATATGTAGTTAATGCATACTTAAAAAGACAGGCAAATTTGCTGGTAAGTGGGGTGTGATGGCAGTGTGATGAGCTGCACTAGATAAAGATGAAGGGAGAACAGATTCTCACTTATTCGGCCCAGCACAAGGGACTAACTTTGGCCCAGGGACTGAAAATACTGGGCAATGCAAATAATGTAGATTTATAGAAAGTAGAAAGGAACAAGCCATGACTACCTTACTCCTTATGTATACAGCTACCCAAGGAATGTTTCAATTATCTCTTTAATGGTCTTTAAACATCAGGGACAAAATGAAAAATTTAATAAAAATCTCAAATATTCAGTGATGACTACTCAGTCAAATCTAGGGACCTACACAAATGTTTGGCTTCTCTGGAACCCAACAAAAAATATAAATTTGCAAAATCACACAATCATCACTTGTGTACAGTTAAAAAATGATGGAAAACTATGGCTTAACGTACACGGTCAGGTTTTGCAGTGCATCTATCACAACCCTACATGTAAAATCTTCATTGTTCATCTACATTATCTTTACAGGGCATAAATTTAACACTTTTTTAGGCCACTCACCATTAACCCCCATCAATTGGCTTAATAGACCAATATGTTGTTATGTGACAGCATTAATGATGAAATTATGTTTTGACAACATCCAAGATAATCAATCCATTGAATTATTAAACACACAAAACAAATAGGGTTGCCATTGGCCAAGTGGAGCCACACAAGGTTGAAAACTGTCGTATTAAATGATTGCTGCATCTGCCAGAGCAAATAAAACATGAGCTTGGCAAATTCCATTGAAAAGTGGTCCTATGTATGTTTTACATTCGGTTTCTTTCCAGCTAGATGGATAACTGTTTAAGGATAATTTGGATAGATGATTTGTTATCTGCATTTACTTTAATACATTTGATGCAGCAAATGATACATTTATGTTGATTTCCTTCCGAGTCCCAGCCCAATACTACACTGCACAGTAAGACTGAAATTAGTCCACTGTAGATAAGATAAGCTTGACAACTGAACAGTCCTGCACTAGGAATTGGTGGTTGCTGGGGAGAGGAGCTGTTGCCAAAACTGTCATTTCACTCGCTGGCTGACGGGGTTGGTGTGTGCTCACAGCTCCCATTGCACAGCCACAGCTCCATTCATGTTCTTAGAGATTGGGAAAACAATTGAAACTGGAATATATATATTCCTTCAACAGGGAACACTTTGGCTCTGACAGTCCTGCTCATACTGAGTCATTGGGGCCTGAAGAAACAGCAGGTCTCACGTCGAAATTGAATGACTCTGTTGCCCATTTTAACAGAGTTTATTTAGTAAACAGTCTTTCTTTTGTTGCGTACATGTTAAATGAATTTTACTCATATTCAGTTTACCTTATTTCTGAGGTAATTTCTTGCATTATTATGATGAAAATCCATTAGAGAAAGCTATATTTTCTTCATAGTAAAATGTGACCTAGTACCTGACACAAGTTCCTCCATTACGGCATGGATGGTGTTGGCAGACAGGAGGGTCACAATTCTTGATGTTCCTTCCTCTCACCGCCTCACCCACCAGGTAAATCTCCTTTGAGTTGACCTGAAGATCCCTGATACAGCCAATGAATCTCCTCGCTCCCTTTGCACTCCCATCATGCATCTCCCAGTGGGACGAAACATCCCCAAGAAATATGGGACCAAAGGTTCCCTGCAAGGAAAAAGGAATGGTGGAAAGCCAGTGATCAGTGTTATCGTTTAGTAAATCACACTTAATCATAGAAAATATGTCTCCCTTCAAGTACGAGCCGTGCAGCTAAAAACAGCCCCTCAATATCAGTGTGTGTGAATATATTAACATTATTATTGCATTAACAGGACCTTGCTATATATATATTAAGATCAACAAGAAAGATTAACACTATCAGCTTCTGTTACTCTCCGGCTTAATGCGCTTTTAGCATGACCTAGACAAGGAGCTGGCATGATAATGATTTTTTTACTCAGTCCTGCTGACATCACACAATTATACACATCCTGATACAATGAGAGAGAGGTAAAATATCAAAAAATGCTGCAAGCTTTCTTTGATGTGCAAGGTAATTGGGTAGAATTAATGTAGATAAATTCTGTGAACTTGCAGCTTATCGTACCATAACGGTCAATTTAACAAGTAAGGCATAATTGGCTCTGCTGCACAAAAAATGTAGCACAAGACAGTCTCATATTAGCACTAAATTACATATATTTCATGCACAGTGGTGACCTACGGATGTTCATGTGAATATTGAATACTACTCTTTGTTTTGAAGGTTTACATTACACTTTCATACTTGATGATTTATTTATGAAAGCCAAATCAACATTTATCACAGCTTCATTACACAACCTTGCAAATTATTAAACATGGTGACGGTGGATTTCAAAATAAAACTCCCCTGTGTCAAAGTGGTTCTTTCTTCCTGAGTGAACAATTTTATAGTTTATAGAAACAGAAATATAGAAATAGATATTACCTTTAACTGGGTCACACCCAAAATAAGTGTGGTGGCTGCCAGAAGTCACTTGTCATAGTCACATCTAAAGATGCTGGTGTGATATTGAAATATCATATTGATAAATGAATGTCAGCTGCAATCGGCTCCAGCCCCCAGCGACCTGGGTTCTGATAAGCGTTTAAGGATAATAAATTAGCATTAATGAACTAGGTCTCTATTAGATATCTGTATTGCAAAATGGCATGCAATTAATAAAAAAGAATGTAATGTATGTTGTATAATTCCAATATAGGCATTTCTTTATTTTGCTGGACGTTAGAAAAACTACAAGGATAAAAGTTATATTATATTTTTAACCAAATAACCCACACCTTTACTTTGAATTGAATTACAGACCTAATTTGTTTTCAACATTTAGGATAGTGTAAGTGTAAAAGTAAATTTGCAAAATCAGATAAAAGTCATTCTCAAAATGAATAATACAACACCCGTTGAACTGATATTCCTTTGAGTGTGCAACTAAACCAAAATAATTAATAAAAATAAAAAAGAGAGATATCTCAGATCAGTTTCAGCTTAAATTTCTCTGTATAAAAAAACAAACCCCAATTTAATACAAATAATAAAATTGAGATGTCTGTTTTTACAAATAAACCCTCCTAGCACACAAAATATTAGGCGTCTTTTCGACATTGTTAATATAACATATCATCGTGGTAATCTTCTAGGATACATGTATTATATCAAACGTAGTCATGGCTGATGTAAGTACTGGTTCTTAAACAGAACCATCTGATATCAGACAATAAACAATGATGGTGTCTCATACCATGCACTTCAAAGGTTCTATATCTGACTTCTATAGGAGATATGTGTGACAGACATCATTTCTGGTACTTATGTGGGTCTTTAAGGCTCTCCACATGCTTTGTTTAAGTAAGAACTTGTGCTCTACTGATAATATATCCAACTCCATATGGAACATGATATGTGATAAACTCTGTGAATATTGAAATGACACTAAATGTGTTACAAAGCCTGAATAAGACTTCCTTTAATGTAGCATTCATCATGACACCGTGCTGGCGCTTGAGGAAAGGTGTTGGACAGCTGCAGTGGAGGTGTTCAGTGGAGGGACAGTGAAGTGTCAGACCACATAATCATTTAGGATGTTGGATTAATAAAAGCTTTACATGATATAACTGCAGCATATTTGAAAAGCTTATGAAAAGGCACGGATGACAGGCCTTTGCTGGAATGTCTATGTAATGTCACCACAAAATTAAGGGCCCTAAAACTACTTAAAACAAAGCCGAAGATTGAAATAAAATACGCAGCTGTGACATGATACTTTTACTATGAGCTAAACCGTATTTTATGTGATACAACCAGCTATGAGCCACTGGAGCTGCACGATGAAGATGAGCTGATATTGAAGGACTTTATGGTGTCTTCAAGTGTGTTTACCATGTTTATGAGAAGAGGCCATTTGAAGACCCACTGATGTAATATTCATGACTTTGTAAGTGGACTCACAGCACTGAGTTCATGAGAGCCCTGTGCTGATTTTAGAGTTCTATTTCAAGGCAGTGCAAGTCAGTGTGTCCTCTATTTCCTTATTATACTTCTAGGCATGGATGGATTACTGCACCAGCCTGGTAGGCAAAGGCCCAGGGGGCAAAAGTGTTAACCCCCCCAGGTCTTTACCTAAAAACTGTCAATCAAAGAGACAAAGACCAACCAGGAAGAGAAACAAAAAGACCACAAGGAGATACACTTGACTACAAAGAAGCATAATTAAGACTACAGACAAACAGATATAAATACAAAGAAACATATATGCCTACAAAGAGACACAAATAGACGCTAAAAACAAACATTTTAAGACTGAAAAGACTACAAAGAAACACATATGACTAAATAAAGACCAACAATAATCAGGGTAAAAAATGTAAATGGCCATGAAAAGGGGCAAAACAACCACAAGACAACACTGAAAAACAAAGCATCCAGAACATAGAAGGACAAAAGAACTACAAAAAGAAAAAACAATTAGAAAGTGGCAGAAAAGTCCTTCCAGTTCCATGAGTAGCTTTTCAAAAGAAAAAAAATACATACATATATATATATATATATTACCAGGAAAATGTTGTTCTGCAATGGATGCGATTGCAAAAATGTAATTGCGCACTAAAGCTTGCTTTGAGCACAACCTTTACTAGAAATGTGGCAGTCAGGCTTTCAAATCAATATTGTCATATCACTCCAGGTCTCGAACCCTAACGCAGGCAAGCTGTGAGATTTCTGACAAAATTTAAAAATATTATGATCTCCTCTCGCCGCTGTGCGTTAGCTTCCAGACTATATTGCCAAGAATAATACTGGTGTTTCACTGAATTTGCAGTGCAGCATTTCTATCATTACTTCTAATTTGACATATAGCAGCTTACTTGTGTAATGGTCGTGAGTGGTGCTGCACTGACATCTGCTTAACTGCCTGATGAGCCTCAGCAGTTTAGATTGGAAGCTGACAAAGCTGACTTCACGATCGATCTGAGGTCTGCAGCTACTTTAACCCATCAAAGTTCAAATGCAGGTTCACAATATCAACTTAACACCCTCCACATTTAGACCCTTAACAACTGCAAGTAGTTTCTTTTAATGCTGTATTCCAATATGTGCAATTTTCCTTATATTACTGTATGTAGTTTTAATAAAACCCAACTGCACACGAGCAAATATAATCCTAATTTGTGTCTGCTTTTATCTCATTTGATTGGTGTTTTAAATGCTAACTTAAACTAAAACCCATTCATTCCTTATTACTTTAAATCATAGGAATGAATTTGTATTCTATAAAAGTTAACAAGCAATGCGCAACATAACTGTAGCAAAAATACTTATCCATAATGAATGTGTTTTAACAAAAAAAAAGGGAAAAAAAAGAAACATGTTGGCATCTCAAATTAGCAGACCATAAATCACACTGAGGGAGGGGGAGGCATGTGGAGCCTGTGGGAAGGTTGAGCCCCTCTCTGGGTCTTTGAAAGTGAAAAACAAAAAAAAAAAAATTAATAATTTAATAACAAATATAGGTGTTGTTAATCAAATTAATGAGCCAGAATAAAAAGACCAGCCTGTGATTAACAAGTGAGGACTAGCTTAGTGCTATTAGATGCCATGCTACACGGCCGCCTTGAAGCATTTTATTAGTGTGATCATCTTGGCAAATAATGTGATAGCAGGTGCACATGTTTTTAATGGGAGCCCCTGTTCTTTACAGCAACTGCTGGTATTTAAAAACATTAGCCCAGCTGGCTTTGATAACATACGCTGAATTTTCTCATGATGATGCTGTCAAGAGTCCTGTGAGTGATTAAAGGAAAAATGAATTTTCTCATACAGTCCCTGAGATCCACAGGCGGCAGCTAAACTAACACCTTTTATAGTGTTCTTTGACATTAGCTATGATATATACAAGTGTTGGTATCATTACCAAATCAGTATTTCTATTTCTCTTTTTAGTGCCCTACTTTACAGTAGCTGAATTTCAACACAAGCAGAAAGAATCAGGCAAAAATGTTGCATTCAATCAGAATAATCAAAGATTAAGATACTTGGTGCTCCTAATACATTTTTGTTGGTACCAAAATGTAAACACTAAATGTGTTAAGTATTCTGGATTTTATAGGCTGCTAAATAACAAGCTTTTGGCCGCTTTGAGACGAATAAATAAGAGCTATGAGGTGCATAAGCAGACGGCTCCAGATAAATAATGCAGGATTTCACCAGCTTTGCCAGAACCAAACATCCGGCAAGGTGCTGCGGTGCCCAATCAAATAAGCACATGAAAACTGGATTTTCACCAAACAAAGAATTGATGTTGCTGCATGCACAGCAGGATATCTAATGAAAGAATTTCATTTAAATATATTCAAAATTCCAGCATGCAGCAGGACTTCTGCTTCATCAGATTCACTGTCTAAAGAGCAACACTTTTTATTAAAAAAAAGTAATTTATTAATATATTAAACTTTTTCTTTATTTACTGTATTTGCACTGTTTACCTCATGATCATCATGGCCACTTTCCAGAGAAGTAAAATCCTTTCTCGTGATATGATAACGTTTTTGATATAATAACGTTTTTGATATGATATGGTTTGGCACCTGACTGATCTATGACTCAAGTTGGAATTCCTAGACTTTTTTTCATGTTATTTTCATGATTATTTCCCCACAGGGGCTGTTTTCTGTCTGAACACCCACTTCATTTACACTGAAAAGAAGAAAATCTATTGACTTGGTTTAACCTCATACTCACCCGATTCCACAAAATATCATAAAAGTGAATAGAGACAAATAAATCTCCTGGAATAATGAAAATCCATAACTGTGATGGGTTTTACCTTGTAGTGACATTTATACGAACGGAGGTGTGTTTCTTTGTGATAACATACAGTGTGCGGGTAAATTTAATCTAATATATTCCCTTTGATTGATTACACATGCATGCTGAAATCATGCCTGTCAAATTATTCCACTGTTTTAATCAACATGCTAATATGTGAGAAGGTAAACACAGCTGTCAAACAGAGATGAAAATACATGATTATGGGTTAGAAAACGATTATGACAAAAGGGCTGATTTGACTGCAGGCGGGTCAGGTTACCTCTGACGCAGGGTGTGACACGTACTCCTCGAGACGCTGAGCCGTGCCATTATCAGCTGCTATTTCAATCATACATGACCCTCCTTGTTTGCCATCAGGCAGATTGTATCTGTTGATAGAAAAACGGAGAGAGAGGAGGGTTTGTAATATCTGACACTCACAGTAAATCCAGCAAAGCCTGAAAACAATTCTCATGGAGAGACAGACAGAGAATGAAGCTGGTAATGTGACCACTGAGACTATACTATAAAAATGGATGACTAAGTATACATTAAGGCACTATTTTCTGAGAAACTTTATGCACTGGTGGGTAGGCTTGGAAGCAATGGTGCGTTTGTATCCCACGCCATTGCCCCAACACCCAGGAGACGCAACCAAAATAGGGAACGGCTTCCACAGCTGGATTTAAATAATAAGTCCAGAAATAGGTTCCTGCTCAGTGCCGTGGTGATATTTTTTAAAGTTGTTGTGTTCCTCAGCAGATATGAAATTCACATAATAATGCTCGTAAATACACTGCAGACGAACCATGGCTCAGGCAACCAGCTGAATTTAAGCAAAAACCACCATGCATAGCTGAAATAAAACATATGAAACAACAATAACAATACTAAGGACGCGAATCAGCCTGCAAAACCATTATCATGAGTGAAAGTGCTCATTATGTCATTCAGGATTAATTAATGATAAAAATGAGGGCACAAACTAGATATACATTATAAACCTAATGAGTAGGAAGACAATTTTATCATTTGACCCTCTGTGTCTCTCTGGGGAAATATACAATTGCACTAGTCATTAATGTTGCAGCCATAATGTTAAGTAGCTGGTCTACTTGTGTCATATTCCAGCTTTGGCAAAGTCAAGTGATTGCCTCTCTCCAATTCATCACCGGCTTTATACCGGGAATATACAATAGCAGCATTTTTTTTACAAGGGTCCGCATTATGCAAAAGGTTGTACACCCAGCGCCACACGCATAAACACGACCCTGCGAGGGAGTAATCTGCATGATGTGCTTTTGTTCAGTAGGTTTATCACTGTTTGGCCGCGCACATGTAAAACTCTTATCTGCAAATATGATTCTGCAAAATTCATTCATGTATTCTTTGCCATGGTCCCACTGTTGATGAGGGGGGGGAAAAAAAGACTCAATGTCTGCTTTAACGGCCAGATGGAAACAATCAGGGCAATCGCCCTCCTGCTAATTTGAAACAGCCTTCCAGGACGCCTCCCTAAGGCAATCACACGCGTGCACCTTCAGGTAGGACTAATTACAGGTATGGAAATCACAAGAGCTGTTTTGTGCACTAGACTGATGAATTAAGGCACTTTTAAAGGTACAGTTAACCCCAAATAAAAAATACATTTTTTCAATCGCCTGCAGTGCTTATTATTGATCTAGATGGCTCTATGGCTTTGTGAAATAATGGTAGTGATTGGCCAATTATGGCGAAAAAAGATTCTTTGTAGGGATAAAGTTTTTCTATTACTCCATTAGAAAAAAACACAGAAGACTTTTCCTCATAATTTCAATACATTTGGAGAGCACAAAACTTTGGGCTGATAATTGTAGTAAATCTGAAGTGTCCTCAGGAAAGAAAAAAGAACAAGAAGCAGAGAGAACAGAAAAAGCAAGAGAGGTTAAAAAGACACAAAGTGGTGGGTGACAAAGAAATCGACACAACTGAAGAAGGCAGACTTGAAGTAAACACTAAACAGAACTCAGTTTGGGCTGTGGCAGCGCTTAAAGATTGGTTAATTGAAAAGACAGAAAGTGACAGATAGCGTGACGGGGCAGAGAGTGCTGCTGTCATTCTATGCATCTGTTCAAAATAAGGAGGTTCATTACTATGGACGCAGTTCAAACCTATTCATTTTTAACTGAAGCTGAAAAAAAGCGTTTTAAATCAACAAAATATTTTGTTAAATTATTGATCTCCTAAGGAAGTGGCTGTGTAATTAATGGGATTTGGGATTTTGGAATATTCCCTACAGCATGAGACTGAAACAAAACGAAACTGATGAAACTGCTCACGACGAGGTCTGTAGATAGTCTTGAGAAACTGGGTCATGATTCCTGGGAACAGACATTGCTGTTGAGGTTTAAATTTATTTTTCAGGGCATTGTGAGGCACCACAAGTCGAGTGCAACTCACACCCAAACAATCAAGATGAGAAGGCAATAAAAATAAAACATCGAAGCTGTTTGTTTACAGACTGCACTGTCCCTTTAAGACTGTAAACCTAGAATGCAATCTAATGTCCAGAGAAGACGATTATCACCATCTTAAGGTGCCCAGTGGGTTATTGAAGTCCTTCTTTCATTCCCCGCAAGTGATTCAAAAATCCACATCGCCCCACTGTTTATTTTAAAGCCACAGGAATAAAACAAGATCCTAATGAAAAGACTGCAGTGATCCAATAATGCAATCCATGTCGCTGTTTGCAGACAGTCAGGGAGGTATGAAAATTCATAATATTGTTACTAAAACTCCCTGTTGCCGCGGGCATTTGAGACATATTTTGGTGCTTACTACAGTAGCTTTTTATTTGGCCTGCTAATGCTGCACAGACTGTCCCTATGAGACACAGAGAGCATGCTCACTAAGCAAACAGGATGATGTTACTTGATGAGCTCTCGTGAGCACATTGAATGCTCCACCAGGCTAATTTACATTGGTCTTCCTTTAAGGCAAAGATGACTATTTATAAAGATGACTATGATTACTTTACTTGGTCTACTAGCTAGATAGCTAGGAATGTGCCCCATAGCCCCACATCATCATCACCACCTCACACACAAACATCTAAACACAAAACCACAATGGATTATAGTACACAAACAAACATTGGAGTGAATCAGAAGGAAAAAGAGGCCGGGGTTTGTCTAACTCAGAGATGAAACACTGTAATTTCTTATTAGGCTCCCTGTGCACCATTCAGTGCCGGGTCTCGCAGGACCAACAACAGCAAATTCCCAACTTGAAGTAAACAAACAAAAACGTATGAATATTTCATTTTCTCCAAACACACAAAACCACAATATGGCTGTGATCATTTTTACTTACTCAATCATCATTTATGCATTTCTTCATCTGGCTAATGCTCTAATCATAAGTGATTTGTCATCTCTAACATCCTCATTTAGTCTGGTGTGTGACTAATTCAGTGCAACTGCAGTGCATACTGTAACTTTCCAGAGGATCACCACTGAAATATTACCTGCAATGTTAAGGGACCTTTGCAAATATTTTCAGCACTGCACCTTTCCACAGAGGTATTTGTTAAACCTGATGGTAGGTGTTTGTCTTTACAATCCTATTTGAACGTGCCTCCTTCACAGTCCCCTGCAGAAAATTAATAATGAGGGAGGATCATCATTAAAATATTACTATTGCATAAAACATCTGAAAGTATTGGCAACAGATGGCAGTAAAACATCATGCACTGCGTTGATGCCCTTGCAACGGTTTTAACTGGCTGATAGGCAAGGTTTTTTTCTTTTCTTTTTTTTTCCAAATGGCTTATTATTCTAATCATATTTCAGATTCTTACAAAAAGCAAATGATAATGTGGAACATGTTAGTGGTGAATTTATAATTTGCAAGTAATTGAGTCATTTAGAGTCAAGAGTCTATTAGTTCTGCAACTAGAGACTGTGCTCAGTGGCGTTTCATACCTGTGAGCAGATACAATGTAAATGGGTCACACAGATTATATAAGGAAGATGAGTATCACCTGTTACTTTGATATTTTTTTGAGCCCAACGTGCGGAAAGATTAAACATCAAACATGGCTGTAAAAGGGGGAAAAATTGCTGAACAATGATGCATTGATATCACACCACAGCACCTTCTGCACAAAATGTCAGAGGGGGGGTCTGTTTGTTGGTTTTTCCTTAAGTGTAACAAGCCCTGTATCAGACTATTATCTACACCTACATTGACTGTAATGCCTGCTCTGGCTCTGGTGCAGTGACTTTCTCACACGCAGCACTGCAGCATTTGCTGCATAATTTGTGCTGTGACTGGCAAGCCTCAATTAATTTGGGTAGCCTGTGTTCTATCATTATATCTCCAGCAATACAATTAGACAGCACACAGCAAGCCTCTTGGCATTGTGGCTTCACAAAAGAAATTTCAAGTGAGAAGGCAGGGCTGCTGGTTGCTTCTTCAATGAATCTTTTATGGGGCTACTTGTCAATACAACGCTGAATGCTGCTTGATTGATAAACATACGCTGCCGCACATTTGGCATTTTATCAAGAAGATGTAGATTTAAAAACAAAATGCTTGAAATTAAGAACTCACTTTTCACCCAGTTGCACATATGGCATGGCACTAGCCCAAAATAAATGTTGTTTCCTCATTACTCTTCCAGTGATTAAAACCCAGTGGGGAAGTGGGAAAGGATGGGTTCTGTCCAGTGTTATTGTGTGGTTCAGAAAAACTAATCAATGGCGGTTTACTAATTACTTTTCCAAATTGCAAAGGGATTACTTCACCCATTACTCAGATAAACACTAATTACAGCAGCGATTGTTTTACTTTTGAGTAACATATAGGCTCATACACATGCCAATGTGTGTACCACAATGCAGACTGATGGACACTAAACAGACCTGTTATTTCTTCTTATGTCACGTTTTTCAAGGTGACAGCAGGTAAACAGCTGTTCCTGACCTGAGAAGAAGGTGAACTCAAAGCACAGAGGTTTTCACATTTCTGTGACGTTGATTCACAGACTGCTCACACGCTCCAAAATTTCCAACTACTTTGAAATGTCTTCTCACAGCACTTCTCTGTTTTCTTCCACATACAGCAGCTGTTGCTAGGCAACATTTCACACCCACATGTGCATTTTTACATCAAAAACATATTCAATAGTCAGTGAACAGGCTATTCGACAATACTATCAACTTGAATCATTATCCTCTTTCATTACGTTAGAGTGAAAAGAAACAGCAACATATTACTTATTATTTATTCATGCATAAGCCACAACTCTGTGGTTTTATTATTTCAGATGGGCTGTCTTGTGTTGTGTGTGGACTTAGGTTTGAAGCAAGAACACATTGCTTCAGGAGATTTAGGACCTGAGGCAAGAGAGGCTGAGTGACTCAAAAATGTGTAACCAATGGAGAAAACAAATAGGTTACAAACCTTCACAGAAAAAGCAGGTCACACTGCAAGAGTCGAATGTTTTTATTAGAATTTACAGTACTTGTATATAATAAAGGTATGCATATAGTCATCAGACGCTTTATTAGGTAGACCTGTTCAACTGCTTCTTTATGCAAATATCTAATCTTATCAGTTGGTGGCAACTCAGGGCATTTAGGCATTTAGACATGATGAAGACGACCTGATGAAGGTCAAACCGAGGGAGAGTAAGTGACTTTGAACGTGGCAAGGTTGTTGGTCTGAGTATTTCACTGATCTATTGGGACTTTCACACATAACCCTCTCTAGGGTTTACAGAGAAAGGTCAGAGAAAGAGAAAATATCCAGTAAGCCAAAATGCCTCGTTGAGGTCAGAGTTCAGAGGAGAACGGCCAGAGATCACAGAGAGGCGAAAGTAACTCAAATTACCACTTGTTACAACTAAGATATGAGAAAACCATCTCTGAACAAACAAAACGTCCAAACTTTAAAGCAGTGGGCTACAACAGCAGAAGGCCGCACCGCCTTTGTACGATCTTTGTACGCTAACTGGTCGGTTAGCTTACAAAGATCTCTTAAAATGAGAATAGTCAAAGGAAAAACTTGTGATGATGTAAGCAGTCTTCAAATTCTCAACCTATAGCCACTGTTAGATGTTAAATTAGGGGTAGAGCTTGAAGACATGTGCCAAACAACAGTAAAAAAAAAAAAAAACGTCACAAATTGTAACGGTGGGATCCAGTGTTTTTAGAGCTTGACCTTTAAGGAAAAAAAGCCAGCCCCGATGCCGACATAATGAAGCCAAGTACTATGTGTAACTAAAAGAGAATGACTTATGATGTCACAAATAACATCCACATCATCCAGACACCCTGTATTTTTTTTTCTATCTACAAAGTACACTTTTGAATAGATGCCGGGCCTTATTTGCCTTCATTGGATAGAAAGTCAAAATCATCCACTTAGATGTTTCACTATGTACATCTTCATTGGTCAATTTGGTAGACATTAGGTTTTGCTCACCACAATGTTAAGCTGGAGACAACCAAACACACAACTGTTTGAAAGGATAGGTCAAGATGACTCAAATTCCAAATAGAAACCAAAATGCTTATGATATAAAAATATTCCTGTTTTTGTGAAGAACTGCTCAAATCAAGACATGAAAATCTCAAAGGAGTGGGACAGAGACTGCTTGAAAACATTTCCGCCCTCAGTGCAAGGCCATGGAATTCCACAATAATCTATTCAATCAACCAGCAGGCATACACACAAGGTTTTTTGGGTACTTTACTTTCTGTGATCAAGCATTTCATTCAGTTCAAAAAAACTGGGGGAAAATTGCAGATGAAATGGCCAGGCACATCTCCTCCTGAAGCAAAAATATTTATAGCTTATAAAACAGAAATATATAAAGACATCAGCGTATGTCTAGACACAACCATTTCTGTCATAAAAAAGAACATTCCCACTAACTCTGCACCATACTCTAGACACGAAAAGTGGTAGAAATTTGAATAATCATATCTGCCCGGGACGCCGAGTCCACCTGTGACAAGGGAAGACGAGTGATGCTGCAGAATGCTATGTGTCATCCTTGTTGATCTTTGACTGTGTGAGAATGAAGATTACCCCAGCAGTGAATGCTAAGCACAATGGGATTCAACCAATATTGTACAAACGACCGGGGGAGCGTTTGGTGTGTGCCACTCTCACACTCTAATCGTAGTAGTATTGCAGCGCACACCCCCAAAGGAAAACCCAGCAACATCAAAAGACCGAGCCAACAACAAACACGTCCTCCCCAAATGAAAAATGACACAGCCACACTCCTGCACACTCCCTTTGTGAAATTATATGGCAGCACCAGGCTTTTCTGGAGTGGCCCTTTGTCTTGCTAACTCTCGTCTATATTGGAGTGCTACAAATGGATTGCAGAATTCAATAAAAAAAAAAAGAAATTGAATATTTCCCGAAACAGAAAACATACTCTAAAGTTGCTATATTATGGTAATGTTTTGAGTGTTTCACATCTCCTATCAATCTGCCAGTCCGTTATGCATTCTTTCACTAGGAAGCACAATTCGACGTAACACCATTACATTCAGAAAATCTGCATTGATAGTCCCCCATGAATAAATACGAGCTATAATATCCTACTTATTTCATGCAAAACCCACCATTTTCTACACAGACTGCAGTTTAGACAGATTATAAAGTGGAAGTAAATCAAATGCCAGCCCTCCTCTGCTCACTTTAAACAAAGAGTCTACCCGGTGTGTTTCACGTATATGACAGCCTGTTTGGATTGTTCTGATCGCTTTGGTGCAATCTTGGTCTACAAAAGCTGCTCTACAAAAGAAAAATGTGATTCATTCAATTATGTTTACTGTCAGAACAGGCTGATAAACTCTTGATTAAATATTCACAATGTCTTTCATCCCTTTGTTGGGGATGATTAGCGAGATGGAGTGCTGCAAGACTGTTGAACAGGGCTCCTCTGTGGCTCATGCAGAACTGTAAATAGGGGTAAAATAAATCCTTAACAGTGTTTAATGCTGAGTTTTGAAAGTTATTTATATATATCTTATATAATACATACATTTTGTTGTTACTGGAGCGGAAACAATGTCGAGCTAAAACATTTAAGGAGCAGCAACAGCTGTGTAAACCACCCACTAGAGGGCTTTTAATGCCATTTAAATAAACCCACCACATCGTTTAATGTGTTGTTTTGTACTCATCCCTGTAACTACAAGCAATTATATCATTATCAAAACTACAGTGCATAAAAAGCTCAGCACGGGAAAACATCAAGAAAGCAAAGTGCTTATTTTCATAGCACGGTGCTCTGTGTTGCAAAGAGGTGTCATACCACTTCGTCATGTGAACAATACCACATCAGAGCAGAAATGAAAGAAAAAGGCAAATGTTTTCCTTTTCTGCTGTTCTTTGTGTCGTCAGAACAGTGCTTGAGATGACAATAAGATTGCTGGGTTAGAAATAAGAGAGCGTCTGTGAGCGGTGGAAAGAGGGAGAAAAGAGGGAGACGAGTCTGTGATACAGTGACATCCAGCAGTTTGGATTTTCCCTGTTTGCTTGGATTATTTACAGTTAAATACAGCCACTGCCCTGCACTGCAGAGACGCTGACAGCAAGTTGAAGCAGCTGTATTCAGTGTTGCCAATCCGAGGAAAGAAGGTATTCACTGCTCAAACAAGACTAGATGATGTCATGCGCTCATTTGCATATGAATAAAATTGCTGAACCGATCAAGAATAAATAGAGGCAGAGCTCAGCAGCAGGCCTTCTCTCATTTCTCCCACTGGCTCAGTCTGCCCCACAGTGTCTGAGCTGTAAGCCTGTGTGTGCACCACAGAGACAGAAGATCAGCTGTGCACGGGGAAACATTGTGATCAGACCTATTTGGATGGCAAGTAGTGCGAATGCATGTGGATCAGGTTCAACATTTGGTACAAAATGTTTTGCCAAATGCCTTGGAGTCAACTGTTTTTCCCTGATAATCCAGAGGAGTAGCAACATTTGCAGCATGTGGTTTTTAAGAAATCATTGCACCCGGGGAGGTGTCTAAAGAAATTTCCTAAATCTAGTGACAAGTGTGGGAAGTTGGCAGAGGTAATTGCTTTTCATTATTACATTGTCATCTAAGCAAGCTAAAGCCATCTGACTCCAGCTGCGTTACTGCTATGCAGTTCATGCACTCTGCACCATGAGTTTAAACAAAAAAGCATTTACATTCTGGGATATGTTCTGCTTTTTGTTTTATCATGGTATGCAATCATACTAAATGTCTGTATCAAGGTAAAATTACTTACAATTAGCACCATTATTTTAATATAGAAACAATTTCATTTATCGCTTTGATAAGATAATTGTTAAAATAAAATAAAATCTTGTAGTAGAGCTGCCTTAATACCTAGGTAATTCAATAATTTAAATATCATTGTTTAAAAGGTTTGATGTAATTCTTCCAGTCATTGTCCTTATGTAATTAAGCCAAGATATTCACTTTTTGGGCAAAGTATAGCAGTAAAGTTTGTTTTAGCTATTATTCTCAAGCTTTCCTGAAAACTTTTTCCTTTGTATGCAAGATTACAGTAAAAACACCTTTAAAGTAAAACGTTTTACACGATGTTCAATGCCACCCTTACTTGATCACGACAATTCAAAGAAAATGACTGGGTCATCCTGACTCTGTGAGGTTTGTCTGCTGTATGGAGTCAAACTTAGAGGGTTTCAGCCACTTACAGGAAAATGCTCCATAAACATTTCTAAAAATGGCCAATTTTCCCAGCAGGCATAATATCAAAGGTTAATGATCCTAAATCTCTGTGAAGTAGCTGCAAGTCATCTTGAAGATGCCATGGATGGTGAGCAAATATTTCCCTTTTTTTGCATGGTCAAAACAATAAAACTGGAGGTTGGTGAATAATGTATCAAACAAACAGTGAGCAATAGTGGTTATTTAGCATATACAGATTACAATTCATAATTTGTAACTTAGTATTTCAGAAAATGATTGATCAAAACGGAGTTTCACGAAATGTAATATGTGATCTTCATTTCTGTGTATAATTTTCTGAATGACACCGCTGACTGTGAATACTCATCGAGTCTGGCAGCACACTGGACAAATCTCTTTCTTTATGTGATTTTGACATCCTGACACATGTCAGAGGCTGCACTGTTCGGGAGGTGCGCATGAGCCCAGGGCATTAAAGTTGGGATTCGTCTGATGTCGTGAGCTTTCATTGCACTTCTGTACTACCATAGAATTAATTCTGTGATCAGCACTGAAGTGGACAGCAACTGGACGGACACGCTTTCACAGGGTTTTATCAAAGAGACCATGACATGCGGCCTTGTGTTAAAAATCCCATTGAGCATAATCAAAGTGGGGGGCACTGAGCACCGCACAAGTCTTTAAATAGGTGAAAGTGTTCCAAATACAATATGGGAATGAATGTACAGTTTTGTATTAAATCAGTGATTAAGTCAGATTCCTCAGGCACAACCCAACCTATAAACATAGCGCTGAACATTTTAAAGTATTACATTTGGTGAATCTGAACTTCCACTTTCATTTTAAGAAAATGGGTTGTAATATATATTATGCGGATTAACAAATGTTATTTTGACAGTGATAATGGCCTTGTTAATAGAGTATTTAGGAACAGAAAGAAAAGTAAGTAAAACATTTCGTACCTGATTGTGATTGGAATCCATCTGTTATTATTGATGTCCTTGCCCGCAGCTGCATTTAAAACATGACTGCCACCACACCCGAGCTGAGCAACAGGGCTCCCATCCTGCAGGAACACATGAAGGAACTGATCCCCAAAGTTCTGCTCTTGAGCTGAAATTTAAAAAAAAAAAAAAAAAAAGTATATTTAGTGAAAGTCTCTTTTTCTGTATTTCCAAATTCACTATATTATCTTTGCTACAATATTTATGACATTACTTGAGGCTTAACTCTCAAGATACCAAATACAGAAAAACGAGTCAGTGTGTGAAATGAAAATATTTCAACAGGAAGATTATGGAGACATGGTTAGAAAGAGATGTGAACAGTTAGTGGGAAGTAAATATATTATGCTCAAGGTAAATCCCCATCCATCTGTTGTGTAAGCAGAACTTTATTGCACCAATGTAAGCAAATATGACTCAAATGGACCCTGAATTAACCAGCAACAAGAACCTGATTAATGCCAGTGTGTTGATGATATGGCCATATGTGTTGTGATCAATACCAAGGATATGAAAACCCAATGGAGGATTCCTGCCTGCCAAAAAATGAAAAGGCAGCAAACAAGGGCAATGTCTTTGTTGGGACAGGAGTTTACTCAGAAAGTAGTTCACACTGTTGTTCACTTCACATGCTCTGCCAATAGACAAAACAAGCAGTACAGAGAGAGAATAATCCCTACTGAAATCCTAAAGGACAAGTTCTGGTCTTCAGTTTGGTCCTATCCAAACCCCCAAACCACCTCTGGAAACTAGAGTAGTCAAGGATGCACCAACCTGGTCCTCCAAGAATCCAAGCAATACACTCAGAAAACCATGTAGTGCACAATACTATGCATTAGGACTTTCCCACAATGAGCTAAATCTTCTCTGCATACCACCATGTGATGATGACTTGTCGTATAAGGATAACAATTAACTTTATCAAACTCCTCAGTAAAGGAAAGGTGTTCATACAAATATCTCCACATATGGAGCATCATGGGTTAAGAGAAAGCAGCGCTTCCTTATAATAGAAAGCTCCACTTCTGTCCACTTAAGCAGTCATGTTCCAGTAGAGCTGCTGGATCAGGGATCACAGGGGTACCCTCTTTTAGAGCAGGCACAGGAGGGCCAATGGGCAGGTGACCCAGAAGAGACCCCATTGAGTTGTTTCACTGTTTGCACTTTAAATTAACAGGTCCCCTTTGTGCTTTGAGTGACAAAGATCATTCCATTTATTGAATGGTTTAAGTCACATTTAACTGCTTTTTATACACTGACATGCTCTTATGATCTGACATGCTCTCTATGATCTTCTGAAGTACTGATGTACTTATGTACTTGTTTGATTCAAAGATGTTAATTGATGTCATAAATCCAAGTAAAGTGAAATTACAACTCAGACTGAAGAGAAAAAGAGAATGAATGATTCAAAAGGAACGTGCTGATTGCTTCCCCATGTTCACGAAGAACAATCAAGTCTGGAACATTCCACATTTATACTGCCACTCAAGATTATTGCATCCAACAAGGGTTTTGAAAAGAATGAAGAATGAGGTTATTCACTGAAAAAGTTTCCTTTCCAATGGATTGCAAGTAGATGTGTTCCCTCCTTGTTACCAGAATGGCCATCAGGTGTTTTTTGTTATGTTTCACCTTCAATCACAACATTGTTTCCAATGGCACACTTGGTAAGTTCATGATTGTTTTTTTTTTTTTTTTGCCAGGACAGACAAATATCAAAAAATAATAGCAAAGCCACGATTCTCGGAATGTTTTCTGTTGGCCAACCCAGAAGTAAGCATGATTTCGTTCCCTTGACAAAAAGCCTTGTTCATCTTTTCTTTGCAATCACATGTGCACGCTTTAAATGGGGTATTCACTGACATATTTTATGCAGGAGAACAACGCTGTGTTAACCAGTAAACTTATTTCAGGCTTCAAATTAATTAAAAGCTTGTTTAAAAAACAACAACGGCTTCTAGATCAGCGATCAAGAAGTGCTAAAATGATAACTTATTTTTGGGTTCCAACAAGGTTGCTGGCAAGAGAGAAAACAACACCTCCACAAGACAGTTAGTGTACTGGGTCTCACAACTCCCAATGCTCTTAACAGTCTTGGTGGTAAAACAGTGGTACGTTTTCAGCCTGATGGTGAAGGCCAGAAACTGTTTCTGTTTATAGCTAGTACAGGTGGTGAGACAGGACACCATTATTAGATGTGGCACCTCCCAGACTCCAGTACATTAAATGAAAGTGGGGGTTTCCATTGTCTCTTGTGAGTGAGACAGTGCAGTGGGGGAGCGTCAGACAGTGGCCATATTAATCCTCCCACACAGGCTTTGAGAGTATTCAGAAAGTGGAGAGAGAGAGCACAGCAGTCCTGGACCAATGTCTAATAAGACATGAGAAGACGGCAGGGAACATGAGAACCCAGCTCTGAAAGGAGACAGACATAGAGAGGGAGC
The DNA here is from genome assembly GCA_028566105.1 of Hypoplectrus providencianus. NCBI lineage: Eukaryota > Metazoa > Chordata > Actinopteri > Perciformes > Serranidae > Hypoplectrus > Hypoplectrus providencianus. The sequence goes on from JAOWBC010000318.1 coordinate 13,211,303, forward strand.
TTGGCACTCTTGTGCCACTGTCAGAGAAGACGTGGAGGGCAGAGGACAGAACAGGAATACTGCCCTGTTAGAGAGCCCTTAAAAGTTTTAGTGTTTCCAACAAGGCACATTTCACAGCTGGATTACAGAGAGTGACAGGAAGGTGAAAATCCAGAGGGATCTAGTGAGTAGTAGCAACACTTGCATGGCTGACCCCTTGGATTTCACAATGACAATGATAATTGAGCCAGGACTTTGTAAAGGGGTAGGCTGGCGTAGTCCGCTGGGTTGGGACAGAGGTGTGTGGGCTGTAGAAAACAGCATGGAGGCTTCATAATGTGTAAGCCATCTCTCATGAAGTAATGGCATGGTTGGAGGATTTGGACACCATGGGAAACTGGTGCAAAAGCTGCGCTTGTTGTTTCAAGGCTGCATTGCAACTGATATGAAAGCTCTGAACAATTCCTTCAGGGTAAGAAGGGCATCCGTAAAATCCCCATCTCTTTGTCAGAGGGAGGCTATGCTTAGCTTAATATGCTGCACTCTGATAATGCATTTTCTAAGCCGACTTGGAGGTCTTCCCTGTCATATGACTCAACAGGGATGCACTTAACAGTACCATATTACTAACCGCTGTTGCCGAATGGACCACAGGAGGAATATCTTGTTCAGATAATCCGCCGTTTCCTCATGCTTGTTCTGTGGAGGAGAAGGACTTCTACTGCCTAACATGGAATAGCAGCAGGGACAAGGAAGACAGCCGTAGTGACTTTGGATCCAAACTATAAACGTTTAAATGTTTTAATTGCCTGCAGCATTTTAGTTAGCTTAGATGCTACTTGAAGGGACAAATCTCCCTTTGTCATTCAATCATTTTATGTCTACAAAGGCTAACTTTGTATATGAAGTCCCCCAGGGAAAAATTCATGGCCCCCTGCTATCGAGTAAGATCATGCTGCCAGGTGGCAGTACGATCCAGAGACATCATTTCTGCCATATGCATTCTGATGACAATTAATTGTACACATCCATGTCCTTTAGAGACATTAAAAGGATGTCCAATATGTCCCTGCAACTGAAAAATACAAAGATGCTTATTTTAGTGCAAACCTCAATGGTAGGGAACACACTTTACTTTAGTACTACACATGTTAGAGACCTGGATGTAAACTTGAGTAATGTCAAAAAAAAGTTCCATGGTTCATCTCTTATTTGAAAATTTCAGAATTTTAACAATTTAAACATTGATTCATGTTAATTTTAAAACTGACTGTACAAAACCCATTCATTGCATTTTATTTCATCTGTAAGCAAACTGCATGAATGCACCCATGTTAACCTTTTGTGTAAAGCAAATTCAATTTGGAATAAAATGCACAAATAAACAACAGCACTCTTTACAGATTTTGCTTACATTTGCTGACATTTTTTTTTAAATGGTTTCATTACTGAGGTTACAGTTAAAGATGCTATTGAATTGAATTGTACTTGAATACAGTTTATGGCGAGCTGTTTCCAATCTTTTTTCCCCTCCCTGTTTCCATCCATGTTAGGGGCAGAATAAAAATAAAAACTATCTTGATATAATATATTTCAACATCATCATGCAATGTTTGTTGAAGGTTGCCTCAGCAGAGCTCAAGAGAGCAGCTAGAGTGTACATTGTAGTTTCTTGTTCAAGGATGGAGAGTTCTTTTCCCCCACATATTTATGCTTTGATATTAATTTTTTTTTTTTGCCTTGTTGGTTACAGATGCAATTACTTATTTAAATTCCTCTAATTCTTGGCATGTTTCTACAAGGTAAACAGTAATTTGTCAGATCATGGCTGGTGAATACTGTTCTGATGTTAACAGGAGGAGCAATTTAATTTTTCTCATCTTTCTCTCTATATCAATTCTTTCATTTGTGGCATGATATGAGAACAGTTGCTTATTTAAAAGAAGAAACACTGCTTTATATCCTAACCTTGACTTTCCTGTCTCAAGCTATCATTTTTAACACAATCCCTTTTTTTGTTTGAGGTATATAAGAGAGACTCTTTAAAACCATTTCAGATGTAAGCAGAGCTTTTTTAGGAAAGCTCGAAAATATAATGGAAACCCGCATCAAACGCTGTGTTATGCTGCAAAAATATTCAGACTGTCAGGGACTGTGCCTACATTTATTATGGCTGAGAGAAGGCACAACTTGAAATGAAACTTGAGGTAAGAATCAAGCAAAGATGTGATGTTAAATACTTGCTTAATTACAGTAAAGAGGCATAATGACTCTCAAGCAGGCTCTAAGTTGTTTGTGACGCTGGCAGGAAAAGAATAGCGCCAATGAAGTCACCATGACAGTGGGAGAGATAGAATGTGAAGGTCTGAGGTTTAATTGCTGCTTTTAACCCATCATGGCCAATGAGGAAACATATTTCTTGTTTTTTTTAACAACAATGTTAATATTCCTCATTATTTTTTCCAATGGTTTACTTTATTTTTAATTCTTCTTAAAACCCACATTTTCTCTTTGAAATTTCACACCGTGTTGATGCTGATTTATATTTATTTTAATTACCTTTAAGGTATTTTAACTTATTCTGTCTATTGTGTTGTTTATGTCTCTCTCTATACAGCAATGTGTACCTTTGTGATTGGGTTTACACCTTATATATAAAGTTGGATTGGGCTGGATTTATTGCAAGCAATTTCAGAAAATTGAATGAATTTTACTAAATGAAAAACTTACCGTCAAGAAATCTGTTATATA
>JAOWBC010000318.1:13217974-13234607 GCA_028566105.1 Hypoplectrus providencianus
CGAACTCGCGACCCTCGGCACCAAGCACTCTTGCTGTAAGGCATGAGTGCTAACCACTGCGCCACCGTGGGGCCCCGGTGTCAGTTTAAATAACTTTAATTTTTTATTTAAGTGTGCCTCTCTTGTAGATTTATTGGATTGTATTAGATCAATCAAATTTCAATTCTGAGAGTGTAACAACTAATTATGCCGGGGTTGCAAGGTTGAAGAAAAAAAAAATCTCTTTTACAATTTCAAATCAGGTATATGTATTTTGGGGCAATGGGAAAGGGGCTCTGGATTCAAGCCTACTGCCAGTTACTGGAGCTAGAAAATCTAAATTTCAATCAAAGGACAGGGAGTAAAGATGAACCTGTGGTATATCGCACTCTTTAATAGGTCTGTAAATGTAAATGAGAGGCCATGAACCCGTAGACAGCGTGACAGATAAGAGGTCCATCTAGGTTGCACCAGCAAGATAAATGTAGTGATGTCCGTGCTCGGTATAGGCAGAATAAATCACCTGTGATCACCACACAATGCACGGTGGTTACACTAAAGCCCGACTTGCACCTCACTAGCTGCAGTGTCACATGGGGACAACGATAATCTCACAATATCAAGGTGGCTGCGGTTTTTAGAGCGAGGAGCCTGGCCCGCCGAGACACACTTGGATGTTTTTTGGAGTCATTAGAGGACCTGCAGCTCCGGGCGTTCATGTTGTGGCTTCACCCCTAAGCTGGCTGCTATTTAATATATGCATGCACACCATGAACAGATGTATAATACACACAAAGCTGGATAAATGGAACAAAGTTCTCATGGCTCAGCTTTCTCAAGCCCTAAAAAAACTAGACTCCTCTTCTCCCAAAACAATACTCCATTGTTACAAGGGTCTACTCAGTGGCTCTCAGGCCTACCTACCCAGATCTCTTTCTACAAAAGCGAGTGTGTGTATGTGTGTGTGTGTGCAGGTGTTGGAACAAAAGAGCTGGCAGGAGGTAGATGTACAATGTGGAGCTCTCAGCTGATGTAAAGGGTCAGCTCAATCCTCGCTCCCTTATGTGACCGACCAGCTCTTTCCTTCTTATTAGGCTTCCTTTGTACGCTTTCAGGTTATAGCTCAGATCTGCAGCATCCAAATAACAAAACAGACGGCTTGCAGCTGTCCACAAAAGACAGGCTATCTGTTGTCCTTCCCAGGAGCACTGTGTACTTCCCTTTTTCCCCACTATTTTCTCACATGACATTTTGTTTTGGTTAGAAGCACTTCATTTTGGAAAAAGCAAAAGCAAAAAGAATGTCCTAAATAAATAAACACACTGAGGTGTTTCTTAATGGCAGCCATCAGAAAAAGTGGTCAAAAACTCTAAAAAGAGAAAGAGCCTCATTGCTTCCATGCCTTTCTGCCGTAGCCTTGGAAACGCAGCAGTCATTTTTGTGTCCCACAATTCACTGCAACAGCAATAGATGACTCATCGTGCTGGTATCTCCAGGTGACTTGGTTCCATAAGTCCATTGATTTTTAATGTTAATATCTGGGATTTATGGCCCTCTTTAATTACACATTGTGACCATGGTACTGAACTCAGAACACTTCACAATTCAGTGAGTGTTTTCTTGTTTTCTTCCTGTTTTTTTGTGGCAGCAAAACAAGCCTTCTGCTCGCCAGCACTCAGAAACGGCATCATACTTTCAATATAATCAGAGGCTGATCAACACAGCCCAGGCTAATGTGTCATTACTGCATTAAAAATGATCCAGAACACAGAAGAGGTCGAGCACACTAATAACAGAGAGAGGGGAAGGTTTTGAGTCGAGATAATGTGCCTTATTTGTAACATGTCTTGTCTCCATTGAACAGTGTGGAGCAGCCATTCTCTTCTGAAGGGCTAACATCACAACAAACTATATTAGTTGCATGTAGGTACACTTTCCTATTATTTTCCTATGAGTGGATAATTCAGAGGAAAAACTACAACAGACCACATATTTTATTTTGCCACATGGCCAATTTAGACAAGACATCCTTTGTCAGTGTGTATTCTGGCACTTTCGCAACACAAATTTGAAGGTGCGGTAAATTGTAGGGGAGCTCAACCTGCACCAGTAATGTACGCCAACAGGAGGAGCCACAACCTTCTAGGCACAGATGTGAAATATTAAAACAAGAAAATAAATAGAAATAGCCACCCCTGTAGAAAATAAAACATTTTTGTTTCTGTATTGACTGAACAAATGGGCTATAATGTATTAATCAGTGAGCTGCAGAGGTGCTGGTTGGTGGATTTTGTTACCTTAAGACTGAGCCTGGCTAGCTGCTTCTAGTCTTTATGCTATGCTAAGCTAACTGGGGTTGAGCTTCCTATGCAGTGCACATAACAAGTGTGGTATTCATGTTCTCATCTTACTCTTGGCAAGGAGGCAAATGAGTGGATTTCTTTGGGTCTTTAGTGGCTAGTATAAGTTTGTAAAGTTTGCAACATTAACAGTATAACCTACTGTATATGTGCAGTATGGCAGACTGATATTACGCACTCAAACACCCATTAAAGCACTGGGAGATGGTGGGTTTATTGTCTGCTATAAAGGCCAAGGACATGCTGTTTGAATAGGTATTCTACAAAATGGGCATAATATGGATGTGCGTATTTTCCAAACTTTTATCTCCACTTCCTTTTCTAAGTGCTGCAGTGCTTTTGAATGTTTGCAATGACAGAGACAGTACTCACTGTAGAGGATGGTGCCTTGTGTGGATCTTGTTTTCACTGTCAAATAGAGAATAACAGTGGTGTCCTTGACGGTAGCTGGGAGATTATTACTGGCACTAGAAGGCTGGAGAATGGATGAAAGAGGCTGCAACTCCAAATAAGACGAGCCATCGAATGAGGGGATGTATACTGTGGTGTCTGGAAAGAAATAATTACAGACAAATTGATGAAATGCATTTAAATGGATTTGAACAGCACATTTTACTTGAAAATAAAATACAATTAAACCTGTATCTAAATAAGGGATGACAAAGCAGGAAAAGCGATGCCTTAAAGTGCCTCTGATGGTCAACAGAACAGTGAGAATTGTCTGGTGTGTGCCTGCGCAGCAATGATAGCTTGCCGCTGAGCAGAGTCAGCAGGACCCTGTCAGAGCTACGTGCTAGTGTGTTATTTCCCACTGGATGAAAAAGGGGTATGACTTTAAGAAGAGGTGGAGGAGGGACCTGCTCAGGTCATCAACTCCACAAGCCAGTGATGATCCGCTGGCTTTTACACAAAGGACACAGCACACCTGGTGGATCGCTCGTGTTCAGGTGCATGACAGTCGATTCAAAATAGGCCACCCTGGCCTCAGCTCAGGGGATTCTACCTTCAGAGTCCAGCTCTCAAGAAAAAGTGCAGTTTATCCTCAGCTGAGGAACTTATTATATACAGGACGTGTAGGTTCTTTTTTTTGTTGTTGTAAGAGAAATATGAATATCCTGTCGTGACTCTTGTGCTCTCTTTCTCTTTGGTGCTTTGATGTTGGATCAAATGGATTTTTAAAGCAATGACTGACAGCAGAAAGTAAAAGAAAAGCAATATAAAAAAATACTGGGAAATTTGATAAAGATGTAACATACAGTGAGCAGTCTTTTTAAAGCCGGGTGTTTTCATGGGTGGCTTAACAGTGGCAATAGAGAGGACTATAGAATGCTCAATCAGTTTCAAAGTTTGCAAAGTAATGCAGTTTTGGATGCTAATCTCTAAAAACCCACCTGTCCAGGTCGAGTAAAAGCTTAAAATTAAGGAATTTTATGACCAAAATGTAAAAGCTTTTTCTAAAAAGAAAAGCTTGCCTAGCATCCAGAAGAAAATGGCTACATTAAAACACACATGGCAGTTTTATATTTGCGATAACTTGCGACTTAGAATATCAATGCACACTTTTGTCACAATGTAGATCCCATGTATTTGAACCTTCTATGTGATTTAGAGAGGACTGGGTGGCTGCTGCTCTTTTTGGTAATTTACTGAGGAACTGCTTGATCTGTGAGTCAGATGCTACTGGTGGGCAGAGGTGGTATGGGTTTATTTATGGCAACAGGAATAACGCAATTCCTGGATATTAGTCATTCTTATCAACAGCTTATCAAGAAAATGACCTTAACTAGGTTATGAAAAGGAGTTGAGTTATATATTAAGTAAAATATGAGCAAAACAGGACTGCTTGGTTCCCCGGAGTCCAGTAAGACTTAAAACTTGGTCCAGTTTATTGATCCGTCACCAGACCAAGTTTCGGCTCGTATCCTTTCTTTAATGGTTGCCAATGGAGACTTTTGACTCATGCCAATCAGTGTCTCTTCAGAAAAAAAAGTTAAGTGGTGCAGACATTGAAACTAATACTTAAAATTTCAAAGGGAAATATGAAGGGTGCTTGTTGTGGAAGGAGTGGTTCCCTTGGGCTAAAAATAATGAATCAATCCTGTAATGTTTGTTGGCAATTTCTAAGTAAGGCAGATTGAGCTGGCTCATTTTTAAAGGCACCAGCAATTACAGCAAACACACACTAAATTCCCACAAAAAGAATTGGCAGCACCTAGCCAGTGTGTTGGCAAAGCAGGAGGCCGACAACCCCTCATCAGGTCCCATTAATGTCAAACACAAAAAGTGGACACTGACCACACTAAAATGAAAGAAAGAAAGTAAATGTTATTTCTCCTTACTACATTTCACACCAAGTTTTTTGGAAGATGCTCCTTGTACTTTGGGTTAAATTATATTTCCATATAGTTTTTTTTTTTTTTTTTTTTTTTTTAAACTATATATTTAAACATCAAATTTAACCTAAGTCCATTAAGGACTTCCTGCTGGTGGATATTGTTATAAAATGTATTTAAATTGTGTAAACAGAAAATAAGTGGGTTTTTTTGTTTTTTTTTTGGACTGGAGAAGGTAAAGGCAAAATAACAGTTAGAAATTAGTAACTAGTTTGACAAAGCCAGATTTTGAATAAAGTTAACAAAAATATAATGGGAAAAAGATTTCACATTCATATTGGGATTAGTGTTGTGCTTTCGGTAAAAGTTCCTGTAAAGACATAAATGGGACAAAAGTGGGCCCCTAACTTTAATTTCTTTATTCCTCTGGCGGACAACCTACATCAGTGCTTCAAATATATGAGGAGTAAGGACATTTGGTAATGAGCCATAAAAAGAGGTCATGATCAATACAGTCTGAATAATTTCCTGCCTCACTGGATTCCCTTTTTTTTTTGCCTACTTCTATACCTTGCACCCATTTACTCCGTAACTAATTTTTTTGATCACTTAGATTTCAATTGAATGCTTGCATACTTGACGGAATGTCTTTGGCAAGGTCTGTGACCCACTGTGTCTTCTTCTGAGGGACAATTTATCATAGCTTAAAACTCTGACATGCCCAGATGAACTGGCTTTATCTTGACAAAACCTGTCTTATGGTTGGCTACTTGATATCAAATACTCACTCAACCACCAGGCACTGGCCTGGATTACGGTGCACCCCACCAGAGGTGCAGCCCCAGGGTCCAGACATGAGAGAGAGACTCACAGCTCACACACGTCAAGCTTCTTATTTACAGGTCGCACAGAAGATACCAACTAAATCTGACTGAGAGTGAAGTCTTAAAGCTGCTTCTGACTGACAGTCCTCGTGTGATATAAAGGAAAAATATATATGTCATTGAAGCGATTTAACTGATTTGATGATCAAATAGATGTGTGTGAGCATTCTGTGTGTTATACTGTCTGATAGAGGCTTGTAAATCTGCCCCAGTAATACATTTGACAGTCTGACACCTGGCATTTGAGCTACAAAGGGGAGTTATAGCCTTTGCTGTGCATGGAATATTATCAATCCCTGTTAATCCAGCACTGACTAACGAAAACAGGATCCACCAAACACATGAACAATAAGTAGGAAGGAGTGAGGATACTTTGATTATTAAGAGTTCTGTGTCACACATTTAACTTAAAGATCCAACATTGGCAAAATCTTATTTGGGTTCTGAAGCAGATTCAGATAGTATTTAAATTCTGTGAAAATTTAAGTGTCAAACACTCAGATTTATTCAGATAAACATATGTATATCTGTGTTTTTTTTTTACCATGTTATATGAGAAACTCAAACTCTTAGAAGTTTTAACCTGGGGAGAGTCCAATGTCCTATTTAAAGCTGCTATAATCAATATTTACAATGCATCCTATGACAATGTGAAACAATGAGACAATGTGAAAGGGTTGGGTCGTAGTGATGAACCTACAGGGAATTATCTCCTTCCCAGATCTTTCCTCCACTTTATATTTAGTTTCAGTTCATTGTTCAGCTGTCCAACTCTCGCCATCTCATAGCATCATTTTCTTCAACAGCAGGCAGCCACTTTCTGCGAAAAAGCTCTAATAACCCACTGGACCCCAGTAACCAAACTGCAGACAGACACAGTTAGAGACGAGCTGGTGAACATGGTGGAGCATTGAGCTGCCTAAGAGTCAGATATTTCCCTCAGGAGCTGCTAGACACCACGGGGCTACCAGAGAGGGAAAATTGGACATACATTCACAATTTCAGAGCTAATGTTATTCCATTACTGCGGGAAGTTTAAATAAGCAGCTGTTTGCTGACAAGTCCATCCTAGCAAGTGTCAGTATGCTCACTTTCTGCTGCTGTACCCAAGTGGCCAAAATCATTTGTTATTTTATGTTCAAACAGTAAAAAGTTGGTAATGAAAAAGTTTTCAAATTATAAGTTGTCATCATGCAACATGATAAATATTCAGTACATACAACGACTAAAGAAAAGTTGGGAGACTGTGAAAGAAAAGGAATTATAACAGAAAGTACTTTCCGGACTACATTTGGTTAAAAAGTACAGAAACAATATATTTAGATCAATCTGATATTCAGTATCAGCATGCAACCATTATTGGCCAACATCAGCAATTACTATCGATCAACTCGGGAGAAAAAATCGATTCTGAATGTTTTTCTTTTTAAGAACTAAGATATTTTAAAAGGGAAAAAATGGAAATGGATTGGTATCTGTATGTGCAGATACTTAAGGTTGCTGTTACAGTCTTGGATTTTCAGATTTTCAAATTGATAAACACCTCTCTTTTATAAATATATACACTAATTTTCTGCCCTGTAAGTGTCTAAGTTTTGCACAGGCTCTCAAAAACTAGTCTGAGTTGTACAATTATAGGATTATAACATCTGCTGCTTTCAGGGGTGTGTTAGTTTTTTGTTGTCTATTATCAAAGTGGAGCTAATTGAAATATGTATGTACTGCTTGATAGTACAGACAGCTGTACATTATATTTCCTATTAATAATCGCGTTATCCATCAGAAAACTACCTCTTCATAGTAATTACAGATTACAAATTTAAAAAATGGTGGACATAATCTGCCTACTCCAACTGATTAGGTGAAGTAGAATCACAAAGTTGCCTAAAATTCAAATACTGAAGTAGACCACAAATACTTAAGAATTTACTTTTGTGCACTACTTGAATAAAAGCACATCGTTATATTGAACCACTGCATATACTGTAACACTTATCCTGTAGTATGATTCATCTAATATATTCGATGTTCTCTATGTCGAGTCAAATGATCAACTGCTTCATTTTACAACATGCAGAACCAACATTAAGTACATCAGAAGCAGATTAGAAGAATATTCGAGGCTGCAGAGACTAATGCGCATCCTGATATTTCTCTTAGATATACACTGCAGGACATGTCAGCATTTCATCTAGGACACAAACAAGCCCACATCATTAGTCACTGGTAGGATGACGCATCTATAATTAACTGGGAGCGGGGGCTTTATTCTTCTCTTCTGTCTATTCTTAATTCAACAAGATGTGAGGACGAGTTTGTCACCCAGCAAAGTTGCTGCAGCAATACACATTCCCAGACTCTGTCAGCATGTAAACAGCCTCTGGACTCCGTCTGCCTGCTATCAGAACTAGTGTTGCAAAGCACATCGCTGGATGAGTGCTCATATGAGATTGCACTCTGTTAACCTGCGAGACTGAACTGCTTTTGAGGAGGAGAAATTCTTCAAACTCAGCAGAAATTACTCTAAAAGGCCACTGCCGGTATTTAAAGGAAAACTTTATGAGTATGACAAGTTGTGGGATAAGCAGGAACTTACTTTATGGTCATGGTATGGAAAAGGCCTGGGGAAAGTCCCATAACTTTTTTATATGATTGATTATTACAAAAAAGTAGTACATAAAATCCATTTAAAAGGTGTGGTGGTGTGAATTTACTTTATATGTTGTATTAGTATGCATTAAACCATGACATAGTAAGGCTATAATACATTGTTTGCTTATCAGGGTTAATTTGCAATTAACAAGATTAGCCTTAAGGCAATATGTCAACGCATACGGTTAATGTGCTGCAGTCACATGTAATATTTTGTCACATATTAGTGATGACCCTTCTCTGAACCTGAAAGGTGCAATAGCGAGAAATAAATGAATGAATAAATGACTGAATGAATCAATAAATGATTCATATTCCTTGCGCTTTACCGGCTGTTTAGAAGTTGGCCAATGCATCTTTAATAATTGGCTTACCAAAGCAGCATCTCTGTCATATAAGCAGCACGTAGCTGTCTCCCAAGGGGAAAAACAAATGAGAGTGAAGTCCTAAAAATAGCACCGTTTTTTTTTTCTTTTTTTTTTTGTTACACTGCCTGGAGAGACAAATAACATTTCCGTGGATTGCTTAAATACCTGTAAATTAGCATTTTCAGAACACATGGCAGAGGTGTCACATAGGGATGTCAGAGGCACACAGGCTGCTGGAGCCATGTTAATGACTGTTAACATTAGCTTTGAGCGGCGTTCTGTCAGATTTCCATGTATTCTGTAAATACGAGATTATGCTATCAGCCTGAATCACGTTCAGGGTTTGTGAAGGTGAAGATCAATCCAGTTTTCATTGTTGAGACTCTCTGAAATGCTAATAAGAATTTCCATCGCTTACCATATCCCCCAGGCTTAAAATGTACAGCGCAGATGACATTCGGTGGTGAATGTTATCCAAAGCGCTGGCTTTAAAACCCATGAATGACAAAAAAGCCCTTCATTTCTGAACGTTGCTTGTATGTAGTTAACAATAACACTCTGAACCGATTAATTTCATAATTTAAAGGCATAATATGTAACTCTTACGTGTTATATATTTTGATGAGTTCTGTGCCAAATGTTAATAATGTGTAAAATTTGCATTGGGTTGTCTGCCAGAATTATAAGTTAGTACATTTTTATCCAGTTTTAAGACAGATTTTTAAAGTACAAGTTTTTGATCCTGGTTGTTTTAATCTGTATATGTAAACTAGATGAAACATTTTAGTCATCAGATGTCTGGATATTAAGTTAACAAGAAAGCAAGCAGCTAACGGTGGCATACTTTTCATAAGTAGAAATTTATTTATTCAGGGTTTTACTGTGTTTGATCACCAGGTCCGTTTGTACTGGAGAGGCGGAGATCCCTGTGGATAATTTAGCTCCTGGTAAAAACCTCCTGAACATATGAATCTTAAGTTATTAGAGAAACAAGCTGAGCAAACGTCAGTAAATCGATGTGCGGGGGAGGGGATTAGTAAACAAACCGTTGGAGATTATTTGAATTCCACTCATAATTACAAATACCTAAATCCTCCTACGCAGTAATGGCGAGGTAAAACATGTGAAATGAGCGCTCATATTTATATTAAGCTAATGCCTGGTTTATACTCCATGTTGGACGGTTGATTATAAAGCGTAGCTAAAATAACATAGCTATCATCACACACCATCTGAGATATTTAAGAGCAGCTCAGCTTCAAGCATACCATTAATTTACAACGTCTGAGTTTCTGCTGTTTCTCATGACAGAAAATGACTAAACCGGAAAACGCAGGACGCTGTTTTCTGCGCTGTCATGCCCATCATGCATGGGAAGAGAGGTAGAAAGGGGCATCAGAAGTGCACTGAGAAGAAATGTGTAAAGAAATAACTCCTCTGTATGTGTGTGCGGCTGTGCCCACAGCGTCGGAGCCCTTGGTGCCGAATAAATATTTTTGGTAGGGACAGGCTTTGAGAGCTTTGGCTGAATGTTGAACAAGTGCTGCAAGGTCATGTTCTCATTCTCAAAGAGCGCTGGAGGTGAACATGGACACACGGCGACGGTTCAAGCTTCTTATGTGGATCCTTCATTTCATTAATCATATCCTGAATAATTCACATCACTCAAGATTCCTAATGCAGCTGACTCTATTCTCCCTCATAGGGAAACCTATTAGCCAAAGAGGCTCAGCATATATTAACCAACATAATTTGTTGGCTGGCTCTTCATGGTACCACTATGGAGGTCACAGTATAGTAGGTTTTTAAGCTTTTCATTGCTTGTGTACTCTGCTGTGTATACACTATATAGATTATGCATGAAAACTGTCGGCTAAAAATAACAAAATCCAAATATGTCCATGCATACCTTTCTCACAAAAAGTTCCAGTGAAGTGAAGCGGGCAGTGACAGGAAGGGAGAGCCCCAGCGCGATGATGACATGTTCCTCCATTGCGGCAAAGACCGTCACGGCAAACTTGAGGTTCATGCAGAGGCTGTTTTGGTGCTTGTGTGGGAGCCGCCGGCATGGTTGTTGTGTTCGCTGTGTCAGGGGGGGCTGATTGAGTTGTCAACCATGAAGAACTTATTGCTGTCGCTTCCATGTTGTACAAAGTATATCTGCGAAATTGGACAACGGTTTTTATAGTTTAAGTGGGCAGAAATCCAATTAAACATTTGAATTATTTGCTTTTAAGCCTAAAGATATGGACTTGATTCCTATGCAGCCAATTTTACCCATTAAATAAGAGGCAAATGTAAAGTGCAGCCATTTACCAACCAGACACATTTTTGACTACACTCCCAGACAGAGAGGAAAACTCAAGTGTTATTTATCACAATAAGTGGTCAGATTTTCTTCACTGCATCAGCAAAAGCAAAATGAGACGACTGGTACTTAAGTTATACTTAATTATCCAACTATCAGCACATTAATACTTCAGTGTGTGAATGTATTGGAGTAAGTTCTCTTATGTAAGCAACAGGAAAACTAAAAACAATGTTATGAGAGTACAAAATTACAAAAAAGCATTGAATCAAAAGCAGAGATTGTGATGAACTGCTGATTTATTTTTTAATTTAGTGTTTTACTTTACCTGCACTGGTCTATGTTGCTGCCGCCGATGGCATCAGACATGTAGAAGCTCCTCTGATTATTTATTCCAATTATTTCAATGCAGCCAGTGTAGCTGTGGACAGGTTTTGCTCTCTAAGGGGGAAAAACAATAATTTATTAAAACAACTGACAATAGTCCTGATACTTTCCTTTTTAATGTCTATTTAAGTATTATATCTGATTACATTTTCATAATGAATATTGGTCATATTAGTCATATTAAATGCTTTTATACAGTTATAATCACAACTGCACTGGGATTACATTTAGAGTCGATTCAGCTGTAACCAAGAGCAACCGTAGTATGGAGTTCCTGTCCAGAAAACCTGTCTGACCCAATCAGAACACAGCCTGTCAATTATGAAGTTACAACCCATTTTATGGCATCAAACCAAAAATTAAAGTCAGACTTATCAGAAAAACTGACATTATAACAATAATCAACGTGATTAGAACTACCTTAAGTGGTAATTAATTTGATAAGTACTCTGAACTTTTAGATTGCCTCGTGACTCAACCGCTAAAGTGGAGGGGGCGGGGTTTGTGACCTATCCTGCAGCCAACCACCAGGTGGCAATCAAGATATTTTACCATTTGCGGCAAACTGTCAGGTCATCCATCTTCAAATACAATCAATGCTAATACACTTGTTTGTATCTGAATGTAATTTAGTTGCAAAACAAATGCAAAATAAAAACAATCAAAAATAAATGCGATGGATAAAATTTCCTATTGATGTTGTGATAACATTGTTAACTTGAATTATTTCAGCCACAAAACACATTTCAGTAATGGGACAGCTTTTTATGTAAAATACCACACACAGTATTTCTTCAAGGACTTTACCATTTCACCAGGCAGTGTTAAACCACATAGTATGTAGGTCTTACCTGACTGGGTGAATAATGTTGTGGCAGACCTCCTGTGAAGACGTGGTTTGTCTTTTGTATGATGTGTCCCAACCAGTAATTACTTGCTGTACTTTTGATTTTCTCATGACCAGAGAGAGTTATCTCTGCCTCACACGGCGTCAGGTGTTGTCTATCGAGGAGAATAGGAGTATAAACACTTGATGTCAAACAAATAGCAATAACAAGTGTTGTAGTTGAACTCAAATGTTTTTCATGTAATGTGAAGAGAAAAGGGGTTGTACCAGTGGTCATTTCAGTTATCCTTTTCCCATATTGTGTTACACAATTTGCAAACTTGCAATAATAGCAGTAATAGGATCTCACAAATAAAAATAAAAAAAATATTAAACATTGAATAGGAACTTTATTGGCTTAGACAAGAAAAGCACTGATTCCCTTTTAGTATATGAAGCAGCCGACATTAACAAAAGAGGCTTCTGCATTGCATGGATGCAACTGAGTTCAGCAAAGCAGATTATATAATAGAAAACTGAGAGGTAGAGTGAAACACAGAACGCTGAGATTGAAAAAAATGTAGCAGACAAGTGGAAATGTTTATTCCGCTGATCCATTCATTGATCACAATCCTTTTCTTTTGTTTCCTCTAGGTACCTTAAACGTCACACAACTATTTTGGATCCCACCCCACAGCCATTCATGGATTTCAGAAACCAATTCTCCACTTTGAAACAACAGGGGAGAGCAGATAATTACCTAAGTGCAGATTCTGGACTAACCATCTGCAGCTTGAGGGTACTCGGGCCACGGATGCAGTCTCCTCTCTAATGTCTCCTGATACCCCCTTGTTCCCTGAGTGGAAGTTAGGAGGTCCACGAAGCAATCTAGGCTGATTTGTTAAGCCTGTACTTTGCAGGCTGTTGCATATGCCGGCTAAACACTCGGGGCACTAACTCGGAGCTGCATAAGTCCTTCCTCTAGAGCCAGCGTGGAGAAGCGGTTAATTTAGAAGCAGTCTGCCAGAGCGGCCTGGCCAGCAGCCAGAGGGCACTGTGCTCACTGTCCTTGAGAAGTCAGCCCCACTGGGTTTCTATTTAACATATTGAAAAGCGTCTTTGACGGGAAGATATATTAAAAGTCTATAATGAGTTAGGCGGTGACGTTGAGGATGGCCATGGTGTTGTAGCTCTGGGTCAAATCAGACAAAGATGGACGGACTCGGCCGTCAGACAATTACAAAGAATTTGCTTTGTGACACCAGGAACCATTTTTCCACACTCCCAACCCTCTAGTTATGACAGCTCTCTTTCTTGCAACGTCTCCAAGGGGTTGGTACAGAACATTATGATTGATTCATACTGCTGTTGTATTTTTATTGCAGGAAAAAAAAAAACAGGGGTGGAGCCTTGCAGACCCTTAAACCTGATTGGCCTCTCAAGCCGCACTTGCATATTTAGGGCAGTTCAGCTTTCTGCTAAGAAACATGAGGCAACCTTCCCACTCAGCTGTTTCCACAGGAGATCATTTGCTCACCTTTGGCTCAGTATGTTCATAATCATCTCCAATACCTTATTGCCTTTTATCTGTGTTCATCTCTCTTAAAATTGAATCTCAACACATTTCTTTCCCAGTCTCAGGCAGTGTTATCAAATAGTTATTTTCGTTTACCCCAAATAGAAAATCAGCTAAAAAATTGCCTCATTGCAACACTGAATAAAGTCTCAATACCCCCTCCTCAAATGCAAACCAAACTGATTTGATATGAGTTGAACATCAGCCACTTTGTTTCAGCTTCCAGCTCATACATAATAAACTTTGTCTTGAAACTGAGGCACAATCTTTCTCATGTCAGAATATAATGGAGAGGGCTGGCAGCAAGATTGTGCACGGGCTTAGGAACAATATAACTAAAGGGGCCACAGCCTCACTTTAAATCATTTAAACATTGATTTTGTGCTCGGCTCTTGCTTGTTAATCTTTTCGTAATGAAAAACTGCAAATGAAGACTTTAGAACAGCCAATAAAACATGGTCAGTGATCACTAATGCATTTTAATAGGCACATTCTGACGTTTGCTTTAGTTCTTTAAAATGTAAGCCCATTTGCTCATTCGTAATAACATCTAAATTCTCAGTCTGGTGATTCCTGCCAATTATATATCTTCCCCCGGTATTAGATACAGCCCTAAAAAAAAGAAAAAAAACCTCTGCCACACTTGAAATGAGTGGATAACTAAGGATCAAGTTAATACCACCTCAGGTGCTAACAGTATTTGAACAAAATTTGTATATTACTAAGACTCTCTGTAAGTAGCTTATCATGAATGTGCTTCTTTTTTTTTTCCTCAATAGAAAATATATTCTCGCCTGAAGCAAATACATAACACTGCATCAAGGGTTGATGTCTTTGTTAATACAACCTGTAAATTAAAAGCTGTAAAATCAAATTATAACTTGTTTGCTTCCGATGGAACATGGTTTAGTTCTCACATTGCGGCGGTGTAGCTTTTTCTTTCAATTTTAAATTGCCCACAACACAGATCTAAACACCTACATTCAGAAGGTTAATTGAACATAACAAATAACAAACCTGATATTAACAATGTGAACCTTGCCATCATCAACGTGAATTAATGTAGGGATCTGGGTGACCTCTTCCTCTTGATTACAGCAAAAGGCGTACTGAAACAGAAAGGTGAAAGATTTTCATATTAGCGCTTTGTGAAATGTGTAGAAAGGAATAAATGTCTTTCAGTTGTAAACATAAGGAAAATTAATGTAATGGATACAAAACTAGCAAGTAACCATGTAAATTAACTATATATTTTGAGTTTCAACCTGCAGGGTTCCATCCAGGATGAAGAGTTTCATGAAAAAGAAATCACCGGCAGCAGGTCCTTGGTCCACATAAAGTAAAGTTCCCTGGGCTCCTCGGGTCTGGAATCTCACAGTGATGTTGTTCAGTGCACTCAGGTCAATACCCTCAAACTCCAGGTATGAATTCCCAAAGTAGTGAATGTAGCTTGAATCTGGGAAATAAAAAAAAATATTTTAAGCTGAAATGGGGGGAAAGGGTAAACAAAAGCAAGACACACTGCAGTTTATGCATCTTAGCTGTCAATTCTGCTGAGATTCACTATTGATCCCTGAAAGAAGAATTCAAGTTTTCACTCGCTTCCTCCACAGGGAGGTCAGTGCACAGGGTGAGGTACAGGAGAGCAACCGCAGAAATATTAAAGATTCAGAGTTTGGCTGAGGACACCTCAGCAGGCAGACGCTTGTTGCCACTGAGCCTTGAACATAAACTTTCAAGATTTATTACTCTGCGGTTGCACACACTACTGTATGTTGCTGTGTATAGTTAATGCAAGCTGCATCTAGGACTGGGCGATCATTCAAAATGGGAATTTTTCACCTTTCAAACCAATCACATCATGATGCAATCATATATTGCACATTATCATACAAAGTTCTGCTCTAATAATTGATAATAGCAAGCATGTAATAATTTAAATATCTCAGAAATCTTGATGCTAAATATTTTCCAAACTTGCTGTTCATATATATTGCATGAAAACCACATTATAATGCAATATTGTTTGCTGATAGTGCTGTATAATTATAGTTAATAAGATCATAATCCTTTATAACAATAAGCGTAACACCATAAAAAGCATTTTACAATCACTTATATTGCCAAGTATCATCCTTCATCATAACTGCTGTTCATTAACAGACAAAGCATTTGCAGGTATATGATGTTTAACAGTCTGAATAGCTTAAAGTTTCTGTATTGCGTTAAAATCAGTGTTGTAATGCAGTATCATATGATAATATGGTTGGATTAAGTTGATTCTACTTGTGGGAGAAAGTGTAGTTAAATCAAACAATTAATCTGATCATTCAGTATCTATGTGCATGCATGCATAAATAGTGAGTGGATAATTGTAAGTGGTTTTGCATTTATTTTCACTCATTTGCAATAACATTTTTTAAATAAGAGAGAAAAGAGGCTTTACCAGGTGGTCATATTTGTTATTAAAATTGCAGAAAACATGCTATGTTGTGATGTATATTTCTATCTAGATGTGAAATGAGCTTCAGTGGGATAGAAAGTTTTGGCCATATCGTCCAGCCCTACCTGTATCCATCAAATAACCCTGGCAACTAGCACGGAAAACAGCTTAAAGAGACTAATGCACAGTGCAGGCAATTTAGTGTGGGAAGGCAGAAACAGATAATTATTATTTTGAAAGCAAAAAAAAAAAAAAGGCTTTAAGGGATCTCAGTGTGAGTTTTTTCCCTTCCTAGCCACTGTACAGTCATACTGTAAATAGTGTTATTTGCCAAAAAGCTGTGAAGCATGCAAATAGCACTATATTAGGAGAGAGAGGAGTCTTGGCTGAAATGAACGTATTCATACAAGTTTATTACATGCCTCATTTTATAGTGGAATAACTTGGCTTATATCATCCATGAGAATGGGCAATTATGGGATATTTCAGTAAAAGTTCCACTGCCCGCGAGCTTATT